>CM077343.1:44678368-44778368 GCA_039655645.1 Ammopiptanthus mongolicus | reverse complement strand
GTGATCGAATTGAATGAAACCGGTGTCTCATTAAAGCGAATATCCATATAAACAAGTTTCATGCAGACATCGAATCCTAATTCGGCCAGTAACAGGGTCAAAGAAGCATAATACGCTTAATGGTAAGAGGGCTACGAGTTAAACAGACATGTGAATGTGCAAAGCGGATACCCAAGCGCCTTAGCTCATTTAAGAAGCGTCCGGTGAAGCTAATCTAGCGTCTACTCAGAATACAGAACATTATGATGGGTGGAGAAGTAAATTCGAATGAAGTATTAAGATATTCAACGTCCAAACTTGACCAGAAAATGAGGTACCCTTTTCAATAAAGTTCTGAAGCATCAAGTATTGTAATATAAGAATATGAAAGTTTCAGCAACACCAATAGAAGAAAAAGAAAAAAAAGTGTGAATAAAAACAAAAATACAAAAGCTGCAACAGCAAAAAGACTGAAGATTCAAGTCAAGCGTCTGCTGCCGATGATCAAGCGTCCGAAACGTCGTATTTTGAGGTACGCTCGTCCTAATGAAGTGATCTTACTTTTTTTAGAAAGATAAGACAAATACATACATGTTTCCGGAAGAAGCCGAGATCTGTATCAATCTCTATCGGAGTGAAATTCCTTCTCCAAGCTTGAGATGTGATACTGTTCACGGCAATTAGAACATGCAACCGTCTGCTAACAATTTCTGGATCTTTGCGTGTTCAAAAGTATCAATCATGCTATCGTTGGAAGGCTCAAAGAAATATTTGCTGCTCTCGTGAAGAGGTCAAGAACGAAATCGATCTCTATCTTTGTCAAAATGCATCCGTAAGTTGGTGACGTGATGCCGTTCCTGACGGTCACACCTTTCTAGCGTCTGTTGGCCATATATTGAGCTGATGGTGTTCGAAATGGATGAAACCGGTGTCTCATTAAAGATAATATCCATATAAACAAGTTTCATGAAGACATCGAATCTTAATTCGGCCAGTAACAGGGTCAAAGAAGCATAATACGCTAAATGGTAAGAATACGAGTTAAACAGACTTGTGAATGTGCAAAGCGGATACCCAAGTGCCTTAACTCATTTAAGAAGCGTCCGGTGAAGCTAATCAAGCGTCTTCTCAGAATATAGAACATTATGATGGGTGGAGAAGTAATTTTGAATGAAGTATTATGATATTCAACGTCCAAGCTTGACCAGAAAATGAGGTACCCTTTTCAATAAAGTTCTGAAGCATCAAGTACTGTAATATAAGAATATAAAAGCTTCAGCAACTCCAATAGAAGAAAGAGAAAAAAAGTGTGAATAAAGATAAAAGTACAAAAGTTGCAACAGCAAAAAGACTGAAGATTGAAGTCAAGCTTCTGCTGCCAATAATCAAGTGTCTGAAACGTCGTGTTTTGAGTTACGCTCATCCTAATGAAGTGATCTTAGTTTTGTTAGAAAGATAAGAGAAATACCTACACGTCTTCTGAAGAAGCCGAGATCTGTATCAATCTCTATCAGAGTGAAATTCCTTCTTCAAACTTGAGATATGATACTGTTCGTGGCAACCAGAACATGCAACCGTCTGCTGACAATATATGGAGCTTTGGTTGTTCAAACGTATCGATCTTGGTATCATTGGATGGCTCAAAGAAATATCTGCAGCTCTCGGGCAAAGGTCAAGAACGAAATCGATCTCTATCTTTGTCAAAATGCTTCCGTAAGTTGGTGACGTGATGCCGTTCCTGACTGTCACACCTTTGTAGCGTTTGATGGCCAAATATTGAGCTGATGGTGTTCGAATTGGATGAAACCAGTGTCTCATTAAAGACAATATCCATATAAACAAGTTTCATGAAGACATCGAATCCTAATTCGGCCAGTAACAGTGTCAAAGAAGCATAATACGCTAAATGGTAAGAATACGAGTTAAACAGACATGTGAATGTGCAAAGCGGATACCCAAGCGCCTTAGCTCATTTAAGAAGCATCCGGTGAATCTAATCAAGCGTCTTCTTAGAATATAGAACATTATGATGGGTGGAGAAGTAATTTTGAATGAAGTATTAAGATATTCAACGTCCAAGCTTGACCAGAAAATGAGGTACCTTTTCAATAAAGTTCTGAAGCATCAAGTATTGTAATATAAGAATATAAAAGCTTCAGCAACTTCAATAGAAGAAAGAGAAAAAAAGTGTGAATAAAGACAAAAGTACAAAAGCTGCAACAGCAAAAAGACTGAAGATTGAAGTCAAGCTTCTGCTGCCGATAATCAAGCGTCTGAATTGTCGTATTTTGAGGTACGCTCATCCTAATGAAGTGATCTTAGTTTTGTTAAAAAGATAAGAGAAATACCTACATGTCTCTTGAAGAAGCCGAGATCTGTATCAATCTCTATGGGAGTGAAATTCCTTCTTCAAACTTGAGATGTGATACTGTTCGTGGCAACCAGAACATGCAACCGTCTGCTGACAATTTCTGGAGCTTTTCGTGTTCAAAAGTATCGATCTTGGTATCGTTGGAAGTCTCAAAGAAATATCTGCAGCTTTCGTGATGAGGTCAAGAACGAAATCGATCTCTATCTTTGTCAAAATGCATCCGTAAATTGGTGACGTGACGCCGTTCCTGACTGTCAAACCTTTGTTGCGTCTGATGGCCATATATTGAGCTGATGGTGATCGAATTGGATGAAACCGGTGTCTCATTAAAGCTAATATCCATATAAACAAGTTTCATGCAGACATCGAATCCTAATTCGACCAGCAACAGGGTCAAAGAAGCATAATACGCATAATGGTAAGAGTGCTACGAGTTAAACAGACATGTAAATGTGCAAAGCGGATACCCAAGCGCCTTAGCTCATTTAAGAAGCATCCGTTGAAGCTAATCAAGCATCTTCTCAGAATACAGAACATTATGATGGGTGGAGAAGTAATTTTGAATGAAGTATTAAGATATTCAACGTCCAAACTTGACCAGAAAATGAGGTACCCTTTTCAATAAAGTTCTGAAGCATCAAGTACTGTAATATAAGCATATAAAAGCTTCAGCAACTCCAATAGAAGAAAGAGAACAAAAGCAGGAATAAAGACAAAAAAAACAAAAGCGGCAACAGCAAAAACACTGAAGATTGAAGTCAAGCGTCTGCTGCCGATAATCAAGCGTATGAAACGTCGTATTTTGAGATACGCTCATCCTAATGACGTGATCTTAGCTTCTTAGAAAGATAAGAGAAATACCTACATGTTTCCTGAAGAAGTCGAGATCTGTATCAATCTCTATCGGAGTGAAATTCCTTCTTCAAGCTTGAGATGTGATACTATTCGTGACAATCAGAACATGCAACCGTCTGCTGACAATTTCTGGAGCTTTGCGTGTTCAAAAGTATCGATCTTAGTATCGTTAGATGGCTCAAAGAAATATCTACAGATCTCGTGAACAGGTCAAGAACGAAATCGATCTCTATCTTTGTCAAAATGCATCCGTAAGTTGGTGACGTGATGCCGTTGCTGGCTGTCATACCTTGTAGCGTCTGTTGGCCATATATTGAGCTGATGGTGATCGAATTGGATAAAACCGGTGTCTCATTAAAGCTAATATCCATATAAATAAGTTTCATGCAAACATCGAATCCTAATTCGGCCAGTAACAGGGTCAAAGAAGCATAATACGCTTAATGGTAAGAGTGCTATGAGTTAAATAGACATGTGAATGTGCAAAGCGGATACCCAAGCGCCTTTGCTCATTTAAGAAGCGTCCGGTAAAGCTAATCAAGCATCTTCTCAGAATACAGAACATTATGATGGGTGGAGAAGTAATTTTGGATGAAGTATTAAGATATTCAACGTCCAAGCTTGACCAGAAAATGAGGTACCCTTTTCAATAAAGTTATGAAGCATCAAGTACTGTAATATAAGAATATAAAGCTTCAGCAACTCCAATAGAAGAAAGAGAAAAAATGTGTGAATAAAGACAAAAGTACAAAAGCTGCAACAGCAAAAAGACTGAAGATTGAAGTCAATTGTTTGCTGCCGATAATCAAACGTCGTATTTTGAGGTACGCTCGTCCTAATGAAGTGATCTTAGTTTTTTTAGAAAGATAAGAGAAATACCTACATGTTTCCTAAAGAAGCCGAGATCTGTATCAATCTATATCGGAGTAAAATTTCTTCTTCAAGCTTGAGATGTGATACTGTTCGTGGCAATCAGAACATGCAACCGTCTTCTGGCAATTTCTGGGGCTTTGTATATTCAAAAGTATAGATCTTGGTATTTTTGGAAGGCTCAGAGAAATATCTGCAGCTCTCGTGAAGAGGTCAAGAACGAAATCGATCTCTATCTTTGTCAAAATGCATCCGTAAGTTGGTGATGTGATGTCGGTCCTGACTGTCATAACTTTGTATCGTCTGTTGGCCATATATTGAGCTAATGGTGTTCGAATTGGATGAAACCGGTGTCTTATTAAAGCTAATATCCATATAAACAACTTTCATGAAGACATCGAATCCTAATTCGGAGAGTAACAGGGTCAAAGAAGCATAATACGCTAAATGGTCAGAATGCTACGAGTTAAATAGCCTTGTGAATATGCCAAGTGGATAACCAAGCGCCTACGCACTTTTAAGAAGCATCCAGTGAAGCTAATCAAGCGTCTACTCAGAATACAGAACATTATGATGGGTGGAGAAGTAAATTTGAATGAAGTACTAAGATATTCAACTTCCAAGGTTGACCACAAATTGAGGCACCCATTTAAATAAATTTCTAAAGCATCAAGTACTATAATTTAAGAATATACAAGCTTCTGCAACTACAATAGAAGAAAGAGAACAAAAGCGGGAATAAAGACAAAAATACAAAAGCGGCAACAGCAAAAACACTGAAGATTTAAGTCAAGCGTCTGCTGCCGATAATCAAGCGTATGAAACGTCGTATTTTGAGGTACGCTCATCCTAATGACGCGATCTTGGTTTTGTTAGAAAGATAAGAGAAATACCTACATGTTTCCTGAAAAGTCGAGATCTGTATCAATCTCTATCGGAGTGAAATTCCTTCTTCAAGCTTGAGATGTAATACTATTCGTGACAATCAGAACATGCAACCGTCTGCTGACAATTTCTGGAGCTTTGGGTGTTCAAAAGTATCGATCTTGTATCATTGGAAGGATCAAAGAAATATCTGCAGCTCTCGTGAAGAGGTCATCAACGAAATCGATCTCTATCTTTGTCAAAATGCATCCGTAAGTTGGTGACGTGATGCCGTTCCTGACTGTCATACCTTTGTAGCGTCTGATTGCCATATATTGAGCTGATGGTGTTCGAATTGGATGAAACTGGTGTCTCATTAAAGCTAATATCCATATAAACAAGCTTCATGAAGACATCGAATCCTAATTCGGCCAGTAACAAGGTCAAAGAAGCATAATACGCTAAATGGTAAGAACGGTACGAGTTAAACAGACATGTGAATGTGCAAAGCGGATACCCAAGCACCTTAGCTCATTTAAGAAGTGTCCGGTGAAGCTAATCAAGCGTCTTCTCAGAATACAGAACATTATGATGGGTGGAGAAGTAATTTTGAACGAAGTATGAAGATATTCAACGTCCAAGCTTGACCAGAAAATGAGTTACCCTTTTCAATAAAGTTCTGAAGCATCAAGTACTGTAATATAAGAATATAAAAGCTTCAGCAACTCCAATAGAAGAAAGAGAAACAAAAAGTGGGAATAAAGACAAAAGTACAAAAGCTGCAACAGCAAAAAGAGTGAAGATTGAAGTCAAGCGTCTCTTATTGATAATCAAGCGTCGGAAACGTCGTATTTTGAGGTACGCTCATCCTAATGAAGTGATCTTAGTTTTGTTAGAAATATAAGAGAATTACCTACATGTTTCCTGAAGAAGCCGAGATCTGTATCAATCTCTATCGGAGTGAAATTCCTTCTTCAAGCTTGAGATGTGATACTTTTCGTGGCAATCAAAACATTCAACCGTCTGCTGACAATTTCTGGGGATTTGCGTGTTCAAAAGTATCGATCTTGGTAATTTTGGAAGGCTCAAAGAAATATCTGCAGCTCTCGTGAAGTGGTCAAGAACGAAATCGATCTCTATCATTGTCAAAATGCATCCGTAAGTTGGTGACGTGATGTCGTTCCTGACTGTCATACCTTTGTAACGTCTGTTGGCCATATATTGAGCTGATGGTATCCGAATTGGATGAAATCGGTGCCTCAAAAAAGCTAATATCCATATAAACAACTTTCATGAAGACATCGAATCCTAATTCGCCCAGTAACAGTGTCAAAGAAGCATAATAGGCTAAATGGTCAGAATGCTACGAGTTAAATAGCCTTGTGAATGTGCCAAGTGGATAACCAAGTTCCTTAGCTCTTTTATGAAGCATGCAGTGAAGCTAATCAAGCGTCTACTCCGAATACAGAACATTCTGATGGGTGGAGAAGTAAATTTGAATGAAGTACTAAGATATTCAACATCCAAGGTTGAGCACAAAATGAGGTACCCTTTTAAATAAAGTTCTGAAGCATCAAGTACTGTAATATAAGAATGTACAAGCTTCTGCAACTCTAATAGAAGAAAGAGAAGAAAAGCGGGAATAAAGACAAAAGTACAAAAGCGGCAACAGCAAAAACACTGAAGATTGAAGTCAAGTGTCTGCTGCCAATAATCAAGCATACGAAACATCGTATTTTGAGGTACACTCGTCTTAATGACGTTATCTTGGTTTTGTTAGAAAGATAAGAGAAATACCTACATGTTTCCTGAAGAAGCCGAGATCTGTATCAATCTCTATCGGAGTGAAATTCCTTCTTCAAGCTTGAGATATGATACAGTTCGTGGCAATCAGAACATGCAACCATCTTCTGACAAATTCTGGTGCTTTGCGTGTTCAAAATTATCGATCTTGGTATTGTTGGAAGGCTCAAAGAAATATCTGCAGCTCTCGTGAAGAGGTCAAGAACGAAATCGATCTCTATCGTTGTTAAAATGCATCCGTAAGTTGGTGACGTGATACCGTTCCTGACTGTCATACCTTTGTAGCGTCTGTTGGCCATAGATTGAGCTGATGGTGTTTGAATTGAATGAAACCGGTGTCTTATTAAAGCTAATATCCATATAAATAACTTTCATGAAGACATCGAATCCTAATTCGGCCAGTAACAGTGTCAAAGAAGCATAATAGGCTAAATGGTCAGAATGCTACGAGTTAAATAGCCTTGTGAATGTGCCAAGTTGATAACCAAGTGCCTTTGCTCTTTTAAGAAGCGTGCAGCAAAGCTAATCAAGCGTCTACTCAGAATAAAGAACATTATGGTGGGTGGAGAAGTTAATTTGAATGAAGTACTAAGATATTCAACGTCCAAGGTTGACCACCAAATGAGGTACCCTTTGAAATAAAGATCTGAAGCATCAAGTACTGTAATATAAGAATATAAAAGCTTTTGCAACTCTAATAGAAGAAAGAGAAAAAAATCGGGAATAATGACAAAAGTACAATAGAGGCAACAACAAAAACACTGCAGATTGAAGTCAAGCGTCTGCTGCCGATAATCAAGCAAACGAAACGTAGTATTTTGAGGTATGCTCTTCCTAATGACATGATCTTGGTTTTGTTAGAAATATAGGATAAATACCTACATGTTTCCTGAAGAAGCCGAGATCTGTATCAATCTCAATCGGAGTGAAATTCCTTCTTAAAGCTTGAGATAGGATACTATTCGTGGCAATCAGAAGATGCAACCGTCTGCTGACAATATCTGGAGCTTTGGGTGTTCAAAAGTATCGATCTTGGTATCATTAGATGGCTCAAAGAAATATCTACAGATCTCGTGCAAAGGTCAAGAACGAAATCGATCTCTATCTTTGTCAAAATGAATCCGTATGTTGGTGACGTGATGTCGTTCCTGACTGTCACACCTTGTAGCGTTTGATGGCCATATATTGAGCTGATGGTGTTAGAATTGGATGAAACCCATGTCTCATTAAAGCTAATATCCATATAAACAAGTTTCATGAAGACATCGAATCCTAATTCGGCCAGTAACAGGGTCAAAGAAGCACAATATGCTAAATGGTAAGAATACGAGCTAAACAGACATGTGAATGTGCAAATCGGATACCCAAGCGCCTTAGCTCATTTAAGAAGTGTCCGGTGAAGCTAATTAAGCGTCTTCTCAGAATATAGAACATTATGATGGGTGGAGAAGTAATTTTGAATGAAGTATTAAGATATTCAACGTCCAAGGTTGACCAGAAAATGAGGTACCCTTTTCAATAAAGTTCTGAAGCATCAAGTACTGTAATATAAGAATATAAAGCTTCAGCAACTCCAATAGAAGAAAGAGAAAAAATGTGTGAATAAAGACAAAAGTACAAAAGCTGCAACAGCAAAAAGACTGAAGATTGAAGTCAAGCGTCTGCTGCCGATAATCAAGCGTCTGAAACGTCGTATTTTGAGGTACGCTCGTCCTAATGATGTGATCTTAGTTTTGTTAAAAAGATAAGAGAAATACCAACATGTCTCCTAAAGAAGCCGAGATCTGTATCAATCTCTATCGGAGTGAAATTCCTTCTTCAAGCTTGAGATGTGATACTGTTCGTGGCAATCAGATCTTGCAACCGTCTGCTGACAATTTCTGGAGCTTTTCGTGTTCAAAAGTATCGATCTTAGTATCGTTGGAAGGCTCAAAGAAATATTTGCAGCTGTCGTGAAGAGGTCAAGAACGAAATCGATCTCTATCTTTGTCAAAATGCATCCGTAAGTTGGTGACGTGATGTCGTTCCTGACTGTCATACCTTTGTAGCTTCTGATGGCCATATATTGAGCTGATGGTGTTAGAATTGGATGAAACCGGTGTCTCATTAAAGCTAATATCCTTATAAACAATTTTCATGAAGACATCGAATCCTAATTCGGCCAGTAACAGGGTCAAAGAAGCATAATACGCTAAATGGTAAGAATGGTACGTGTTAAAAAAACATGTGAATGTGCAAAGTGGATACCCAAGCGCCTTAGCTCATTGAAGAAGCGTCTGGTGAAGCTAATCAAGCGTCTTCTTAGAATACAGAACATTATGATGGGCGGAGAAGTAATTTTGAATGAAGTATTAAGATATTCAACGTCCAAGGTTGACCAGAAAATGGGGTAACCTTTTCAATAAAGTTCTGAGGCATCAAGTACTATAATATAAGAATATAAAGCTTCAGCAACTCCAATAGAAGAAAGAGAAAAAATGTATGAATAAAGACAAAAGTACAAAAGCTGCAACAGTAAAAAGACTGAAGATTGAAGTCAAGTGTCTGCTGCCGATAATCAAGCATCCGAAACGCCGTATTTTGAGGTAATCTCGTCCTAATGAAGTGATCTTATTTTTTTTAGAAAGATAAGAGAAATACCTACATGTTTCCCGAAGAAGCCGAGATATGTATCAATCTCTATCGGAGTTAAATTCCTTCTTCAAGCTTGAGATGTGATACTTTTCGTGGCAATCAGAGCATGCAACCGTCTTCTGACAATTTCTGGGGCTTTGTGTATTCAAAAGTATCGATCTTGGTATTGTTGGAAGGCTCAAAGAAATATCTGCAGCTCTCGTGAAGAGGTCAAGAACGAAATCGATCTCTATCGTTGTCAAAATGCATCCGTAAGTTGGTGATGTGATGTCGTTCTTGACTGTCATAACTTTGTATCGTCTGTTGACCATATATTGAGCTGATGGTGTTTGAATTGGATGAAACCGGTGTCTCATTAAAGCTAATATCAATATAAACAACTTTCATGAAGACATCGAATCCTAATTCGGCCTGTAACAGGGTCAAAGAAGCATAATACGCTAAATGGTCAGAATGCTACGAGTTAAATAGACTTGTGAATATGCCAAGTGAATAACCAAGCACCTTCGCTCTTTTAAGAAGCATCCATTGAAGCTAATCAAGCGTCTACTCAGAATACAGAACATTATGATGGGTGGAGAAGTAAATTTGAATGAAGTAGTAAGATATTCAACGTCCAAGGTTGACCACAAATTGAGGTACCCTCTTAAATAAATTTCTGAAGCATCAAGTACTATAAAATAAGAATATACAAGCTTCTGCAACTATAATAGAATAAAGAGAACAAAAGCGGGAATAAAGACAAAAATACAAAAGCGGCAGCAGCAAAAACACTGAAGATTGAAGTCAAGCGTCTGCTGCCGATAATCAAGCGTATGAAATGTCGTATTTGAGGTACGCTCATCCTAATGACGTGATCTTGGTTTTGTTAGAAAGATAAGAGAAATACCTACATGTTTCCTGAAGAAGTCGAGATCTGTATCAATCTCTATCGGAGTGAAATTCCTTCTTCAAGCTTGAGATGTGATACTATTCGTGACAATCAGAACATGCAACCGTGTACTGACAATTTCTGGAGCTTTGGGTGTTCAAAATTATCGATCTTGGTATCATTGGAAGGCTCAAAGAAATATCTACAGCTCTCGTGAAGAGTTCATCAACGAAATCGATCTCAATCTTTGTCAAAATGCATCCGTAAGTTGGTGACATGATGCCGTTCCTGACTGTCATACCTTTGTAGCGTCTAATGGCCATATATTGAGCTCATGGTGTTCGAATTGGATGAAACACGTGTCTCATTAAAGCTAATATCCATATAAACAAGTTTCAAGAAAGACATCGAATCCTAATTCGGCTAGTAACAGGGTCAAAGAAGCATAATACGCTAAATGGTAAAAATGCTACGAGTTAAACAGACATGTGAATGTGCAAAGCGGATACCCAAGCACCTTAGCTCAATTAAGAAGTGTCCGGTGAAGCTAATCAAGCGTCTTCTCAGAATACAGAACATTATGATGGGTGGAGAAGTAATTTTGAAAGAAGTATGAAGATATTCAACGTCCAAGCTTGACCAAAAAATGTGTTACCCTTTTCAATAAAGTTCTGAAGCATCAAGTACTGTAATATAAGAATATAAAAGCTTCAGAAACTCCAATAGTAGAAAGAGAAACAAAAAGTGCGAATAAAGACAAAAGTACAAAAGCTGCAACAGCAAAAAGACTGAAGATTGAAGTCAAGCGTCTCTTACCGATAATAAAGCGTCCGAAACGTCGTATTTTGAGGTACGCTCGTCCTAATGAAGTGATCTTAGTTTTGTTAGAAAGATAAGAGAAATACCTACATGTTTCTTGAAGAAGCCGATATCTGTATCAATCTCTATCGAAGTGAAATTCCTTCTTCAAGCTTGAGATGTGATACTGTTCGTGGCAATCAAAACATTCAACCGTCTGCCGAGAATTTATGGGGCTTTGCGTGTTCAAAAGTATCGATCTTGGTAATGTTGGAAGGCTCAAAGAAATATCTGCAGCTCTCGTGAAGTGGTCAAGAACGAAATCGATCTCTATCGTTGTCAAAATGCATCCGTAAGTTGGTGACGTGATGCCGTTCCTGACTGTCATACCTTTGTAACGTCTGTTGGCCATATATTGAGCTGATGGTGTTCGAATTGGATGAAACCGGTGTCTCAATAAAGCTAATATCCATATAAACAACTTTCATGAAGACATCGAATCCTAATTCAGCCAGTAACTGGGTCAAAGAAGCATAATAGGCTAAATGGTCAGAATGCTACGAGTTAAATCGCGTTCTGAATGTGCCAAGTGGATAAGCAAGCGCCTTAGCTCATTTAAGAAGCGTCCATTGAAGCTAATCAAGCGTCTACTCCGAATACAGAACATTATGATGGGTGGAGAAGTAAATTTGAATGAAGTACTAAGATATTCAATGTCCAAGGTTGACCACTAAATGAGGTACCCTTTTAAATAAAGTTCTAAAGCATCAAGTACTGTAATATAAGAATATACAAGCTTCTGCAACTCTAATAGAAGAAAGAGCAGAAAAGCGGGAATAAAGACAAAAGTACAAAAGCGGCAACAGCAAAAACACTGAAGATTGAAGTCAAGTGTCTGCTGCCAATAATCAAGCATACGAAACGTCGTATTTTGAGGTATGCTCGTTTTGATGATGTGATCTTGTATTTGTTAGAAAGATAAGAGAAATACCTACATGTTTCCTGATAAAGTCGAGATCTGTATCAATCTCTATCGGAGTGAAATTCCTTCTTTAAACTTGAGATGTGATACTATTCGTGACAATCAGAACATGCAACCGTCTGCTGACAATTTCTGGAGCTTTGGGTGTTCAAAAGTGCAACACCCTTTCCCGAGTGTCACATTCCCGAACGTTTATAAGGCCAAAAATATTTATTAATGCGGAAAATACGATTTTTCTTTTTCTTTTCTTTTCATAAAGATGTAATGAGATTAGTAAAGGTAAATAAATAATACTAATAAGTGAACTTCGGTTCACCATGCATTACTAGGACATACTGTATTATAAATATAGAAACAGAAAACGAAAAATAGAAACATCAACATTATTATATATAGACATAAGTCTAATGTCGAACTGAAATAAGAAATACAATAAGTACTAGGAGTCATAGCTCCCAAAAGGTACTACAAAAACTGACATAGTCTGGCCGACAACAAAACTAAAACAGCAAAAGAGTCCACCTCCGAACTCAAAAGGACTGCGGAACCGAACCATCGTCGCGTCCATCTGTTCAAGCATCAACAGCAAGTACCAGCAGAAAACATACAGATATGGGTGAGATTCCCGTTCATCAACACAACAAAACAGTAGTAAAAACGGGACGACTCATCGGGTAACGGCGTACCCAACATGCTTACAAGGTTCTCAATATAAATCATGTTAAGCAGTTAACAACATAATAGCATGCTAAACATTTAACAGCATACTATAAGGCATTCTTAAACGATACAGCGATGTATAACAGTATATGTAAACATCAATAGCCATGCAATGCAATGCAATGCAATGTATATGACTCAATGTTAATGTCATTGGGTACTACTCTGACCCCTACTCCATGGAGCTAACAAAACATTCGGAGAGAGTGAATGGGAGGACATGTTCCGGTTTCTGCCAGCCATGAGCAAGATGCTACAACATTCGTAACGTGCACGTATCTGGCTTTACGGTAACACTCTCGACCAAACATGAAAAGTACGGCATCTAGTAGAAGATATCAGTGTATTGCACGGATTCGCCACGACACAGAAGAATCACCAACTGGTCACATGTCAGCCCTTCCAACCCTGATACCTCCAAAAAGACCATTGAAGATCGTCACCGTAAGATTTGCACCCGCATCAAGGTGTAAGCTCAACTCCTAGGCTCAAGGCCTTACGACTATGCAAATGAAATGTCAATGCTTACACAAAGCAGATGCGATAAAGCAATGTCTATCCATTGGATAAACCTCGAAGTCTACTAAGGTTCTCTTCCTTAGGAACTACACACATCTTTGTTTTATAAAACATTTATCCATCGGATAAAACAATTATCCATTGGATAAATATCTCGTGATTCCTTTGGAATGATCCAGACTGCTTTCAGAATCGCCGACTGTCCCCACAGACCAACACAAGTCTTTTCAGCGTGTTTTGTCCTCACTCACACGCTTTCTAGGAAACTTCCCAGAAGGTCACCCATCCCATAATTACTCTAAGTCAAGCACGCTTAACTATAAAGTACTTATGTTCTAAGCTCCCGAAAAGAAGATAAATCTTGTTGATATGGGTAGTATCAATCAATTCTTATATGCCTTCCCTTAACTATACAGTCCCATACCTGCACAGCCTCAGGATCTCTCTCATTCCGGTCATCACAAGACGGAAACAATTGAACGATTAACCTAGATCCGAATCATCGGTCCGTCATCGAACTACTGTTTCGAAAACCAAAACGTTTCGTGTTTGTGTTTACGTCTTATGAATTATGTCTCAAGTCCTAAGCATTATGAATAAGGATTGAGAATCCTCTTAGATAAGTCTTTAAGCCTTTCTAAGGTATTAATCCCTTGTTTTTCAATTAAGGAAACAAGTGTTGATTTCACTTAAGTCTTATGAAGTCATTGATGTACTAAGTCATCAATGGTATAGTACATGGTCTTGTTCCACCACATACCATACTTATTTAACCCTTGTCTTCAACTCTAAGTTAATTACTTAACTTAGGTTTTTCACGCGTAAAACTTTACGATTGAGTTAGAAAACTCTTTTTGTAAACCAAATAACTTTTACAGTTGAAAACTCATTTGATTTAAAACAACATTTGAACTACTTACTTCATTTCTAGCATTTTCTGAAACATGAAATTCGCTTAGCGGAATTCCATTCGCTTAGCGAAAATGAGGTAGTAATACCTCCTTTGGAACTCCTCTGGATCGCTCGGCGAGACATAAATCGCGTAGCGAAATATATTGTATTCGCTTAGCGAATATGAATTCGCTTAGCGCAAGTACAGACGGTTACACCTCTTTGTAAACGCCTCTGGATCGCTCGGCGAAACAGAATTCGTGTAGCGAAATTTCACTTTATTCGCTTAGCGAGTATAGTTTCGCTTAGCGAAATGGAGGCGGTTATACCTCCTTTGGAGGCTTCTCTGGATCGCTCAGCGAGATGTAATTCGCGTAGCGAAATTCGCTGGGTTCGCTTAGCGAATATGAATTCGCTTAGCGAAAGTGAGGCAGTGATGCCCAACTAAGACTTTCCCTGTTTTTCGCGTAGCAAAAGTAAATTCGCTTAGCGAAAAGTTGCCTTAAAACAAGACATCAACCTTATGGAACCATTTTGATTCTCTTCATGAAAACACTTCTCTTCTCATTTTGAGTCACTTGATTAGCTAGATGAACTAAGGATAAGGTATAAAACATGTTTCACTTTGGTGAAAGCACTTTGAGATTTAATTCCATTTAAAGTCACTTAGGGTTTTTCTTTGAAAAACACAAGTTATTGAAAATACTTTCTTTACATCAAAACTTGACTTGTTCAAGAACTATTCATATCCTTCCTTTCCTCAAGGTCATGGCTAATAGCCAACTAGGAATCAATGTGAAGTTTTACTTCATCAACCAATCAAAGTATGGCTCACAATACTTACACAATCATGATAACCATAATACACATTACTACATCATAATCAAACATCCAAGTCCATCACACATTATGGTCTCATAATTAACAATAAAAGTCCATACTTGATCTAGTGATCAAAGTAGGTTTTCTAACATACATGAAAATGGTTCAACATATGCTAAAGCACACTACAACATACTAAAGCATAAACTCATCATGGCAATCTTGTTCTCCAAGAGAACTTAACAAAACTTAACACATAAAAGTGAACCCAAACTAAAGGGTTTCACCCACACATAATTTAAACAACCATCTTCACCACCACCATCTTGGTGTGATGAGGTTCTTCTCCCCATACCTGTTGAAGAGCAGATTCCCGGATCAAAGTCGGTTGATCGGTTTGTGAACCTCCTGATAGTTGTCACCAACTACAAACAACCAAAAAATCAAACATTAAACAACAATCAAACCAAACTCAACAATTCTCACAAATAGGGTTTCGGCCACCCTAAAGAGAATAAAGCTAGGAATTGATCTTGGTTTTCCATTTCATGGATTCAAAGGCATTAGGAAAGCTAAGAATGAAATCAAGTGTTAGAAATCAAAAATTGATGAAAACACTATTCATCATCATCAAGAAGGGTTCGGCCCTAATGTGCTTTTTGAGCTATGATGAGAGTTGAATCATAAGTTCTTGGGTTTAGATACAGAATGATGAGGTGAGTTCAAAGAAATTGGTCTCACATCAAAATGATTTTTCTACAATTTCCTATGGATTTTCAAAGTTTTGGATCTAAGAAATAATTTTCATGAAAATGGATCTTGATCTTGAAATAAAGAGATATTCAAGAAGCTAAGAGATCATAGAAGTGATCTTACCTTGAAATGATGGAAGATTGCTCAAGGAATCAAGTGATTCAAACAAGTGATTCAAGCTTTTCAAGAAGAAAAATGGGGTTTCTCTTCAAGAACAACAATGGTGTTCTTCTTTGGGCAGAAATTTCGTGAATGAGGGGCTGGATGGGCTGAGTTCAGCCTTTAAAACAAGTCACTTAAGGGCAAAATGGTCATTTGCCAAAAGGGTAAAATGGTAAAAGTGCAAAAGACTAAGGTTAGGGGCATTTTGGTCATTTTGCGTCTAGATTTTCCCGATCATCATGACGACTCTGGCATACTCTCCCAAGTGTCCTGGGATGTTGTGATATCAAGATTATCTGTTGGCGAGTCCCGGTAAATCCATATGTGGCTCCGTTCGTCACCCGATTGAGAATTCCGCCCGAACGAAGGTCAAGAAGTTATTTTTCTGAAATTTTTACGAAATTTAACCAAAACGTAGATAATCGAATTCTAAGACTTACTGTCTCGTTCATGGGTCCATCTGAGGTCTTCTGAGCAGTAAAATCATATTGTCAGTGTAAAAACGCAGACCGGACTCCGTTTGAGTTTTCGACTCAAAACTTAATCGTAGCTTCCTACGATATCGTCGAGCATGACTATGGTCTCGGAATATTTTATTTCCATTCCTAAGACCTCGAATAAAATAAAGACATTAAATATTAAAGAAAAAGAAAACGTGAAAATCGGGGCGTTACAAAAAGTATCGATCTTGGTATCATTGGAAGGCTCAAGGAAATATCTATAGCTCTCGTGAAGAGGTCAAGAACGAAATCGATCTCTATCTTTGTCAAAATGCATCCGTAAGTTGGTGACGTGATGCTATTCCTGACTGTCATACCTTTGTAGTGTCTGATGGCCATATATTGAGCTGATGGCGTCCGAATTGGATGAAACCGATGTCTCATTAAAGCTAATATCCATATAAACAAGTTTCATGAAGACATCGAATCCTAATTCGGCCAGTAACAAAGTCAAAGAAGCATAATACGCTAAATGGTAAGAATGCTACGAGTTAAACAGACATGTGAATGTGCAAAGCGGGTACCCAAGCACCTTAGCTCATTTAAGAAGCGTCCGGTGAAGCTAATCAATCGTCTTCTAAGAATACAGAACATTATGATGGGTGGAGAAGTAATTTTGAATCAAGTATGAAGATATTCAACGTCCAAGCTTGACCAGAAAAAGAGGTACCCTTTTCAATAAAGTTCTGAAGCATCAAGTACTGTAATATAAGAATATAAAAGCTTCAGCAACTCCAATAAAAGAAAGATAACAAAAGTGTGAATAAAGACAAAAGTACAAAAGCTGCAACAGCAAAAAGACTGAAGATTGAAGTCAAGCGTCTCTAACCGATAATCAAGCTTCCAAAACGTCGTATTTTGAGGTACGCTCATCCTAATGAAGTGATCTAAGTTTTGTTAGAAAGATAAGAGAAATACCTACATGTTTCCTGAAGAAGCCGAGATCTGTATTAATCTCTATCGGAGTGAAATTCCTTCTTCAAGCTTGAGATGTGATACTGTTCGTGGCAATCAAAACATGCAACCGTCTGCTGACAATTTCTGGGGCTTTGCGTGTTCAAAAGTATCGACATTGGTAGTGTTGGAAGGCTCAAAGAAATATCTGCAGCTCTCGTGAAGTGGTCAAGAACGAAATCATCTCTATCGTTGTCAAAATGCATCCGTAAGTTGGTGACGTGATGCCGTTCCTGACTGTCATACCTTTGTAGCGTTTGCTGGCCATATATTGAGCTGATGGTGTTCGAATTGGATGAAACCGGTGTCTCATTCAAGCTAATATCCATATAAACAACTTTCATGAAGACATCGAATCCTAATTCCGCCAGTAACTGGGTCAAAGAAGCATAATAGGCTAAATGGGCAGAATGCTACTAGTTAAAAAGGCTTGTGAATGTGCCAAGTGGATAACCAAGTGCCTTAGCTCATTTAAGAAGCATCCATTGAAGCTAATAAAGCGTCTACTCCGAATACAGAACATTATGATGGGTGGAGAAGTAAATTTGAATGAAATACTAAAATATTCATCGTCCAAGGTTGACCCCAAAATGAGGTACCCTTTTAAATAAAGTTATGAAGCATCAAGTACTGTAATATAAGAATATACAAGCTTCTGCAACTCTAATAGAAGAAACAGAAGAAAAGCAGGAATAAAGACAAAAGTACAAAGTCGGCAACAGAAAAAACACTGAAGATTGAAGTCAACCGTCTGCTGCCGATAATCAAGCGTACGAAACGTCGTAGTTTGAGGTATGCTCGTCCTAATGACGTGATCTTTGTTTTGCTAGAAATATAAGAGAAATACCTACATGTTTCCTGAAGATGCCGAGATCTGTATCAATCTCTACCGGAGTGAAATTCCTTCTTCAAGCTTGAGATGTGATACTATTCGTGACAATCAGAACATGCAGCCGTCTGCTGACAATTTCTTGTGCTTTGGGTATTCAAAAACATCGATCTTGGTATCATTGGAAGGTTCAAAGAAATATCTGCAGCTCTCGTGAAGAGGTCATGAACAAAATCGATCTCTATTTTTGTCAAAATGCATCCGTAAGTTGGTGACGTGATGCCGTTCCTGACTGTCATACCTTTGTAGCGTCTGATGGCCATATATTGAGCTGATGGTGTTCAGATTGGATGAAATCGGTGTCTCATTAAAGCTAATATCCATATAAACAAGTGTCATGAAGACATCGAATCCTAATTCTTCCAGGAATAGGGTCAAAGAAGAATAATACGCTAAATGGTAAGAATGCTACGAGTTAAACAGACATGTGAATGTGCAAAGAGAATACCCAAGCACCTTAACTCATTTAAGAAGCGTCCGGTGAAGCTAATCAAACGCCTTCTCAGAATACAGAACATTATGATGGGTCGAGAAGTAATTTTGAATGAAGTATTAAGATATTCAACGTCCAAGCTTGACCAGAAAATGAGGTACCCTTTTCAATAAAGTTCTGAAGCATCAAGTACTGTAATATAAGAATATAAAAGCTTCAGTAACTCCAATAGAAGAAAGAGAAAAAAAAAAGTTTGAATAAAGACAAAAGTACAAAAGCTGCAACAGCAAAAAGACTGAAGATTGAAGTCAAGCGTCTGCTGCCGATAATCAAGCGTCCGAAACGTCGTATTTTGAGGTACGCTCGTCCTAATGAAGTGATCTTAGTTTTGTTAGAAAGATAAGAGAAATATCTACATGTCTCCTAAAGAAGCCGAGATCTGTATCAATCTCTATCGGGGTGAAATTCCTTCTTCAAGCTTGAGATGTGATACTGTTCGTGGCAATCAGAACTTGCAACCGTCTGCTGACAATTTCTGGAGCTTTTCATGTTCAAAAGTATCGATCTTAGTATCGTTGGAAGGCTCAAAGAAATATTTGCAGCTGTCGTGAAGAGGTCAAGAACGAAATCGATCTCTATCTTCTTCAAAAAGCATCCGTAAGTTGGTGACGTGATGTCGTTCCTGACTGTCATACCTTTGTAGCGTCTGGTGGCCATATATTGAGCTGATGGTGTTAGAATTGGATGAAACCGGTGTCTCATTAAAGTTAATATCCTTATAAACAAGTTTCATGAAGACATCGAATCCTAATTCGGCCAGTAAGAGGGTCAAAGAAGCATAATACGCTAAATGGTAAGAATGGTACGTGCTAAAAAAACATGTGAATGTGCAAAGTGGATACCCAAGCGCCTTAGCTCATTTAAGAAGCGTCCGGTGAAGCTAATCAAGCGTCTTCTCAGAATACAGAACATTATGATGGGTGGAGAAGTAATTTTGAATGAAGTATTAAGATATTCAACGTCCAAGGTTGACCAGAAAATGAGGTACCCTTTTCAATAAAGTTCTGAAGCATCAAGTACTGTAATAAAAGAATATAAAGCTTCTGCAACTCCAATAGAAGAAAGAGAAAAAAAGTATGAATAAAGACAAAAGTACAAAATCTGCAACAGTAAAAAGACTGAAGATTGAAGTCAAGTGTCTGCTGCCGATAATCAAGCTTCCGAAACGCCGTATTTTGAGGTAATCTCGTCCTAATGAAGTGATCTTATTTTTTTTAGAAAGATAATAGAAATACCTACATGTTTCCCGAAGAAGCCGAGATCTGTATCAATCTCTATCGGAGTGAAATTCCTTCTTCAAGCTTGAGATGTGATACTTTTCGTGGCAATCAGAACATGCAACCGTCTTCTGACAATTTCTGGGGCTTTGTGTATTCAAAAGTATCGATCTTGATATTGTTGGAAGGCTGAAAGAAATATCTGCAGCTCTCGTGAAGAGGTCAAGAACGAAATCGATCTCTATCGTTATCAAAATGCATCCGTAAGTTGGTGATGTGATGTCATTCTTGACTGTCATAACTTTGTATCGTCTGTTGGCCATATATTGAGCTGATGGTGTTTGAATTGGATGAAACCGGTGTATCATTAAAGCTAATATCAATATAAACAACTTTCATGAAGGCATCGAATCCTAATTCGGCCTGTAACAGGGTCAAAGAAGCATAATACGCTAAATTGTCAGAATGCTACGAGTTAAATAGCCTTGTGAATATGCCAAGTGGATAACCAAGCGCCTTCGCTCTTTTAAGAAGCATCCATTGAAGCTAATCAAGCGTCTACTCAGAATACAGAACATTATGATGGGTGGAGAAGTAAATTTGAATGAAGTACTAAGATATTCAACGTCCAAGGTTGACCACAAATTGAGGTACCCTTTTAAATAAATTTCTGAAGCATCAAGTACTATAATATAAGAATATACAAGCTTCTGCAACTATAATAGAAGAAAGAGAACAAAAGCGGGAATAAAGACAAAAATACAAAAGCGGCAACAGCAAAAACACTGAAGATTGAAGTCAAGCGTCTGCTGCCGATAATCAAGCGTATGAAATATCGTATTTTGAGGTCTGCTCATCCTAATGACGTGATCTTGGTTTTTTTAGAAAGATAAGAGAAATACCTATATCTTTCCTGAAGAAGTCGCGATCTGTATCAATCTCTATCAGAGTCAAATTCCTTCTTCAAGCTTGAGATGTGATACTATTCGTGACAATCAGAACATGCAACAGTCTGCTGACAATTTCTGGAGCTTTGGGTGTTCAAAAGTATCGATCTTGGTATCATTGGAAGGCTCAAAGAAATATCTGCAGCTCTCGTGAAGAGTTCATCAACGAAATCGATCTCAATCTTTGTCAAAATGCATCCGTAAGTTGGTGACGTGATGCCGTTCCTGACTGTCATACCTTTGTAGCATCTGATGGCCATATATTGAGCTGATGGTGTTCGAATTTGATGAAACAGGTGTCTCATTAAAGCTAATATCCATATAAACAAGTTTCAAGAAAGACATCGAATCCTAATTCGGCTAGTAACAGGGTCAAAGAAGCATAATATGCTAAATGGTAAGAATGCCACGTGTTAAACAGACATGTGAATGTGCAAAGCGGATACCCAAGCACCTTAGCTCATTTAAGAAGCGTTCGGTGAAGCTAATCAAGCGTCATCTAAGAATACAGAACATTATGATGGGTGGAGAAGTAATTTTTAATGAAGTATGAAGATATTCAACGTCCAAGCTTGACCAAAAAATGTGTTACCCTTTTCAATAAAGTTCTGAAGCATCAAGTACTGTAATATAAGAATATAAAAGCTTCAGCAACTCCAATAGAAGAAAGAGAAACAAAAAGTGTGAATAAAGACAAAAGTACAAAAGCTGCAACAGCAAAAAGACTGAAGATTGAAGTCAAGCGTATCTTACCGATAATAAAGCGCCCGAAACGTCGTATTTTGAGGTACGCTCGTCCTAATGAAGTGATCTTAGTTTTGTTAGAAAGATAAGAGAAATACCTATATGTTTCCTGAAGAAGCCGATATCTATATCAATCTCTATCGAAGTGAAATTCCTTCTTCAAGCTTGAGATGTGATACTGTTCATGGCAATCAAAACATTCAACCGTCTGCCGAGAATTTCTGGGGCTTTGCGTGTTCAAAAGTATCGATCTTGGTAATGTTGGAAGGCTCAAAGAAATATCTGCAGCTCTCGTGAAGTGGTCAAGAACGAAATCGATCTCTATCGTTGTCAAAATGCATCCGTAAGTTAGTGACGTGATGCCGTTCCTGACTGTCATACCTTTGTGACGTCTTTTGGCCATATATTGAGCTGATAGTGTTCGAATTGGATGAAACCGGTGTCTCAATAAAGCTAATATCCATATAAACAACTTTCATGAAGATATCGAATCCTAATTCAGCCAGTAACTGGGTCAAAGAAGCATAATAGGCTAAATGGTCAGAATGCTACGAGTTAAATAGCGTTCTGAATGTGCCAAGTGGATAAGCAAGCGCCTTAGCTCATTTAAGAAGCGTCCATTGAAGCTAATCAAGCGTCTACACCGAATACAGAACATTATGATGGGTGGAGAAGTAAATTTGAATGAAGTACTAAGATATTCAACGCCCAAGGTTGACCACTAAATGAGGTACCCTTTTAAATAAAGTTCTGAAGCATCAAGTACGGTAATATAAGAATATACAAGCTTCTGCAACTCTAATAGAAGAAAGAGAAGAAAAGCGGGAATAAAGACAAAAGTACAAAAGCGGCAACAGCAAAAACACTGAAGATTGAAGTCAAGTGTCTGCTGCCAATAATCAAGCATACGAAACGTCGTATTTTGAGGTATGCTCATTCTAATGATGTGATCTTGGTTTTGTTAGAAAGATAAGAGAAATACCTACATGTTTCCTGAAGAAGTCGAAATCTGTATCAATCTTTATCGGAGTGAAATTCCTTCTTCAAGCTTGAGATGTGATACTATTCGTGACAATCAGAACATGCAACCGTCTGCTGACAATTTCTGGAGCTTTGGGTGTTCAAAAGTATAGATCGTGGTATCATTGGAAGGCTCAAGGAAATATCTGCAGCTCTCGTGAAGAGGTCAAGAACGAAATCGATCTCTATCTTTGTCAAAATGCATCCGTAAGTTGGTGACGTGATGCTGTTCCTGACTGTCATACCTTTGTAGTGTCTGATGGCCATATATTGAGCTGATGGTGTTCGAATTGGATGAAACCGATGTCTCATTAAAGCTAATATCCATATAAACAAGTTTCATGAAGTCAACGAATCCTAATTCGCCAGTAAGAAAGTCAAAGAAGCATAATACGCTAAATGGTAAGAATGCTACGAGTTAAACAGACATGTGAATGTGCAAAGCGGATACCCAAGCACCTTAGCTCATTTAAGAAGCGTCCGGTGAAGCTAATCAATCGTCTTCTAAGAATACAGAACATTATGACGGGTGGAGAAGTAATTTTGAATGAAGTATGAAGATATTCAACGTGCAAGCTTGACCAGAAAATGAGGTACCCTTTTCAATAAAGTTCTGAAGCATCAAGTACTGTAATATAAGAATATAAAAGCTTCAGCAACTCCAATAGAAGAAAGAGAAGAAAAGTGTGAATAAAGACAAAAGTACAAAATCTGCAACAGCAAAAAGACTGAAGATTGAAGTCAAGCGTCTCTAACCGATAATCAAGCTTCCGAAACATCGTATTTTGAGGTACGCTCGTCCTAATGAAGTGATCTAAGTTTTGTTAGAAAGATAAGAGAAATACCTACAAGTTTCCTGAAGAAGCCGGGATCTGTATCAATCTCTATCGGAGTGAAATTTCTTCTTCAAGCTTGAGATGTGATACTATTTGTGACAATCAGAACATGCAACCTACGGCTGACAATTTCTGGAGCTTTGGGTGTTCAAAAGTATCGATCTTGGCTTCATTGGAAGGTTCAAGGAAATATCTGCAACTCTCGTGAAGAGGTCAAGAACGAAATCGATCTCTATCTTTGTGAAAATGCATCCGTAAGTTCGTGACGTGATGCTGTTCCTGACTGTCATACCTTTGTAGTGTCTGATGGCCATATATTGAGCTGATGGCGTTCGAATTGGATGAAACCGATGTCTCATTAAAGCTAATATCCATATAAACAAGTTTCATGAAGACATCGAATCCTGATTCGGCCTGTAACAAAGTCAAAGAAGCATAATACGCTAAATGGTAAGAATGCTACGAGTTAAACAGACATGTGAATGTGCAAAGCGGATACCCAGGCACCTTAGCTCATTTAAAAAGCGTCCGGTGAAGCTAATCAATCGTCTTCTAAGAATACAGAACATTATGATGGGTGGAGAAGTAATTTTGAATGAAGTATGAAGATATTCAACGTCCAAGCTTGACCAGAAAATGAGGTACCCTTTTCAATAAATTTCTGAAGCATCAAGTACTGTAATATAAGAATATAAAAGCTTCAGCAACTCCAATAGAAGAAGGAGAAGAAAAGTGTGAATAAAGACAAAAGTACAAAATCTGCAACAGCAAAAAGACTGAAGATTGAAGTCAAGCGTCTCTTACCGATAATCAAGCTTCCGAAACGTCGTATTTTGAGGTACGCTCGTCCTAATGAAGTGGTCTAAGTTTTGTTAGAAAGATAAGAGAAATACCTACATGTTTCCTGAAGAAGCCAATATCTGTATCAATCTCTATCGGAGTGAAATTCCTTCTTCAAGCTTGAGATGTGATATTGTTCGTGGGAATCAAAACATGCAACCGTCTGCTGACAATTTCTGGGGCTTTGCGTGTTCAAAAGTATCGATATTGGTAATGTTGGAAGGCTCAAAGAAATATCTGCAGCTCTCGTGAAGTGGTCAAGAACGAAATCGTCTCTATCATTGTCAAAATGCATCCGTAAGTTGGTGACGTGATGCCGTTCCTGACTGTCATACCTTTGTAGCGTCTGCTGGCCATATATTGAGCTGATGGTGTTCGAATTGGATGAAACCGGTGTCTCATTCAATCTAATATCCATATAAACAACTTTCATGAAGACATCGAATCCTAATTCCGCCAGTAACTGGGTCAAAGAAGCATAACAGGCTAAATGGGCAGAATGCTACTAGTTAAATAGGCTTGTGAATGTGCCAAGTGGATAACCAAGCGCCTTAGCTCATTTAAGAAGCATCCATTGAAGCTAATAAAGCGTTTACTCCGAATACAGAACATTATGATGGGTGGAGAAGTAAATTTGAATGAAATACTAAAATATTCAACGTCCAACGTTGACCCCAAAATGAGGTACACTTTTAAATAAAGTTATGAAGCATCAAGTACTGTAATATAAGAATATACAAGCTTCTGCAACTCTAATAGAAGAAAGAGAAGAAAAGCGGGAATAAAGACAAAAGTACAAAGGCGGCAACAGCAAAAACACTGAAGATTGGAGTCAACCGTCTGCTGCTGATAATCAAGCGTACGAAACGTCATATTTTGAGGTATGCTAGTCCTAATGACGTGATCTTGGTTTTGCTAGAAATATAAGAGAAATACCTACATGTTTCCTGAAGAATCCGAGATCTGTATCAATCTCTACCGGAGTGAAATTCCTTCTTCAAGCTTGAGATGTGATACTATTCGTGACAATCAGAACATGCAGTCGTCTGCTGACAATTTCTTGAGCTTTGGGTGTTCAAAAGCATCGATCTTGGTATCTTTGGAAGGTTCAAAGAAATATCTGCAGCTCTCGTGAAGCGGTCATGAACGAAATCGATCTCTATCTTTGTCAAAATGCATCCGTAAGTTGGTCACGTGATGCCGTTCCTGACTGTTATACCTTTGTAGCGTCTGATGGCCATATATTAAGCTGATGGTGTTCGGATTGGATGAAATCGGTTTCTCATTAAAGCTAATATCCATATAAACAATTGTCATGAAGACATCAAATCCTAATTCTTCCAGTAATAGGGTCAAAGAAGAATAATACGCTAAATGGTAAGAATGCTACGAGTTAAACAGACATGTGAATGTGCAAAGAGGATACCCAAGCACTTTAACTCATTTAAGAAGCGTCCGGTGAAGCTAATCAAGCGCCTTCTCAGAATACAGAACATTATGATGGGTCGAGAAGTAATTTTGAATGAAGTATTAAGATATTCAACGTCCAAGCTTGACCAAAAAATGAGGTACCCTTTTCAATAAAGTTCTGAAGCATCAAGTACTGTAATATAAGAATATAAAAGCTTCAGTAACTCTAATAGAAGAAAGAGAAAAAAGTGTGAATAAAGACAAAAGTACAAAAGCTGCAACAACAAAAAGACTGAAGATTGAAGTCAATCGTCTGCTGCCGATAATCAAGCGTCCGAAACGTCGTTTTTTGAGGTACGCTCGTCCTAATGAAGTGATCTTAGTTTTTTTAGAACGATAAGAGAAATACCCACATGTTTCCTGAAGAAGCCGAGATCTGTGTCAATCTCTATTGGAGTGAAATTCCTTCTTCAATCTTGAGATGTGATACTGTTCGTGGCAATCAGAACATGCAACCGTCTGCTGACAATTTATGGAGCTTTGCTGTTCAAAAGTATCGATCTTGGTATCGTTGGAAGGCTCAAATAAATATCTGCATCTCTCGTGAAGAGGTCAAGTACGAAATCGATCTCTATCTTTGTGAAAATGCATCCGTAAGTTGGTGACATGATGCCGTTCCTGACTGCCATACCTTTGTAGCGTCTGTTGCCCATATATTGAGCTTGTAACACCCTGATTTTCACTTCTATGTCTATATGTGTTAATACTTAATTTTAGATGTTTGTGTATGTGGTTTATGCCTGTTTTTGAAGCATAAGTTCATAGTTGTAGTCGTTCAGCCTTTAGGATAATCGATCCATTCGAGCTTAAATAACCTGTTTCACGGTTTTAGCCATATCTTGAGTTCTAGACATCCTTTTAGGGTGATATTGGATGCGTTGGAAAGCTTAGATAATTATCTACAAGTCTTATTCAGGTGTCGAGGCCAAAAACACGTTTTATGAAAAGGAAATCGGTTTGGGAAATCGATATCAAGGTGAAGAAATCGATTTCTTCAATAAGAAAATCGCTATGGCCAGTGGAAAATCGATTGTTTAAAGGGAAAAATCGATTTCTTCGATAAGAAAATCGATATGGCCAGTGGAAAATCGATTTCCATGGTTGTGTAATCGATTCGCATGCGTGTTAGAGCTTGTGTACGCATTTGGTTGCCGGGCTATGCTGTGTACGGCCCATTCGTCCTAAAACGTCCCTAACAGCTATATATACATAGCGTATGGCCTAAACCTAGTTTCTAAACCTGATTACACTCACAAGTTGCTTCTTCTCATCCCTAAGAGCTCTCACGGATCTCTTGCTCTAGAAAACCCAAAAGGACGAATCCTGCTTTGGTGTTCTTCGTCAAGAACACGCCGTTGTTTGGCTAGTCTATCCCTGCTACTAGAGTTAATCTCCTAAGTTAGAAACCAAGGTGAGTTTCTAATCCTAGATTTGTTTTCCCTTGCAATCCTTAACTTAAAGATCGACTCTGCTTTCCAGTGTTGCGATCGTGATCGAGTGCTGAACCGCTAAAAAGGAACCGTAGCAGAACATGGCTCTGTTCTCTTTCCCTTATGAGTTCATGTTTTATATGATTGTTGATGAATTTATAATGATGAGCATATTGTTTATGCCATAATATGGTGTTTTGTTAACCTTATGCTATCAGAACATAGTTATAGGGAGAAAATAAATAGGCAATGTGAGATTGATGACCAAGGATTAGTTTGAGAACCCTTAGGTTATGATTTATGAGTGTTGGACTAATCAAATTGGTGATAAATAGCTTAGGCTCGAATGATATGTTAATTAGAGAACGTAGACTAGTCCGATAGCGGAGAAAACCCGCTGCTGTATGATCTGACACCCAGAAATCGATTTCCAGCACATGGAAAGCGATTTGAATCCTCCAAGAATCGACTTCCAAGGTTTGGAAATCGATTTGGCCTTGTAGAAATCGATTTCTAGAATCGATTTTCCTTGTTCAAAATCGATTAAGTAAATCGATTTGAACATGTTGAAATCGATTTCCATGCAACGGAAATCGATTTGAAGCCTTGAGAAATCGATTCTAGAGATTGGAAATCGATTCTCACGTGACAGAAGCAGTTTTGACCCCTTATGCTTGATGGATAGTGTTATGTAGGCTTGTTATGATCTAAGGACTTTAAGTTACCCTTAGGAGCTTAAGAATACTTGATCTTTGATCTTACTTAACACTAGGATGTAACCCCAAGGTTTAAAATAGAATGAGTTAGAGAAGAACGTCATGAAATAATAAATATGATAATGAAGACGTTGTTGATAATAGTAACGAGAAGTTATTATTAGTGATGATTGATGATGACCATCGTGGATGATCATGGTTAATAATCAATGTGATTGATTATGGTGGTGGATGGTTGGCATGTGTTTGCATATTGATGAACATTGCACGCATCATACGTTGAAGCTGATATGTTGGGTGGATAGCAAACGATGAATCGCGATAGTGGAGGCCACGATGGGTGTTATCCTGGCCTTGCGGGTACATTGAGTATGGAAGTTCCAGGTGACATGGGGCTAGCTACCTATTGTCAAAGTAGCCTAATGAATAAGCTTGAGTACCCTGACCAGCCACTATACGTTATCAGGATTAGTGAGAGTGTTCGAGGATGGCCCATGGTCTGGCATATCATCCACGTTGATAACCGAACATGTACTCCTAATCGTCTTTCCAGAGTTAGAGTTGTTGGCCACATGCATACGGAGTAGTGATGTTGCTTTCGCATTGACATGCATCCCTGATATATATAGATTATATCTGTGTTGATTGATTTATGTTGTATGCCATTTTAATTACTATTCCATTCTGTTTACATATATTCATGATTGTGTTTCTTACCCCTCTCTTTGTTATTCTTGTGCATATGTTGTGGTATATGCAGAGGAGGGTGAGCATGCTGACGAGGAGTGATCCCGAGGAGATCTCTCTCAATAGTTAGGATTTATGATTTAGGTTATTCGGTTTTATTCCGATGTATTATTGGTATATGTATACCAGCTCTGATATGTGACATCGGGATTTGGGTTATGTTTATTATTTATGTTTTCCGCAGTTTGTTTTTAAAAGATTTTCATTATTTCAGATTCCTATGTTTTACGTTATAGATGATATGATGCACATTACCCTTGAGGATATGTTTTTATTTTAATTGTTATATTTTTTTTAAAGACATGTATGATTTTATTCATGTTTTATTATATGCGGGGTAGTGGGTGTCACATTTAGTGGTATCAGAGCCGGTCTGTTCTACGGGCCGGGGTATGTGTCTGTTGTGTTCTCTTCTGTGTACTCTTATATGATTGTCTATGACGATGGTATAGAGTATTAAGTGTTTAGTTTTGTTTTGCTTAAACTTCGGATATTGAGCAGTTGCTTGAATGATGCAGGAAGTTATGGTGGGTAGAAACGATCGTGTGATTGCTGATGCCCTGGAAGCATTAGCTAATGCCATAGGGCAGAATCAGAATCACAACGGAGGTGGACCTGCTGAATTTCAGGGTTTGGATAAGTTCCAGAGGAATAATCCGCCATCCTTCAAGGGAGCTTATGACCCTGAAGGTGCTCAGACATGGATCCGAGAGCTTGAGAAGATCTTTCGGGCCATGGCATGCACCGATGCTCAGAAAGTTACCTTTGTTACCTTCATGTTGGTAGAAGAAGCTGAACATTGGTGGGAGAATTTCCGCCAACGTTTAGAAGCTAAAGGCACCGTTGTTACTTGGGATGCCTTCAAGGAGAGATTCTTGGGGAAGTATTTCCCTGCTGATATATGCGACAAGAAGGAGATGGAGTTTTTGGCTTTGACTCAAGGAAGCATGTCCGTTGGGGATTATGCCGCTAAGTTTGAGGAGCTGTCACGTTACTATCCACTCTACCAGTATTGTAATGATGATCGCTCCAAGTGTGTGAAGTTTGAGAATGGTTTGCGTCCAGAGATTAAGCAAGCCATCAGCTACCAGGAGATCCGTGTTTTCCCCACCTTGGTGAACAAGTGCAGAATCTTTGAGGAAGACTACAAGTCCAGAGTTTCTCAGTTTAAGAGTTCTGGTCCCCAAGGTAGCAAGAGGACGACCCAACAGGATAAAGGAAAACAACAGTTGACACCAGTTGGTCGTGGGTTCAAGCACGCCGGCAAGAAACCGCAGTATACATCGGGACCAGCCAGTGGCGGAGGATTTGCCTCTTCTAGGCCAATCAGGTGTGGCAAGTGTGGTAAGGAGCACTTTACTCGTGACTGCAAGGAGACAGACATCATCTGCTTCAAGTGTGGGAAGCCTGGTCATATCAATAAGGATTGTAGTGGAGCAAAGACGGAGCCACAGAGTGCCAGCAAGAGTTCTCAAGTCAATCGACTGAGGACAAGTGGAAGAGTCTTCTCTCTCAGTGGAGCTGAAGCCTCAGAATCTGAAGACGTAATTCAAGGTAAGTGCCTCATCAAAAGGAATCCTTTAATAGTGGTGTTTGATTCGGGTGCGTCGCATTCCTTTATATCACATGACTGTGTTGAGTACCTTAGATTACCTGTTGCCCAACTTGAATATGATCTAGTTGTTGCTACCCCTACCAATAAGCCTGTTGTTACCTCACATATTTGTAAAGGTTGTTCCATTGTCATTGATGATAGAAATTTCATAGTTGATCTTATATGCTTACCCCTTAAACAACTTGATGTTATTCTTGGTATGGAATGGTTATCTGCCAATCATGTCCTTTTAAATTGCTTTGATAAAACTGTTGTTTTTGGAACTGCTGTCGATCCTAAGGATCCGAGTTTTCTGACTGCCAACCAAGTCAAGGCTTCTATTAGTGAAGAAGCCTAAGTATACATGATCTTATCTTCCCTGGAAGTAGAGAGAGGCTGAGGTTAAGGATGTGCCAGTTGTGAGAGGGTTCCCAGAAGTTTTTCCAGAGGACATTTATAGTTTGCCACCTGAGAGAGAGGTTGAGTTTAGCATAGACTTAGTGCCAGGTACAGGACCTATATCCATAGCACTATACAGGATGTCCCCTCTAGAGCTAGTTGAGTTGAAGAAATAGTTAAAGGAATTGCTCCAGAAGCAGTTTGTTAGGCCTAGTGTGTCTCCGTGGGGAGCGCCAATGTTGTTGGTGAAGAAGAAAGATGGTAGCATGAGGTTGTGTGTCGATTACCGACAGCTCAACAAGGTGACTATTAAGAATAGGTATCCTATGCCTAGGATAGATGACCTTATGGACCAGCTGATAGGAGCTTGTGTGTTTTCTAAGATAGATTTGAGATCAGGCTATCACCAAATTCGGGTCAAGTCTGAGGACATTCCAAAGACTGCGTTCAGAACACGCTATGGCCATTATGCGTATCTAGTTATGCCTTTTGGTGTCACTAATGCCCCTGCTGTGTTCATGGACTACATGAACAAGATCTTCCATCCATACTTGGATAGGTTGTCTTCATAGATGATATCCTAATATACTCTAAGACTAAGGAGGAACATGAGGAACACTTGAGGATAGTCTTGGAAACCCTTAAGGAAAAACAGTTGTATGCCAAGTTGTCCAAGTGAGAGTTTTGGTTAGAAAAGGTGAGTTTCTTAGGACACATCATCTCTAAAGGAGGAATAGCTGTGGACCCAGCTAAGGTAGAAACCGTGCTCCATTGGGAAGCACCTAAGTCAGTGACCGAGGTTAGAAGTTTCTTGGGTTTAGCTGGGTACTATAGGAGGTTCATAGAGGGATTCTCTAAGATAGCTTTGCCTATGACCCGCCTTACTAAGAAAGGTCAGATCTTTGTGTGGGACTCTAAGTGTGAGGAAAGTTTTCAGGAGTTGAAGAATAGGTTGACATCTGCACCTGTGTTAGTGTTACCCAATCCTAGTGAACCTTTTGTAGTGTATTGTGATGCTTCTAAGCAATGTTTAGGTGGTGTGTTGATGCAGAATGGTCAGGTAGTAGCTTATGCTTCTAGGCAGCTTAAGACCCATGAGAAGAACTACCCTACTCATGACTTGGAGTTAGGAGCTGTAGTGTTTGCCTTAAAAATTTGGAGGCGTTATCTCTATGGAGCTAGATTTGAGGTCTTTAGTGATCATAAGAGTTTGAAATACCTGTTTGACCAAAAGGAGCTGAATATAAGACAGCGTAGGTGGATGGAATTTCTTAAGTATTATGAGTTTGAGTTGAGTTACCACCCAGGTAAGGCCAATGTAGTGGCTGATGCTTTGATTAGAAAAACCTTACATATTTAAGCCTTGATGGTTAGAGAGATGGATTTGATTGAGGAGTTTAGAGATTTGAGTTTAGCTTGGGAAGTTACCCCTAAGAGCATTAGGCTAGGAATGTTGAAAATCACTAGCAGTTTGATGGATCAGATTAGGGAAGGGCAGAAGATAGATGTATACCTTTTAGACCAGAGAGAGTTGATTGCTCAAGGTAGAAATCTCAGTTTTAAGGATGGGACAGATGGAATTTTGAGGTTCCAAGATAGAGTTTGTATACCTGATGTTCCAGAGCTTAGGAAGTTGATCCTTGAGGAAGGACATAGGAGTGGTTTGAGTGTTCACCCGAGAGCGACAAAGATGTATCAGGATCTGAAACGGATGTTTTGGTGGCCTAGGATGAAAAAGGATGTGGCTGAGTTTGTTTATGCTTGCCTAGTGTGTCAGAAGGCTAAGATAGAGCACCAAAAACCTTCAGGTAAGTTGCAACCTTTGAGTATTCCTGAGTGGAAGTGGGATAGTATCTCTATGGATTTTGTGTCTGGACTCCCTAGGACTCCAGCCGGTTGTGATGCCATATGGGTTGTTGTGGACAGGTTAACCAAATCTGCCCATTTCATTCCTATGAACATGGAATATCCATTAGAGAAGTTGACTGGGTTGTATATTAGAGAAATAGTTAGATTGCATGGTGTACCCTCTAGCATAGTTTCAAACAGAGATCCTAGATTTACCTCTAGATTTTGGAATAGCTTGCATGAGGCCTTAGGAACTAAGCTTAGATTGAGTTCAGCTTATCACCCACAGACCGATGGTCAGTCTGAGAGAACAATCCAATCCTTAGAAGACTTGTTGAGGGCGTGTGTGATAGAGCAGACTGGTAGTTGGGATAAGTTTTTACCCCTTATATAGTTTACCTACAACAATATAGCTTCCATTCCAGTATTGGGATGGCACCTTATGAGGCTTTGTATGGGAGGAGGTGTAGGAGACCCTTGTGTTGGAATGAGCCTGGAGAGAATGTTGTGTTAGGACCTGAGGTAGTGCAAGAGACTACAGAGAAAGTGAGGATGATACAAGATAAGATGAGAGTGGCATAGAATAGGCAAAAGAGTTACCATGATAAGAGAAGAAAAACTCTCGAATTCCAGGAGGGGGATCATGTGTTCTTGCGAGTTACTCCAACAACTGGGGTTGGTAGAGTAATGAAAGCGAGGAAACTTACTCCTAGATTCATTGGCCCTTACCAAATTCTAAAAATAGTCGGTGAAGTCGCCTACCAGATAGCCTTACCCCCGTTCTTGTCAAACCTTCATAATGTGTTTCATGTGTCTCAACTTCGAAAGTATGTTCCTGATCCAAGCTATATGATAGTACCCGATGTTATTCCACTAAAGGATAACTTGACCTTCGACGTGTTACCACTTCGGGTTGAAGATCGAAGGGTCAAGCAGCTGAGAGGGAAGGAAATTCCCTTGGTCAAGGTCATTTGGAGTGGAGCTACAGAAGAAAGTGCTACGTGGGAGTTGGAGAGCAAGATGAAGGAGCCATACCCGCATCTGTTTACTCAAGGTGAGTAGAAATTTTGAGGACGAAATTTTTATAAGGGGGTAGAATTGTAACACCCTGCTTTTCACTTCTATGTCTATATGTGTTAATACTTAATTATAGATGTTTGCGTATGTTGTTTATGCCTATTTTTGATGCATAAGTTCATAGTTGTAGTAGTTCAGCCTTTAGGATAATCGATCCATTCGAGCTCAAATAACCTGTTTCACGGTTTTGGCCATATCTTGAGTTCTAGACATCCTTTTAGGGTGATCTTGGATGCGTTGGAAAGGTTAGATAATTATATACAAGTCTTATTCAGGTGTCAAGGCTAAAAACACGTTTTATGAAAGGGAAATTGATTTGGGAAATCGATTTCCAGGTGAAGAAATCGATTTCCAGAAAGTGGAAATCGATTGTTTAAAGGGCAAAATCGATTTCTTTGATAAGAAAATCGATTTGGCCAATGGAAAATCGATTTCCATGGTTGTGGAATTGATTCCCATGCGTGTCAGAGCTTGTGTACGCGTTTGGGTTATCGGGCTATGCTGTGTACGGCCTATTAGTCCTAAAACGTCCCTAACAATTATATATACATAGCGTATGGCCTAAACCTAGTTTCTAAACCTGAATACACTCACAAGTTGCCTCTTCTCATCCCTAAGAGCTCTCACTGGTCTCTTGTTCTAGAAAACCCAAAAGGACGAATCCTGCTTTAGTGTTCTTCGTCAAGAACATGCCGTTGTTTGGCTAGTCTATACCTGCTACTAGAGTTAATCTCCTAAGTTAGAAACCAAGGTGAGTTTCTAATCCTAGATTTGTTTTCCCTTTCAATTTTTAACTTAAAGATCGACTCTGCTTTCCAGTGTTGTGATCGTGATAGAGTGCTGAACCCGTAAGAAGGAACTGTAGCAGAACCTGGCTCTGGTCTCTTTCTCTTAGGTTGCGAATCGTCATACCAGGTATGGGGGAGAAAATTGGTCATGAATATGTGGATTTTGGGATAGATTAAGATGAAAGGGTTAACCCATGACCCCTATGTATGCCTACGAATGCCTGTGAATGTTGTTATGTTGTTTTCTGGCTTTATGAGTATTGATTGATGAATAATTTGATGTTATAACATATTTATAACTATGAGTTCATGATTTATATGATTGTTGATGAATTGATGATGATGAGCATGTTGTTTATGCCATGATATGGTATTTTGTTAACCTTATGCTATCAGAACATAGTTATAGGGAGAAAATAAATAGGCAATGTGAGATTGATGACCAAGGATTAGTTTGAGAACCCTTAGGTTATGATTTATGAGTGTTGGACTAATCAAATTGGTGATAAATAGCTTAGGCTCGAATGATATTTTAATTAGAGAACATAGACTGGTCCGATAGCGGAAAAAACCCGCTGCTGCATGATCTGACACCCAGAAATCGATTTCTAGCACATGGAAATCGATTTGAATCCTCCAAGAATCGACTTCCAAGGTGTGGAAATCAATTTGGCCTTGTAGAAATCGATTTTCCTTGTTCAAAATCGATTGAGTAAATCGATTTGAACATGTTGAAATCGATTTCCATGCAACGGAAATCGATTTGAAGCCTTGAGAAATCGATTCCAGAGATTGGAAATCGATTCTCACGTGATAGAAGCAGTTTTGACCTCTTATGCTTGATGGATAGTGTTATGTAGGCTTGTTATGATCTAAGGACTTTAAGTTACCCTTAGGAGCCTAAGAATACTTGATCTTTGATCTTACTTAACACTAGGATGTAACCCCATGGTTTAAAATAGAATGAGTTAGATAAGAACGTCATGAAATAATAAAGATGATAACGAAGATGCTGCTGATAATAGTAACGAGAAGTTATTATTAGTGATGATTGATGATGACCATCGTGGATGATCATGGTTAATAATCAATGTGATTGATTATGGTGGTGGATGGTTGTCATGTGTTTGCATCTTGATGAACATTGCACGCATCATATGTTGAAGTTGATATGTTGGGTGGAAAGCAAACGATGAATCGCGATAGTGGAGGCCACGATGGGTGTTATCCCGGCCTTGCAGGTACATTGAGTATGGAAGTTCCAGGTGACATAGGCTAGCTACCTATTGTCGGAGTAACCTAATGAATAAGCTGGAGTACCCTGACCAGCCACTACACGTTATCAGGATTAGTGAGAGTGTTTGGGGATGGCCCATGGTCTGGCATATCATCCACGTGATAACCGGACATGTACTCCTAATCGTCTTTCCAGAGTTAGAGTTGTTGGCCACATGCATACGGAGTAGTGATGTTGCATTCGCATTGACATGCATCCTTGATATATATATAGATTATATCTGTGTTGATTGATGTATGTTGTATGCCATCTTAATTACTATTCTATTCCGTTTACATATATTCATGATTGTGTTTCTTACCCCTCTCTTTGTTATTCTTGTGCATATGTTGTGGTATATGCAGAGGAGGGTGAGCATGCTGACGAGGAGTGGTGCCGAGGAGATCTCTCTCAGTAGTTAGGATTTATGATTTAGGTTATTCGGTTTTAATCCGATGTATTATCGGTATATGTATACCAGCTCCGATATGTGACATCGGGATTTGGGTTATGTTTATTATTTATGTTTTCCGCAGTTTGTTATTAAAAGATTTTGATTATTTCAGATTCCTATGTTTTACATTATAGATGATGTGATGCACATTACCCTTGAGGATATGTTACATGTTTCCTGAAGAAGCCGAGATCTCTATGAACCTCTATTGGAGTGAAATTCCTTCTTCAAGCTTGAGATGTGATACTGTTCGTGACAATCAGAACTTGCAACCGTCTGCTGACAATTTCTGGAGCTTTGGGTGTTCAAAAGTACAGATCTTGGTATCGTTGGAAGGCTCAAAGAAATATCTGCAACTCTCGTAAAGAGGTCTAGAGCGAAATCGATTTCTATCTTTGTAAAAATGCATCAGTAAGTTGGTGACGTGGTGCCGTTCCTGACTTTCATACCTTTGTAGCTTCTGATGGCCATATATTGAGCTTATGGTGTTCGAATTGGATGAAACCGGGGTCTCATTAAAGATAATATCCATATAAACAAGTTTCATGAAGACATTGAATCCTAATTTAGCCAGTGACAGGGTCAAAGAAGCATAATACGCTAAATGGTCAGAATGCTACGAGTTAAATAGCCTTGTGAAAGTGCCAAGTGGATAACCAAGCGCCTTAGCTCTTTTATGAACCATCCAATGAAGCTAATCAAGCGTCTACTAAGAATACAAAACATTATGATGGGTGGATGAAGCAATTTTGAATGAAGCATTAAGATATTTAAAGTCCAAGCTTGACCAGAAAATGAGGTACCCTTTTCAATAAAGTTCTGAAGCATCAAGTACTGTAATAGAAGAAGACAAAACTTCAGCAACTCCAATAGAAGAAAGAGAGAAAAAGCATGAATAAAGACAAAAGTAATAAAGCCGCAACAGCAAAAACACTGATGATTGAAGTCAAGCGTCTGCTGCCGATAATCAAGCGTCTGAAATGTCGTATTTTGAGGTACGCTCATCCTAATGAAGTGATCTTGGCTTTTTTAGAAAGAAAAGAGAAATACCTACCTGTTTCCTGAAGATGTCGTGATCTGAATCAATCTCTATCTGAGTGAAATTCAAGCATGAGGTGTGATACTGTTTGTGACAATTCGAATATGCAACCTTCTGCTGACAATTTCTGGAGTTTTAGGTTTTCAAAAGTATCGATCTTGGTAACGTTGGAAGGCTTAAAGAAATATCTGCAACTCCCGTCATGAGGTCAAGAGCGTAATCGATCTCTATCTTTGTCAAAATGCATCCGTAAGTTGGAGATGTGATGCCGTTCCTGACTGTCATACCTTTGTTGAATCTGATGGCCATATATTGAGCTGATGGTGTTCGAATTGGATGAAACCGGTGTCTCATTAAAGCTAATATCCATATAAACAAGTTTCATGAAGACATCGAATCCTAATTCGGCCAGTAACAGGGTCAAAGAAGCATAATACAGTAAATGGTCAGAATGTACGAGTTAAATAGCCTTTTGAATGTGCCAAGTTGATAACCAAGTGCCTTAGCTCTTTTAAGAAGCGTCCAGTGATGCTAATCAAGCGTCTACTCAGAATACAGAACATTATGATGGGTGGAGAAGTAAATTTGAATGAAGTACTAAGATATTCAATGTCCAAGGTTGACCAGAAAATGAGGTACCCTTTTCAATAAAGTTCTGAAGCATCAAGTACTGTAATATAAGAATATACAAGCTTTAGCAACTCAAATAGAAGAAAGAGAAGAAAAGCGTGAATAACGACAAAATTACAGAAACAACAACAGCAAAAAGACTGAAGATTGAAGTCAAACGTCTGCTGCCGATAATGAAGCGCCCGAAACGTCGTATTTTGAGGTACGTTCATCCTAATGATGTGATCTTGTTTTTTTGCAATATAAGAGAAATACCTACCTGTTTCCTGAAGAAGTCGAGATCTGAATCAATCTCTATCTGAGTGAAATTCCTTCTTCAAGCATGAGGTGTGATACTGTTCGTGGCAATTCTAATATGCAACTTTCTGCTGACAATTGATGGAGCTTTAGTTTTTGAAATGTATCGATCTTGGTATCATTAGAAGGCTCAGAGAAATATCTGTAACTCTCGTGAAGAGGTCAAGAGCGAAATCGATCTCTATCTTTGTCAAAATGCATCTGTAAGTTGGTGACATGATGCCGTTCCTGACAGTCATACCTTTGTAGCATATGATGGCCACATATTGAGCTGATGGTGTTAGAATTGGATGATACCAGTGCCTCATAAAGCTAATATCCGTATAGACAAGCTTCATGAATATATCGAATCCTAATTCGGTCAGTAACAGGGTCAAAGAAGCATAATACGCTAAATGGTCAGAATGCTACGAGTTAAATAGCCTTTTGAAAGTGCCAAGTTGATAACCAAGTGCCTTATCTCTTTTAAGAAGCGTCCAATGAATCTAATCAAGCGTCTACTCAGAATACAGAACATTATGATGGGTGGAGAAGTAAATTTGAATGAAGTACTAAGATATTCAATGTCCAAGGTTGACCAGAAAATGAGGTACCCTTTTCAATAAAGTTCTGAAGCATCAAGTACTGTAATATAAGAATATAAAAGCTTCATCAACTCTAATAGAAGAAAGAGAAGAAAAGCGTGAATAAAGACAAAAGTACAAAAGCGGCAACTGCAAAAACACTGAAGATTGAAGTCAAGCGTCTACCGCCGATAATCAAGAGTCCGAAATGCCATATTTTGAGGTATGCTCTTCCTAATTAAGTGATCTTTCTTTTGTTAGAAAGATAAGAGAAATACCTACATGTTACCTGTAGAAGCCGAGATCTGAATCAATCTCTATCTGAGTTAAATTCCTTCTTCAAGCATGAGATGTGATACTGTTCGTGACAATCAGAACATGCAACCGTCTGCTGACAATTTCTGGAGCTTTGGGTGTTCAAAAGTATCGATCTTGGTATCGTTGGAAGGCTCAAAGAAATCGATCTCCATGTTTGTCAAAATGCATCCGGAAGTTGGTGACGAGATGACGTTCCTGACTGTCAAACCTATGTAGCGTCTGATGGCCATATATTGAGCTGATGGTGTTCGAATTGAATGAAACGTATTTCTCATTTCTATCTAACAAAACCAAGATCACTTCATTAGTTTGAGCGTACCTCAAAATACGACGTTTCGGACGCTTGATTATCGGCAGCAGACGCTAGACTTAAATCTTCAGTGTTTTTGCTGTTGCCGCTTTTGTACTTTTGTCTTTATTCTCGCTTTTCTTCTATTTCTTCTATTAGAGTTGCTCAAGCATTTATATTCTTATATTATAGTACTTGATGCCTCAGAACTTTATTGAAAAAGGTACCTCATTTTCTGTTCAAGCTTGGACGTTGAATATCTTAATACTTCATTCAAAATTACTTCTCCACCCATCATAACGTTCTGTATTCTGAGAAGACGCTTGATTATCTTAACGGACGCTTCTTAAATGAGCTAAGGCGCATGGTTATCCGCTTTGCACATTCACAAGTCTGTTTAAGTTGTAGCATTCTGACCATTTAGCGTATTATGCTTCTTTGACCCAGTTACTGGCCGAATTAGGATTCGATGTCTTCATGACACTTTCTTATATGGATATTAGCTTTAATGAGACACTAGTTTCATCCAATTCATATGCCATCAGCCCAATATATGGCCATCAGACGCTACAAAGGTATCACAGTCAGGAACGACATCACGACACCAACTTACGGATGCATTTTGACAAAGATAGAGATAAATTTCGCTCTTGACCTCTTCACGAGAGTTGCAGATATTTCTTTGAGCCTTCCAACGATACCAAAATCGATACTTTTGAACACCCAAAGCTCCAGAAATTGTCCGCACACGGTTGCATGTTCTGATTGTCATGAACAGTATCAGATCTCAAGCTGGAAGAAGGAATTTCACTCCGATAGAGATTGATACAGATCTCGACATCTTCAGTAAACATGTAGGTATTACTCTTTTCTTTCTAAAAAAACCAAGATCACTTCATTAGGATGAGCATACCTCAAAATACGACGTTTCGGACGCTTGATTATCGGCAGCAGAAGCCTGACTTCAATCTTCAGTGTTTTTGTTGTTGCCGCTTTTGTACTTTTGTCTTTATTCACGCTTTTATTCTCTTTCTTCTATTAGAGTTGCTGAAGCTGTTATATTCTTATATTACAGTACTTGATGCTTCAGAACTTTATTGAAAAGGGTACCTCATTTTCTGGTCAAGCTTGGACGTTTAATATCTTAATACTTCATTCAAAATCACTTCTCTACCCATCATAACGTTCTGTATTCTGAGAAGATGCCTGATTAGCTTTACCGGAAGCTTCTTAAATGAGCTAAGGCGCTTGATTATCCGCTTTGCACATTCAAAAGTCTGTTTAACTCGTAGCATTCTGACCATTTAGCGTATTATGCTTCTTTGACCCAGTTACAGGCCGAATTAGGATTCGATGTCTTCATGAAACTTGTTTATATGGATATTAGCTTTAATGAGACGTCGGTATCGTCCAATTCGAACACCATCAGCTCAATCTATGGTCATTAGACGCTACAACGGCATGACAGTCTGGAATGGCATCACGTCACCAAATTACGAATGCATTTTAACAAAGATAGAGATCGATTTCGATCTTGACTTCTTCACGAGAGTTGCAGATATTATTTGAGACTTCCAACGATACCAAGATCGATACTTTTGAACACCCAAAGCTCCAGAAATTGTCAGCAGACGGTTGCATGTTCTGATTGTTTCGAACAGTATCACATCTCAAGATGGGAGAAGGAATTTCACTTCGATAGAGATTGATACAGATCTTGGCTTCTTCAAGAACCATGTAGGTATTTCTCTTATCTTTCTAACATAACCAAGATCACTTCATTAGGATGAGCGTACGTCAAAATATGACGTTTCGGATGCTTGATTATCGACAGCAGACACTAGACTTAAATCTTCAGTGTTTTTGCTGTTGCCGCTTTTGTATTTTTGTATTTATTCACGCTTTTCTTCTCCTTCATATATTAGAGTTGCTAAAGGTTTTATATTCTTATATTACCGTACTTGATGCTTCAGAACGTTATTGAAAAGGGTACCTCATTTTCTGGTCAAGCTTGGACGTTGAATATCTTAATACTTCATTCAAAATTTCTTCTCCTCCCATCATAATGCTCTGTATTCTGAGAAGACGCTTGATTAGCATCACTGGACGCTTCTTAAATGAGCTAAGGCGCTTGGTTATCCACTTTGCACATTCACAAGTAAATTTAACTCGTAGCATTCTGACCATTTAGCGTATTATGCTTCTTTGACCCTGTTACTGGCCGAATTAGGATTCGGTGTCTGCATGAAACTTGTTTATATGGATATTAGATGTAATGAGACACCGGTTTCATCCAATTCAAACACCATCAGCTCAATATATGGCCATCAGACGCTACAAAGGTATGACAGTCAGGAACGGCATCACGTCACCAACTTGCCGATGCATTTTGACAAAGAAAGAGATAGATTTCGCTCTTGACCTTTTCACGAGAGTTGCAAATATTTCTTTGAGCCATCTAACGATACCAATATTGATACTTTTGAACACCCAAACCTCCAGAAATAGTCAGCAGACGGTTGCTTGTTCTGATTGTCACGAACAGTATCACATCTCAAGCTTGAAGAAGGAATTTCACTCAGAAAGAGATGGATTCAGATCTCGGCGTCTACAGGAAACATGTAGGTATTTCTCTTATCTTTCTAAAAAAACCAAGATCACTTCATTAGGACGAGCCTACCTCAAAATACGACGTTTCAGATGCTTGATTATCGGCAGCAGACGCTACACTTAAATCTTGAGTGTTTTTGCTGTTGCCGCTTTTGTACTTTTGAATTTATTCACGCTTTTCTTCTCCTTCTTCTATTAGAGTTGCTGAAGGTTTTATATTCTTATATTACAGTACTTGATGCTTCAGAACTTTATTGAAAAGGGTACCTCAATTTCTGGTCAAGCTTGGACGTTGAATATCTTAAAACATCATTCAAAATTACTTCTCCACCCATCATAATGTTCTGTATTCTGAGAAGACGCTTGATTAGCTTCACTGGACGCTTCTTAAATGAGCTAAGGCGCTTGGTTATCCGCTTTGCACATTCACAAGTCTATTTAACTCGTAGCATTCTGACCATTTAGCGTATTATGCTTCTTTGACACTATTACTGGCCGAATTAGGATTCGATGTCTTCATGAAACTTGTTTATGTGGATATTAACTTTAGTGAGACACCGGTTTCATCCAATTCAAACACCACGAGCTCAATGTATGGCCATCAGACGCTACAAAGGTATGACATTCTGGGACGGCATCACGTCACAAACATACGGATGCATTTTGACAAATATAAATAGCGATTTCACTCTTGACCTCTTCACGAGAACTGCAGATATTTCTTTGAGCCTTGCAACGAAACCAAGATCGATACATTTGAACACCCAAAGCTCCAGAAATTGTCCGCAGACGGTTGCATGTTCTGATTGTCACGAACAGTATCACATCTCAAGCTGGAAGAAGGAATTTCACCCCGATAGAGATTGATACAGATCTCGGCATATTCAGGAAACATGTATGTATTACCCTTTTCATTCTATAAAAACCAGGATCACTTCAATAGGACGTGCGTACCTCAAAATACGACGTTTCGGACGCTTGATTATCGGCAGCAGAAGCTTGACTTCAATCTTCAGTGTTTTTGCTGTTGCCGCTTTTGTACTTTTGTCTTTATTCACGATTTTCTTCCCTTTCTTCTATTAGAGTTGCTGAAGCTTTTATATTCTTATATAACAGTACTTGATGCTTCAGAACTTTATTGAAAAGGGTACCTCATTTTCTGGTCAAGCTTGGACGTTGAATATCTTAATACTTCATTCAAAATTACTTCTCCACCCATCATAACGTTCTGTATTCGGAGATGACGCTTGAGTAGCTTGACTGGACACTTCTTAAATGAGTTAAGGCGCTTGGTTATCCGCTTTGCACATTCACAAGTCTGTTTAAGTCATAGCATTCTGACCAATTCGCGTATTATGCTTCTTTGACCCTATTGCTGGCCAAATTTGGATTCGATGTCTTCACGAAACTTGTTTATATGGATATTAGCTTTAATGGGACACTGGTTTCATCCAATTCGAACACCATCGGCTCATTATATGGCCGTTAGACGCTACAAAGGTATGACAGTCAGGAACAACATCACGTCACCAACTTACGAATGCATTTTAACAAAGATAGAGATCGATTGCGCTCTTGACCTCTTCACGATAGTTACAGATATTCTTTAAGACTTACAACGATACCAAGATCAATACTTTTGAACAACCAAAGCTCCAGAAATTGTCAGCGGACGGTTGCATGTTCTGATTTTCACGAACAGTATCACATCTCAAGCTTGAAGAAGGAATTTCACTCAGATAGAGATTGATTCAGATCTCGGCGTCTGCAGGAAACGTGTAGGTATTTCTCTTATCTTTCTAAAAAATCCATATCACTTCATTAGGACGAGCGTACGTCAAAATACGATGTTTCGGATCCTTGATTATCGGCAACAGACGCTAGACTTAAATCTTCAGTGCTTTTGCTGTTGCCGCTTTTGTAATTTTTTCTTTATTCACGTTTTTCTTTGCTTTCTTCTATTGGAGTTGCTGAAGCTTTTATATTCTTATATTACAGTACTTGATGCTTCAGAACTTTATTTAAAAGGGTACCTCATTTTCTGGTCAAGCTTGGACGTTGAATATCTTAATACTTCATTCAAAATTACTTCTCCACCCATCATAACGCTCTGTATTCTGAGAAGACGCTTGATTAGCTTCACTGGACGCTTCTTAAATGAGCTAAGGCGCTTGGTTATCCGCTTTTCACATTCACAAGTCTGTTTAACTCGTAGCATTCTGACCATTCAGCGTATTATGCTTCTTTGACCCTGTTACTGGCCGAATTAGGATTCGATGTCTGCATGAAACTTGTTTATATGGATATTAGCTTTAATGAGACACTAGTTTCATCAAATTCGAACACCATCGGCTCAATATATTGCCATCACACGCGAAAAAGGTATGACAGTCAGGAACGACATCACGTCACCAACTTACCGATGCATTTTGACAAAGATAGAGATAGATTTCGGTCTTGACCTTTTCACGAGAGTTGCAGATATTTCTTTGAGCCATCCAATGTTACCAAGGTCAATAATTTTGAACACCCAAAACTCCAGAAATTGTCAGCAGACGGTTGCAGGTTCTGATTGTCACGAACAGTATCACATCTCATGCTTGAAGAAGGAATTTCACTCAGATAGAGATTGATTCAGATCTCGGCGTCTACAGGAAACATGTAGGTATTTCTCTTATCTTTCTAAAAAAAAACAAGATCACTTCATTAGGATGAGCGTGCCTAAAACTACGACATTTCGGACGCTTGATTATCGGCAGCAGACGCTTGACTTCAATCTTCAGTGTTTTTGCTGTTGCAGCTTTTGTACTTTTGTCTTTATTCACGCTTTTTTTCTCTTTCTTCTATTGCGGTTGCTGACGGAGTTGTCTTCTTCTATTACAGTACTTGAAGCTTCAGAACTTTATTGAAAAGGGTACCTCATTTTCTGGTCAAGCTTGGACGTTGAATATCTTAATACTTCATTCAAAATTACTTGCACATTCACAAGTCTGTTTAAGTCATAGCATTCTGACCAATTCGCGTATTATGCTTCTTTGACCCTGTTGCTGGCCGAATTTGGATTCGATGCCTTCATTAAACTTATTTATATGGATATTAGCTTTAATGCGACACTGGTTTCATCCAATTCGAACACCATCGGCTCAATATATGGCCATTAGACGCTACAAAGGTATGACAGTCAGGAACGACATCACGTCACCAACTTACGAATGCATTTTAACAAAGATAGAGATCGATTGCGCTCTTGACCTCTTCACGATAGTTACAGATATTCTTTAAGACTTACAACGATACCAAGATCGATACTTTTGAACAACCAAAGCTCCATAAATTGTCAGCGGACGGTTGCATGTTCTGATCGTCACGAACAGTATCACATCTCAAGCTTGAAGAAGGAATTTCACTCAGATAGAGATTGATTCAGATCTCGGCGTCTACAGGAAACATGTAGGTATTTCTCTTATCTTTCTAAAAAAACCATGATCACTTCCTTAGGACGAGCGTACGTCAAAATACGACGTTTCGGATCCTTGATTATTGGCAACAGACGCTAGACTTAAATCTTCAGTGTTTTTGCTGTTGCCGCTTTTGTAATTTTTTCTTTATTCACGCGTTTTTCTTTGCTTTCTTCTATTGGAGTTGCTGAAGCTTTTGTATTCTTATATTACAGTACTTGATGCTTCAGAACTTTATTGAAAAGGGTACCTCATTTTCTGGTCAAGCTTGGACGTTGATTATCTTAATACTTCATTCAAAATTACTTCTCCACCCATCATAACGCTCTGTATTCTGAGAAGACGCTTGATTAGCTTCACTGGACGCTTCTTAAATGAGCTAAGGCGCTTGGTTATCCGCTTTGCACATTCACAAGTCTGTTTAACTCGTAGCATTCTGACCATTTAGCGTATTATGCTTCTTTGACCCTGTTACTGGCCGAATTAGGATTCGATGTCTGCATGAAACTTGTTTATATGGATATTAGCTTTAATGAGACACTAGTTTCATCCAATTCGAACACCATCAGCTCAATATATTGCCAACACACGCTAAAAAGGTATGACAGTGAGGAACGACATCACGTCACCAACTTACCGATGCATTTTGACAAAGATAGAGATAGATTTCGGTCTTGACCTTTTCACGAGAGTTGCAGGTATTTCTTTGAGCCATCCAACGTTACCAAGGTCAATAATTTTGAACACCCAAAACTCCAGAAATTGTCAGCAGACGGTTGCAGGTTCTGATTGTCACGAACAGTATCACATCTCAAGCTTGAAGAAGGAATTTCACTCAGATAGAGATTGATTCAGATCTCGGCGTCTACAGGAAACATATAGGTATTTCTCTTATCTTTCTAAAAAAAAACAAGATCACTTCATTAGGATGAGCGTGCCTCAAACTACGACATTTCGGACGCTTGATTATCGGCAGCAGACGCTTGACTTCAATCTTCAATGTTTTTGCTGTTGCAGCTTTTGTACTTTTGTCTTTATTCACGCTTTTTTTCTCTTTATTCTATTGCGGTTGCTGACGGAGTTGTCTTCTTCTATTACAGTACTTGAAGCCTCAGAACTTTATTGAAAAGGGTACCTCATTTTCTGGTCAAGCTTGGACGTTGAATATCTTAATACTTCATTCAAAATTACTTGCACATTCACAAGTCTGTTTAAGTCATAGCATTCTGACCAATTCGCGTATTATGCTTCTTTGACCCTGTTGCTGGCCGAATTTGGATTCGATGCCTTCATTAAACTTATTTATATGGATATTAGCTTTAATGCGACACTGGTTTCATCCAATTCGAACACCATCGGCTCAATATATGGCCATTAGACGCTACAAAGGTATGACAGTCAGGAACGACATCACGTCACCAACTTACGAATGCATTTTAACAAAGATAGAGATCGATTGCGCTCTTGACCTCTTCACGATAGTTACAGATATTCTTTAAGACTTACAACGATACAAGATCGATACTTTTGAACAACCAAAGCTCCAGAAATTGTCAGCGGACGGTTGCATGTTCTGATTGTCACGAACAGTATCACATCTCAAGCTTGAAGAAGGAATTTCACTCAGATAGAGATTGATTCAGATCTCGGCGTCTACAGGAAACATGTAGGTATTACTCTTATCTTTCTAAAAAAACCATGATCACTTCATTAGGACGAGCGTACGTCAAAATACGACGTTCCGGATCCTTGATTATCGGCAACAGACACTAGACTTAAATCTTCAGTGTTTTTGCTGTTGCCGCTTTTATAATTTTTTCTTTATTCACGTTTTTCTTTGCTTTCTTCTATTGGAGTTGCTGAAGCTTTTGTATTCTTATATTACAGTACTTGATGCTTCAGAACTTTATTGAAAAGGGTAACTCATTTTCTGGTCAAGCTTGGACGTTGAATATCTTAATACTTCATTCAAAATTACTTCTCCACCCATCATAACGCTCTGTATTCTGAGAAGACGCTTGATTAGCTTCACTGGACGCTTCTTAAATGAGCTAAGGCGCTTGGTTATCCGCTTTGCACATTCACAACTCTGTTTAACTCGTAGCATTCTGACCATTTAGCGTATTATGCTTCTTTGACCCTGTTACTGGCCGAATTAGGATTGGATGTCTGCATGAAACTTGTTTACATGGATATTAGCTTTAATGAGACACCAGTTTCATCCAATTCGATCACCATCAGCTCAATATATTGTCATCACACGCTAAAAAGTTATGACAGTCAGGAACGACATCACGTCACCAACTTACCGATGCATTTTGACAAAGATAGAGATAGATTTCGGTCTTGACCTTTTCACGAGAGTTGCAGATATTTCTTTGAGCCATCCAACGTTACCAAGGTCAATAAATTTGAACACCCAAAACTCCAGAAATTGTCAGCAGACGGTTGCGGGTTCTGATAGTCACGAACAGTATCACATATCAAGCATGAAGAAGGAATTTCACTCAGATAGAGATTGATTCAGATCTCAGCGTCAATAGGAAACATGTAGGTATTTCTCTTATCTTTCTAAAAAAAACAAGATCACTTCATTAGGATGAGCGTGCCTCAAACTACGACATTTCGGACGCTTGATTATCGGCAGCAGACGCTTGACTTCAATCTTCAGTGTTTTTGCTGTTGCAGCTTTTGTACTTTTGTCTTTATTCACGCTTTTTTTCTCTTTCTTCTATTGCGGTTGCTGACGGAGTTGTCTTCTTCTATTACAGTACTTGAAGCTTCAGAACTTTATTGAAAAGGGTACCTCATTTTCTGGTCAAGCTTGGACGTTGAATATCTTAATACTTCATTCAAAATTACTTGCACATTCACAAGTCTGTTTAAGTCATAGCATTCTGACCAATTCGCGTATTATGCTTCTTTGACCCTGTTGCTGGCCGAATTTGGATTCGATGTCTTCATGAAACTTGTTTATATGGATATTAGCTTTAATGGGACACTGGTTTCATCCAATTCGAACACCATCGGCTCAATATATGGCCATTAGACGCTACAAAGGTATGACAGTCAGGAACGACATCACGTCACCAACTTACGAATGCATTTTAACAAAGATAGAGATCGATTGCGCTCTTGACCTCTTCACGATAGTTACAGATATTCTTTAAGACTTACAACGATACCAAGATCGATACTTTTGAACAACCAAAGCTCCAGAAATTGTCAGCGGACGGTTGCATGTTCTGATTGTCACGAACAGTATCACATCTCAAGCTTGAAGAAGGAATTTCACTCAGATAGAGATTGATTCAGATCTCGGCGTCTACAGGAAACATGTAGGTATTTCTCTTATCTTTCTAAAAAAACCATGATCACTTCCTTAGGACGAGCGTACGTCAAAATACGACGTTTCGGATCCTTGATTATTGGCAACAGACGCTAGACTTAAATCTTCAGTGTTTTTGCGGTTGCCGCTTTTGTAATTTTTTCTTTATTCACGTTTTTCTTTGCTTTCTTCTATTGGAGTTGCTGAAGCTTTTGTATTCTTATATTACAGTACTTGATGCTTCAGAACTTTATTGAAAAGGGTACCTCATTTTCTGGTCAAGCTTGGACGTTGAATATCTTAATACTTCATTCAAAATTACTTCTCCACCCATCATAACGCTCTGTATTCTGAGAAGACGCTTGATTAGCTTCACTGGACGTTTCTTAAATGAGCTAAGGCGCTTGGTTATCCGCTTTGCACATTCACAAGTCTGTTTAACTCGTAGCATTCTGACCATTTAGCGTATTATGCTTCTTTGACCCTGTTACTGGCCGAATTAGGATTCGATGTCTGCATGAAACTTGTTTATATGGATATTAGCTTTAATGAGACACTAGTTTCATCCAATTCGAACACCATCAGCTCAATATATTGCCATCACACGCTAAAAAGGTATGACAGTCAGGAACGACATCACGTCACCAACTTACCGATGCATTTTGACAAAGATAGAGATAGATTTCGGTCTTGACCTTTTCACGAGAGTTGCAGATATTTCTTTGAGCCATCCAACGTTACCAAGGTCAATAATTTTGAACACCCAAAACTCCAGAAATTGTCAGCAGACGGTTGCAGGTTCTGATTGTCACGAACAGTATCACATCTCAAGCTTGAAGAAGGAATTTCACTCAGATAGAGATTGATTCAGATCTCGGCGTCTACAGGAAACATGTAGGTAATTCTCTTATCTTTCTAAAAAAAAACAAGATCACTTCATTAGGATGAGCGTGCCTCAAACTACGACATTTCGGACGCTTGATTATCGGCAGCAGACGCTTGACTTCAATCTTCAGTGTTTTTGCTGTTGCAGCTTTTGTACTTTTGTCTTTATTCACGCTTTTTTTCTCTTTATTCTATTGCGGTTGCTGACGGAGTTGTCTTCTTCTATTACAGTACTTGAAGCTTCAGAACTTTATTGAAAAGGGTACCTCATTTTCTGGTCAAGCTTGGACGTTGAATATCTTAATACTTCATTCAAAATTACTTGCACATTCACAAGTCTGTTTAAGTCATAGCATTCTGACCAATTCGCGTATTATGCTTCTTTGACCCTGTTGCTGGCCGAATTTGGATTCGATGTCTTCATGAAACTTGTTTATATGTATATTAGCTTTAATGGGACACTGGTTTCTTCCAATTTGAACACCATCGGCTCAATATATGGCCATTAGACGCTACAAAGGTATGACAGTCAGGAACGACATCACGTCACCAACTTACGAATGCATTTTAACAAAGATAGAGATCGATTGTGCTCTTGACCTCTTCACGATAGTTACAGATATTCTTTAAGACTTACAACGATACAAGATCGATACTTTTGAACAACCAAAGCTCCAGAAATTGTCAGCGGACGGTTGCATGTTCTGATTGTCACGAACAGTATCACATCTCAAGCTTGAAGAAGGAATTTCACTCAGGTAGAGATTGATTCAGATCTCGGCGTCTACAGGAAACATGTAGGTATTTCTCTTATCTTTCTAAAAAAACCATGATCACTTCATTAGGACGAGCGTACGTCAAAATACGACGTTTCGGATCCTTGATTATCGGCAACAGACGCTAGACTTAAATCTTCAGTGTTTTTGCTGTTGCCGCTTTTGTAATTTTTTCTTTATTCACGTTTTTCTTTGCTTTCTTCTATTGGAGTTGCTGAAGCTTTTATATTCTTATATTACAGTACTTGATGCTTCAGAACTTTATTGAAAAGGGTACCTCATTTTCTGGTCAAGCTTGGACGTTGAATATCTTAATACTTCATTCAAAATTACTTCTCCACCCATCATAACGCTCTGTATTCTGAGAAGACGCTTGATTAGTCTCACTGGACGCTTCTTAAATGAGCTAAGGCGCTTGGTTATCCGCTTTGCACATTCACAAGTCTGTTTAACTCGTAGCATTCTGACCATTTAGCGTATTATGCTTCTTTGACCCTGTTACTGGCCGAATTAGGATTCGATGTCTGCATGAAACTTGTTTATATGGATATCAGCTTTAATGAGACACTAGTTTCATCCAATTCGAACACCATCAGCTCAATATATTGCCATCACAAACTAAAAAGGTATGACAGTCAGGAACGACATCACGTCACCAACTTACCGATGCATTTTGACAAAGATAGAGATAGATTTCGGTCTTGACCTTTTCACGAGAGTTGCAGATATTTCTTTGAGCCATCCAACGTTACCAAGGTCAATAATTTTGAACACCCAAAACTCCAGAAATTGTCAGCAGACGGTTGCAGGTTCTGATTGTCACGAACAGTATCACATCTCAAGCTTGAAGAAGGAATTTCACTCAGATAGAGATTGATTCAGATCTCGGCGTCTACAGGAAACATGTAGGTATTTCTCTTATCTTTCTAAAAAAAACAAGATCACTTCATTAGTATAAGCGTGCCTCAAACTACGACATTTCGGACGCTTGATTATCGGCAGCAGACGCTTGACTTCAATCTTCAGTGTTTTTGCTGTTGCAGCTTTTGTACTTTTGTCTTTATTCACGCTTTTTTTCTCTTTCTTCTATTGCGGCTGCTGACGGAGTTGTCTTATTCTATTACAGTACTTGAAGCTTCATAACTTTATTAAAAAGGGTACCTCATTTTCTGGTCAAGCTTGGATGTTGAACATCTAAATACTTCATTCAAAATTACTTGCACATTCACTAGTCTGTTTAAGTCATAGCATTCTGACCAATTCGCGTATTATGCTTCTTTGACCCTGTTGCTGGCCGGATTTGGATTCGATGTCTTCATGAAACTTGTTTATATGGATATTAGCTTTAATGGGACACTGGTTTCATCCAATTCGAACACCATCGGCTCAATATATGGCCATTAGACGCTACAAAGGTATGACAGTCAGGAACGACATCACGTCACCAACTTACGAATGCATTTTAACAAAGATAGAGATCGATTGCGCTCTTGACCTCTTCACGATAGTTACAGATATTCTTTAAGACTTACTACGATACCAAGATCGATACTTTTGAACAACCAAAGCTCCAGAAATTGTCAGCGGACGGTTGCAAGTTCTGATTGTCACGAACAGTATCACATCTCAAGCTTGAAGAAGGAATTTCACAAAGATAGAGATTGATTCAGATCTCGGCGTCTACAGGAAACATGTAGGTATTACTCTTATCTTTCTAAAAAAACCATGATCACTTCATTAGGACGAGCGTACGTCAAAATACGACGTTTCGGATCCTTGATTATCGGCAACAGACGCTAGACTTAAATCTTCAGTGTTTTTGCTGTTGCCGCTTTTGTAATTTTTTCTTTATTCACGTTTTTCTTTGCTTTCTTCTATTGGAGTTGCTGAAGCTTTTGTATTCTTATATTACAGTACTTGATGCTTCAGAACTTTATTGAAAAGGGTACCTCATTTTCTGGTCAAGCTTGGACGTTGAATATCTTAATACTTCATTCAAAATTACTTCTCCACCCATCATAACGCTCTGTATTCTGAGAAGACGCTTGATTAGCTTCACTGGACGCTTCTTAAATGAGCTAAGGCGCTTGGTTATCCGCTTTGCACATTCACAACTCTGTTTAACTCGTAGCATTCTGACCATTTAGCGTATTATGCTTCTTTGACCCTGTTACTGGCCGAATTAGGATTGGATGTCTGCATGAAACTTGTTTATATGGATATTAGCTTTAATGAGACACCAGTTTCATCCAATTCGATCATCATCAGCTCAATATATTGCCATCACACGCTAAAAAGTTATGACAGTCAGGAACGACATCACGTCACCAACTTACCGATGCATTTTGACAAAGATAGAGATAGATTTCGGTCTTGACCTTTTCACGAGAGTTGCAGATATTTCTTTGAGCCATCCAACGTTACCAAGGTCAATAATTTTGAACACCCAAAACTCCAGAAATTGTCAGCAGACGGTTGCGGGTTCTGATTGTCACGAACAGTATCACATCTCAAGCATGAAGAAGGAATTTCACTCAGATAGAGATTGATTCAGATCTCAGCGTCAATAGGAAACATGTAGGTATTTCTCTTATCATTCTAAAAAAAACAAGATCACTTCATTAGGATGAGCGTGCCTCAAACTACGACATTTCGGACGCTTGATTATCGGCAGCAGACGCTTGACTTCAATCTTCAGTGTTTTTGCTGTTGCAGCTTTTGTACTTTTGTCTTTATTCACGCTTTTTTTCTCTTTCTTCTATTGCGGTTGCGGACGGAGTTGTCTTCTTCTATTACAGTACTTGAAGCTTCAGAACTTTATTGAAAAGGGTACCTCATTTTCTGGTCAAGCTTGGACGTTGAATATCTTAATACTTCATTCAAAATTACTTGCACATTCACAAGTCTGTTTAAGTCATAGCATTCTGACCAATTCGCGAATTATGCTTCTTTGACCCTGTTGCTGGCCGAATTTGGATTCGATGTCTTCATGAAACTTGTTTATATGGATATTAGCTTTAATGGGACACTGGTTTCATCCAATTCGAACACCATCGGCTCAATATATGGCCATTAGACGCTACAAAGGTATGACAGTCAGGAACGACATCACGTCACCAACTTACGAATGCATTTTAACAAAGATAGAGATCGATTGCGCTCTTGACCTCTTCACGATAGTTACAGATATTCTTTAAGACTTACAACGATACCAAGATCGATACTTCTGAACAACCAAAGCTCCAGAAATTGTCAGCGGACGGTTGCATGTTCTGATTGTCACGAACAGTATCACATCTCAAGCTTGAAGAAGGAATTTCACTCAGATAGAGATTGATTCAGATCTCGGCGTCTACAGGAAACATGTAGGTATTTCTCTTATCTTTATAAAAAAAACCAAAATCACTTCATTAGGATGAGCGTCCCTCAAAATACGACGTTTCGGACGCTTGATTATCGGCAGCAGACGCTTGACTTCAATCTTCAGTGTTTTTGCTGTTGCCGCTTTTGTAATTTTGTCTTTATTCACGCTTTTCTTCGCTTTCTTCTATTGGAGTTGCTGAAGCTATTATATTCTTATATTACAGTACTTGATGCTTCAGAACTTTATTGAAAAGGGCACCTCATTTTCTGGTCAAGCCTGGACGTTTAATATCTTAATACTTCATTCCAAATTACTTCTCCACCCATCATAACGCTCTGTATTCTAAGAAGACGCTTGATTAGCTTCATTGGACACTTCTTAAATGAGCTAAGGCGCTTGGTTATCCGCTTTGCACATTCACAAGTCTGTTTAACTCGTAGCATTCTGACCATTTAGCGTATTATGCTTCTTTGACCCTCTTACTGGCCGAATTAGGATTCGATGTCTGCATGAAACTAGTTTATATGGATATTAGCTTTAATGAGACACCAGTTTCATCCAATTCGAACACCATCAGTTCAATATATGGCCCTCAGACGCTACAAAGGTATGACAGTCAGGAACGGCATCACGTCACCAACTTACGGATGCATTTTGACAAAGATAGAGATAGATTTCGCTCCTGACTTTTTCACGAGAGTTGCAAATATTTCTTTGAGCCATCCAACGATACCAATATCGATACTTTTGAACACCCACAGCTCCAGAAATTGTCAACAAACGGCTGCATGTTCTGATTGTCACGAACAGTATCACATCTCAAGCTTGAAGAAGGAATTTCACTCAGATAGAGATTGATTCAGATCTCGGCATCTACAGGAAACATGTAGGTATTTCTCTTATCTTTCTAAAAAAACCAAAATCACTTCATTAGGATGAGCGTCCCTCAAAATACGACGTTTCGGACGCTTGACTTCAATCTTCAGTCTTTTTGCTGTTGCAGCTTTTGTAATTTTGTCTTTTTTACCGCTTTTTTTCTCTTTCTTCTATTGGAGTTTCGGAAGGTTTTGTCTTCTTCTAATACAGTACATAAGGTTTTAGAACTTTATTGAAAAGGGAACCTCATTTTCTAGTCAAGCTTGGACTTTGAATATCTTAAATCTTCATTCAAAATTACTTCTCCACCCATCATAACGTTCTGTATTCTGAGTGAACGCTTGATTAGCTTCACTGGACTCTTCTTAAAAGAGCTAAGGCGCTTGGTTATCCACTTGGCACATTCACAAGGCTATTTAACTCGTAGCATTCTGACCATTTAGCGTATTATGCTTCTTTGACCTTGTTACAGGCCGAATTAGGATTCGATGTCTTCATGAAACTTATTTACATGGATATTAGATTTAATGAGACACCGGTTTCGTCCAATTCGAACACCATCAGCTCAATATATTGCCGTCACACGCTACAAAGATATGACAGTCAAGAACGACATCACGTCACCAACTTACCGATGCATTTTGACAAAGATAGTGATAGATTTCGCTCTTGACCTTTTCACGACAGTTGCAGATATTTCTTTGAGCCATCCAACGATACCAAGTTCAATAATTTTGAACCCCGAAAACTCCAGAAATTGTCAGCAGACGGTTGCAGGTTCTGATTGTCACGAACAGTATCACATCTCAAGCTTGAAGAAGGAATTTCACTCAGATAGAGATTGATTCAGATCTCGGCGTCTACAGGAAACATGTAGGTATTTCTCTTATCTTTATAAAAAAAACAAGATCACTTCATTAGGATGAGCGTGCCTCAAAATACGACGTTTCGGACGGTTGATTATCGGCAACAGACGCTTGACTTCAATCTTCATTCTTTTTGCTGTTGCAGCTTTTGTACTTTTGTCTTTATTCACGCTTTTTTTCTCTTTCTTCTATTGCAGTTGCTGAAGGAGTTGTCTTCTTCTATTACAGTAATTGAAGTTTCAGAACTTTATTGAAAAGGGTACCTCATTTTCTGGTCAAGCTTGAACTTTGAATATCTTAATACTTCATTCAAAATTACTTCTCAACCCATCATAACGTTCTGTATTCTGAGTAAACACTTGATTAGCTTCACTGGACGTTTCTTCAAAGAGCTAAGGCGCTTGGTTATTCACTTGGCACATTCACAAGGCTATTTAACTCGTAGAATTCTGACCATTTAGTGTATTATGCTTCTTTTACCTTGTTACTGGCCAACAGACGCTACAAAGTTATGACAGTCAGTAACGGCATCACGTCACCAACTTACCGATGCCTTTTGACAAAGATAGAGATAGATTTCGCACTTGACCTCTTCACGAGAGTTGCAGATATTTCTTTGAGCCTTCCAACGATACCAAAATCGATACTTTTGAACACCCAAAGCTCCAGAAATTGTCAACAGACGGTTGCATGTTCTGATTGTCACGAACAGTAACACATCTCAAGCTTGAAGAAGGAATTTCACTCAGATAGAGATTGATTCAAATATCGGCGTCTACAGGAAACATGTAGGTATTTCTCTTATCTTTATAAAAAAACCAAAATCACTTCATTCGGATGAGCGTCCCTCAAAATACGACGTTTCGGACGCTTGATTATCGGCAGCAGATGCTTGACTTCAATCTTCAGTGTTTTTGCTGTTGCCGCTTTTGTAATTTTGTCTTTATTCACGCTTTTCTTTGCTTTCTTCTATTGGAGTTGCTGAAGCTTTTATATTCTTATATTACAGTACTTGATGCTTCAGAACTTTGTTGAAAAGGGTACCTCATTTCCTGGTCAAGCTTGGACGTTGAATATCTTAATACTTCATTCAAACTTACTTCTCCACCCATCATAACACTCTGTATTCTGAGAAGACGCTTGATTAGCTTCATTGTACGTTTCTTCAAAGAGCTAAGGCGCTTGTTTATCCACATGGCACATTCACAAGGCTCTTTAACTCGTAGCATTCTGACCATTTTGCGTATTATGCTTCTTTGACCTTGTTACTGTCCGAATTAGGATTCGATGTCTGCATGAAACTAGTTTATATGGATATTAGCTTTAGTGAAACACCAGTTTCATCCAATTCGAACACCATCAGCTCAATATATGGCCCTCAGACGCTACAAAGGTATGACAGTCAGGAACGGCATCACGTCACCAACTTACGGATGCATTTTGACAAAGATAGAGATAGATTTCGCTCCTGACCTTTTCACGAGGGTTACAGATATTTCTTTGAGCCATCCAACGATACTAATATCCATACTTTTGAACACCCAAAGCTCCAGAAATTGTCAACAGACGGCTGCATGTTCTGATTGTCACGAACAGTATCACATCTCAAGCTTGAAGAAGGAATTTCACTCAGATAGAGATTGATTCAGATCTCGGCGTCTACAGGAAACATGTAGGTATTTCTCTTATCTTTCTAAAAAAACCAAAATCACTTCATTAGGATGAGTGTCCCTCAAAATACGACGTTTCGGACGCTTGATTATCGGCATCAGACGCTTGAATTCAATCTTCAGTCTTTTTGCTGTTGCAGCTTTGGTAGTTTTGTCTTTTTTAACGCTTTTTTTCTCTTTCTTCTGTTGGAGCTTCTGAAGGTTTTGTCTTCTTCTATTACAGTACATGAGGCTTCAGAACTTTATTGAAAAGGGTACCTCATTTTCTGGTCAAGCTTGGACTTTGAATATCTTAAATCTTCATTCAAAATTACTTCTCCACCCATCATAACGTTCTGTATTCTGAGTGAACGCTTGATTAGCTTCACTAGACTCTTCTTAAAAGAGCTAAGGCACTTGGTTATCCACTTGGCACATTCACAAGGCTATTTAACTCGTAGCATTCTGACCATTTAGCGTATTATTCTTCTTTGACCTTGTTACTGGCAGAATTAGGATTCGATGTCTTCATGAAACTTATTTACATGGATATTAGATTTAATGAGACACTGGTTTCATCCAATTCGAACACCATCAGCTCAATATATTGCCGTCACACGCTACAAAGGTATGACAGTCAAGAACGACATCACGTCACCAACTTACCGATGCATTTTGACAAAGATAGAGATAGATTTCGCTCTTGACCTTTTCACGACAGTTGCAGATATTTCTTTGAGCTGTCCAACGATACCAAGATCAATAATTTTGAACACCGAAAACTCTAGAAATTGTCAGCAGACGGTTGCAGGTTCTGATTGTCACGAACAATATCACATCTCAAGCTTGAAGAAGGAATTTCACTCAGATAGAGATTGTTTCAGATCTTGGCGTCTACAGGAAACATGTAGGTATTTCTCTTATCTTTCTAAAAAACCAAGATCACCTCATTAGGACGAGCGTACCTCAAAATATGACGTTTCGGATGCTTGATTATCGGCAGTAGACGCTTGACTTCAATCTTCAGTGTTTTTGCTGTTGCCGCCTTTGTACTTTTGTATTAATTCATACTTTTCTTCTCCTTCTTCTATTAGAGTTGTTGAAGGTTTTATATTCTTATATTACAGTACTTGATGCTTCAGAACTTTATTGAAAAGGGTACCTCATTTTCTGGTCAAGCTTGGACGTTGAATATCTTAATACTTCATTCAAAATTACTTCTCCACCCATCATAATGCTCTGTATTCTGAGAAGACGATTGATTAGCTTCACTGGACGCTTCTTAAATGAGCTAAGGCGCTTGGTTATCCGCTTTGCACATTCAGAAGTCTATTTAACTCGTAGCATTATGACCATTTAGCGTATTATCCTTCTTTGACCCTGTTACTGGCCGAACTAGGCTTTGATGTCTTCATGAAACTTGTTTATATGGATATTAACTTTAGTGAGACACCGGGTTCATCCAATTCGAACGCCATGAGCTCAATATATGGCCATCAGACGCTACAAAGGTATGACAATCAGGAACGGCATCACGTCATCAACTTACGGATGCATTTTGACAAATATAAATATCGATTTCACTCTTGACCTCTTCACGAAAGTTTTAGATATTTCTTTGAGCATTCCAACGATACGAAAATCGGTACTTTTGAACACCCAAAGCTCCAGAAATTGTCCACAGACGGTTGCATGTTCTGATTGTCACGAACAGTTTCACATCTCAAGCTGGAAGAAGGAATTTCACACTGATAGAGATTGATAAATATCTCGGCATCTTCCGGAAACATGTATGTATTACTCTTTTCTTTCTAACAAAACCAAGATCACATCAATAGGACGAGCGTACCTCAAAATACGACGTTTCGGACGGTTGATTATCGGCAGCAGAAGCTTGACTTCAATCTTTAGTGTTTTTGCTGTTGCCGCTTTTGTACTTTCGTCTTTATTCACGCTTTTCTTCCCTTTCTTCTATTAGAGTTGCGGAAGCTTTTATATTCTTATATTACTGTACTTGATGCTTCAGAGCTTTATTGAAAAGGGTAACCCATTTTCTGGTCAAGCTTGGACGTTGAATATCTTAATACTTCATTCAAAATTACTTCTCCACCCATCATGACGTTCTGTATTCGCAGATGAAGCTTGATTAGCTTCACTGGACACTTATTAAATGAGCTAACGCGCTTGGTTATCCGCTTTGCACATTCACAAGTCTGTTTAAGTCATAGCATTCTGACCAATTCGCGTATTATGCTTCTTTGACCCTGTTGCTGGCCGAATTAGGATTCGATGTCTTTGTGAAACTTGCTTACATGGATATTAGATTTAATGAGACACCGGTTTCATCCAATTCGAACACCATCAGCTCAATATATTGTCATCACACTCTACAAAGGTATGACAGTCAAGAACGACATCACGTCACCAACTTACCGATGCATTTTGACAAAAATAGAGATAGATTTCGCTCTTGACCTTTTCACGACAGTTGCAGATATTTCTTTGAGCCATCCAACGATACCAAGTTCAATAATTTTGAACCCCGAAAACTCCAGAAATTGTCAGCAGACGGTTGCCGGTTCTGATTGTCACGAACAATATCACATCTCAAGCTTGAAGAAGGAATTTCACTCAGATAGAGATTGATTCAGATCTCGGCGTCTACAGGAAACATGTAGGTGTTTCTCTTATCTTTCTAAAAAAAACAAGATCACTTCATTAGGAAGAGCGTGCCTCAAAATACGACGTTTCGGACAGTTGATTATCGGCAACAGACGCTTGACTTTAATCTTCAGTCTTTTTGCTGTTGCAGCTTTTGTACTTTTGTTTTTATTCACGCTTTTTTTCTCTTTCTTCTATTGCAGTTGCTTAAGCAGTTGTCTTCTTCTATTACAGTACTTGAAGTTTCAGAACTTTATTGAAAAGGGTACCTCATTTTCTGGTCAAGCTTGAACTTTGAATATCTTAATACTTCATTCAAAATTACTTCTCAACCCATCATAACGTTCTGTATTCTGAGTAGACGCTTGATTAGCTTCACTGGACTCTTCTTAAAAGAGCTAAGACACTGGGTTATCCACTTGGCACATTCACAAGGCTATTTAACTCGTAGCATTCTGACCATTTAGCGTATTATGCTTCTTTGACCTTGTTACTGGCCGAATTAGGATTCGATGTCTTCATGAAACTTATTTACATGGATATTAGATTTAATGAGACACCGATTTTATCCAATTCGAACACCATCAGCTGAATATATTACAGTCACACGCTACAAAGGTATGACAGTCAAGAACGACATCACGTCACCAACTTACCGATGCATTTTGACAAAGATAGAGATAGATTTCGCTCTTGACCTTTTCACGACAGTTGCAGATATTTCTTTGAGCCATCCAACGATACCAAGTTCAATAATTTTGAACCCCGAAAACTCCAGAAATTGTCAGCAGACGGTTGCTGGTTCTGATTGTCACGAACAGTATCACATCTCAAGCTTGAAGAAGGAATTTCACTTAGATAGAGATTGATTCAGATCTCGGCGTCTACAGGAAACATGTAGGTATTTCTCCTATCTTTATAAAAAAAACAAGATCACTTCATTAGGATTAGCGTGCCTCAAAATACGACGTTTCAGACGGTTGATTATCGGCAGCAGACGCTTGACTTCAATCTTCAGTCTTTTTGCTGTTGCAGCTTTTGTACTTTTGTCTTTATTCACACTTTTTTTCTCTTTCTTCTACTGCTGTTGCTGAAGGAGTTGTCTTCTTCTATTACAGTACTTGAAGTTTCAGAACTTTATTGAAAAGGGTACCTCATTTTCTGGTCAAGCTTGAACTTTGAATATCTTAATACTTCATTCAAAATTACTTCTCAACCCATCATAACGTTCTGTATTCTGAGTAGACGCTTGATTAGTTTCACTGGACGTTTCTTCAAAGAGCTAAGGCGCTTGGATATCCACTTGGCACATTCACAAGGCTATTTAACTCGTAGAATTCTGACCATTTAGCGTATTATGCTTCTTTGACCTTTTTACTGGCCATCAGACGGTACAAAGGTATGACAGTCAGGAACGGCATCACCTCACCAACTTACGGATGCATTTTGACAAAGATAGATATCGATTTCGCTCTTGAGCTCTGCATGAGAGTTGCAGATATTTCTTTGAGCCTTCCAACGATACCAAAATCGATACTTTTGAACACCCAAAGCTCCAGAAATTGTCAACAGACGGCTGCATGTTCTGATTGTCACGAACAGTATCACATCTCAAGCTTGAAGAAGGAATTTCACTCAGATAGAGATTGATTCAGATCTCGGCGTCTACAGGAAACTTGTAGCTATTTCTCTTATCTTTATAAAAAAACCAAAATCACTTCATTAGGATCGTAACGCCCCAATTTTCACGTTTTCTAATTCTTCAGTATTTTAACGTATGTATTTTATTCGAGGTCTTAGGAATGGAAATAAAATATTCCGAGACCATAGTCATGCTCGACGATATCGTAGGATGCTACGATTAAGTTTTGAGTCAAAAACTCAAACGGAGTCCGGTCTGCGTTTTTACACTGACAGTATGATTTTAATGCTCAGAAGACCTCAGATGGACCCTTGAACGAGGCAGTAAGTCTTAGAATTTGATTATCTACGTTTTGGTTAAATTTCGTAAAAATTTCAGAAAAATAACTTCCTGACCTTCGTTCGGGCGGATTTCTCAATCGGGTGACGAACGGAGCCACATATGGACTTACCGAGACTTGCCAACAGATAATCTTGATATCACAACATCCCAGGACACTTGGGAGAGTATGCCAGAGTCGTCATGACAATCAGGAAAATCTAGACGCAAAATGACCAAAATGCCCCTAACCTTAGTCTTTTGCACTTTTACCATTTTACCCTTTTGGCAAATGACTATTTTGCCCTTAAGTGACTTGTTTTAAGGCTGAACTCAGCCCCTCACACTCTCATTTTCGCACAGCCCTCTCAAAAAGAGAAGAACACCATAGTTACTCTTGAAGAAGCACCATTGTTGTTCTTGAAAAGCTTGAATCACTTGTTGGATTCACTTGATTCCTTGAGCAATCTTCCATCATTTCAAGGTAAGATCACTTCTATGATCTCTTAGCTTCTTGAATATCTCTTTATTTCAAGATCAAGATCCATTTTCATGAAAATTATTTCTTAGATCTAAAACTTTGAAAATCCATAGGAAATTGTAGAAAAATCATTTTGATGTGAGACCAAGTTCTTTGAACTCACCTCATCATTCTTTACCTAAACCCAAGAGCTTATGATTCAACTCTCATCATAGCTCAAAAAGCACATTAGGGCCGAACCCTTCTTGATGATGATGAATAGTGTTTTCATCAATTTTTGATTTTTAACACTTGATTTCATCCTTAGCTTTCCTAATGCCTTTGAATCCATGAAATGGAAAACCAAGATCAATTCCTAGCTTTATTCTCTTTAGGGTGGCCGAAACCCTATTTGTGAGAATTGTTGAGTTTGGTTTGATTGTTGTTTAATGATTGATTGTTTGGTTGTTTGTAGTTGGTGACAACTATCAGGAGGTTCACAAACCGATCAACCGACTTTGATCTGGGAATCTGCTCTTCAACGGGTATGGGGAGAAGAACCTCATCACACCAAGATGGTGGTGGTGAAGATGGTTGTTTACTTTATGTGTGGGTGAAACCCTTTAGTTTGGGTTCACTTTTAGTTGTTATGTTTTGTTAAGTTCTCTTGGAGAACAAGGTTGTCATGATGAGTTTATGCTTGAGTATGTTGTAGTGTGCTTTAGTATATGTTGATGATGAGATGATTGAATGAAAAACCATTTTCATGTATGTTGGAAAACCTACTTTGATCATTAGATCAAGTATGGACTTTTTATTGTTGATTATGAGACCATAATGTGTGATGGACTTGGATGTTTGATTATGATGTAGTAATGTGTATTATGGTTATCATGATTGTGTAAGTGTTGTGAGCTATACTTTGATTGGTTGATGAAGTAAAACCTCACATTGATTCCTAGTTGGCTATTAGCCATGACCTTGAGGAAGGGAAAGATATGAATAGTTCTTGGACAAGTCAAGTTTTGATGTAAAGAAAGTGTTTTCAATAACTTGTGTTTTTCAAAGAAAAACCCTAAGTGACTTTAAATGGAATTAAATCTCAAAGTGCTTTCACCAAAGTGAAACATGTTTTATACCTTATCCTTAGTTCATTTAGCTAATCAAGTGACTCAAAATGAGAAAAGAAGTGTTTTCATGAAGAGAATCAAAATGGTTCCATAAGGTTGATGTCTTGTTTTAAGGCAACATTTCGCTAAGCGAAATTACTTTCGCTACGCGAAAAACAGGGAAAGTCTTAGTTGGGCATCACTGCCTCACTTTCGCTAAGCGAATTCATATTCGCTAAGCTAACCCAGCAAATTTCGCTACGCGAATTACATCTCGCTGAGCAATCCAGAGAAGTCTCCAATAGAGGTGTAACCGTCTGAACTTTCGCTAAGCGAAATCATTCTCGCTAAGCGAATAAAGTGAAGTTTCGCTACGCGAATTCTGTCTCGCCGAGCGATCCAGAGGTGTTTCTAAAGAGGTGCAACCGTCTGAACTTGCGCTAAGCGAATTCATATTCGCTAAGCGAATACAATATATTTCGCTACGCGATTTGTGTCTCGCCGAGCGAACCAGAGGAGTTCCAAAGGAGGCATTACTGCCTCATTTTCGCTAAGCGAATGGAATTCCGCTAAGCGAATTTCATGTTTCAGAAAATGCTAGAAATGAAGTAAGTAGTTCAAATATTGTTTCAAATCAAATGAGTTTTTAATTGTAAAAGTTGTTTGGTTTACAAAAGGAGTTTTCTAACTCAATCGTAAGAGTTTTATACGTGAAAAACCTAAGTTAAGTAATTGACTTAGAGTTGAAGACAAGGGTTAATTAAGTATGGTATGTGGTGGAACAAGACCATGTGCTATACCATTGATGACTTAGTACATCAATGAGTTCATAAGACTTAAGTGAAATCAACACTTGTTTCCTTAATTGAAAGACAAGGGATTAATATCTTAGAAAGGCTTAAAGACTTATCTAAGAGGATTCTCAATCCTTATTCATAATGCTTAGGACTTGAGACATAATTCATAAGACGTAAACACAAACATGAAACGTTTTGGTTTTCGAAACAGTAGTTCGATGATGGATCGGTGATTCGGATCCAGGTTAATCGTTCAATTGTTTCTGTCTTGTGATAACTGGAATGAGAGAGATCCTGAGGTTGTGCAGGTATGGGACTGTACAGTGGAAGGAATCCTGAGACTATGCATATAAGAATTGATTGGTACTACCCATACCAACAAGATTTATCTTCTTTTCGGGAGCTTAGAACATAAGTACTTTATAGTTAAGCGTGCTTGACTTAGAGTAATTATGGGATGGGTGACCTTCTGGGAAGTTTCCTAGAAAGCGTGTGAGTGAGGACAAAACACGCTGAAAAGACTTGTGTTGGTTTGTGGGGACAGTCGGCGATTCTGAAAGCAGTCTGGATCATTCCGAAGGAATCACAAGATATTTATCCGATGGATAAATGTTTTATCCGATGGATAAATGTTTTATAAAACAAAGATGTGTGTGGTTTCTAAGGAAGAGAACCTTAGTGAGCCTTGAGGTTTATCCAATGGATAGACATTGCTTTATCGCATCTGCTTTGTGTAAGCATTGGCATTTCATGTGCATAGTTGTAAGGCCTTGAGCCTAGGAGTTGAGCTTACACCTTGATGCGGGTGCGAATCTTACGGTGACGATCTTCAATGGTCTTTTTGGAGGTATCAGGGTTGGAAGGGCTGACATGTGACCAGTTGGTGATTCTTCTGTGTCGTGGCGAATCCGTGCAATACACTGATATCCTCTACTAGATGCCGTACTTTTCATGTTTGGTCGAGAGTGTTACCGTAAAGCCAGATACGTGCACGTTACGAATTTTGTAGCATATTGCTCATGGCAGCATCTTGCTCATGGCTGGCAGAAACCGGAACATGTCCTCCCATTCACTCTCTCCGAATGTTTTGTTAGCTCCATGGAGTAGGGGTCAGAGTAGTACCCAGTGACATTGACATTGAGTCATATACATTGCATTGCATTGCATGGCTATTGATGTTTATGGCTATTGATGTTTACGTTTACTGTTATACATCGCTGTATTGTTTAAGGATGCCTTATATTATGCTGTTAAATGTTTAGCATGCTATTATGTTGTTAACTGCTTAACATGATTTATATTGAGAACCTTGTAAGCATGTTGGGTACGCTGTTACCCGGTGAGTCGTCCCGTTTTTGCTACTGCTGTTTTGTTGTGTTGATGACGGGAATCTCACCCATATCTGTATGTTTTCTGCTGGTACTTGCTGTTGATGCTTGAACAGATGGACGCGACGATGGTTCCGTTCCGCAGTCCCTTTGAGTTCGGAGGTGGACTCTTTTGCTGTTTTAGTTTTGTTGTCGGCCAGACTATGTCAGTTTTTGTAGTACCTTTTGGGAGCTATGACTCCTAGTACTTATTGTATTTTCTTATGTCAGTCATACATTGGACTTATGTCTGTATATATAGTAATGTTGTTATTTCTGTTTCTGTTTTCTGTATTATAATACTGTATATATGTCCTAGTAATGCATGGTGAACCTAAGTTCACTTATTAGTATTATTTATTACCTTTACTAATCCCATTACATCTTTATGAAAAGAAAAGAAAAAGAAAAATCGTATTTTTCTGCATTAATAAATATTTTCGGCCTTATAAACGTTCGGGAATGTGACACTCGGGAAAGGGTGTTGCATTATTTGGTATCAGAGCTGGCCGAGTCTTTTTGGGGTTTGTAGGTTATGGTCTGTCTTGTTTGTGTTGTGTTTTCTCTGATTGTTTTCCGTGTTATTGTTTCTGAGAGAAAACAATGTTGGAGAGGATGATGACTTCGGTCTATCCTTTTGTATTGTTTGTTTTCTGTGTTGTGTTTCTGTGAAGAAGACAACGATTGTTTGTTACTCTCTGCATTATTGTTTCTGAAGGGGAATGATATTGGACAGGGTAGTAATGTTTTTGCTTTCTGGTAAGTTGTCGCTCGCAGAGTTCTTTAGAACGAGTGCTTTTCCGACGAGTTGAAAGACATGGAGTTCCTGCAGCTACGTCAAGGAGGAATGTCTGTCAAAGAATATGCTGATCGTTTTGAGTTCCTGCTGAAGTCTTCGAGGTATTTCCATCTTCATCCCGATGAGAAGTGGAAGTGCACAAAGTTCGAAGAAGGTTTAACGGACAAGATTCGAGGAGAGGTGCTACCTCTTGAGGTCAAAGAGTTCTCGGTTTTGGTAGATGAATGCTTTGTAATCGAAGATCTGATGAAGACTCGTGGAGGAAGGCAACGTAACTCTGGACCGACTAGGTTCCATAAAGGCACCAATGGTCGTGATGATAGATCTCGATGGAAACCATATTCAAAACAACAAGGTCAACAACAACGTTCTGTAGGAGGAAGCAGTGGGAGTATTAGTCAATTTGGAAGCGCCCCAAAGAAGTGCATGAAGTGTGGCAAGAACAATCATGTCACTAGAGGATGCTTGATCAAGGGAATCATATGCTTCAAGTGTGGGAAGCCAGGACATACTTCACGCGATTGTGTGCAATCAAAAGCTACACATTCTGTCAACGATGTGCAAACAGTGAAGCCTAAGGCAATGAGTGGAGTTTATACTGGGGATGATGCTGAGACTTCTCAAAAGGAAGATTTGATTCACGGTCACATCTTCGTGGAAGGTAGAACCTTATCTGTATCTTTCCTTACCCTTAGATTTGGTAATTTTTGCACTTTCTGCAAAGCTTGTTATAACTGCGAAAGTCTGTTTGAACTGTTCTATTTTCCGTAGTGGATAGAACGTTTTTGATTGATTTAATCTGTTTGCCTTTTTCGCAAATGGATTTGATCATAGGGATGGATTGGTTATCTTGTAACTATATCCTAGTAGACGGTGCAAACAAAACCTTAGTTTTCCCTGATTCGGATAATTCTGGATTTGGATTGCCAACCAAGGAAACGTTTCTTTGAGAGAGGGAGCTCAACGAATACATGTTACTAACGAGTTTCCGGAAGTCTTTCTTGAAGACGTACCAGGTGTACCGCCAGTTCGAGACATCAAGTTGTGATCGATCTTGTGCCAGCAACAGGACCAACGTCTATGGCACCTTAGCATATGGCACCTGCTAAGTTGGAAACCTTGAAGGAACAATTGGTGGACTTATTGGGAAAAACAGTTCGTTAGACCCAGTGTGTCGCCGTAGGGAACGCCTGTGCTGTTGGTGAGAAAGAAAGACGAAACATCTTGCTTATGTGTGGATTAGCGCCAGTTGAACAAAGTTACCATTAAGAACAAGTATCATCTTCCGAGGATAAATGACTTGATGGATCAGTTGAGGAGAGCAACAGTTTTCTCCGAGATTGATTTGCGATCGGGTTATAACCAGATTCGTGTGAAGACAGAAGATATACCGAAGACAGCGTTTCGAACACGCTATGGGCACTACGAGTATCTTGTGATGCCATTTGGTGTGACGAATGCTCCAGCTATATTCATGGATTACATGAATAGGATCTTTCGTCCATATCTAGATAAGTTTGTGGTTGTTTCATAGACGACATACTCATCTATTCGCGAAACCAGGAAGTACACGCTGAATACCTTAGTGTGATTCTTCAGGTTCTGAAGGAGAAACAGCTGTATGCAAAGTTGTCCAAGTGTGAGATTTGGCTCGACGAAGTAAAGTTTTTGGGTCATGTGATTTCAAAGGAAGGATAAAGTGTTTGAATGGATTGAAGCCTGTGAGGAAAGTTTGCAAGGATTAGAGAGCAGGTTGACTACTTCACCTGTGTTAGTGCTGCCTGATCTCAAGGGAACATTTGTGTTCACACTTCTACATATTCCTCAATGTATTAGACAATTGAGTGAATTGGTAATATGGTGTCCATTGGTCTGGACATTTTCGTGTTATTCCATTGAAAGTTTCGTTATGACTATTTCTTGAGTTATAACATAAACAACTTTTTGATACTGGAAGTTTCTTGATGAAACTTAGTCTAATCACTTTTACTTTTGGTGAAGGTGATCCAGTCTGATTTTTACCAGACTGTTTATCTTTTGATTCCAAAGTTTATTGGAAGGTTCTTATGAAAGAAGGAACTTTATTAGAGTCATGGATGTAAACATGTATTAGCTATGCATTTTTACACTCACGAACCTACTGAAGAGTCTTTTTGCATACTGGATATTCCTATATTCATTTCAGATTGGTAAAATTCTTTTGTATACGTTCTTACTTTCTTCTGAGACCATGACCAGGAAAAATTTCCTTTGTTGAAAATTTCTTTCCTTAATCTTCAGCGACCGAGTAGGTTTAGTTTTAAGTCACGGAATTTCGAGGACGAAATTCTTTTAAGAGGGGTAGGAATGTAACGCCCCAATTTTCACGTTTTCTAATTCTTCAGTATTTTAACGTATGTATTTTATTCGAGGTCTTAGGAATTGAAATAAAATATTCCGAGACCATAGTCATGCTCGACGATATCGTAGGATGCTACGATTAAGTTTTGAGTCAAAAACTCAAACGGAGTCCGGTCTGCGTTTTTACACTGACAGTATGATTTTACTGCTCAGAAGACCTCAGATGGACCCTTGAACGAGACAGTAAGTCTTAGAATTTGATTATCTACGTTTTGGTTAAATTTCGTAAAAATTTCAGAAAAATAACTTCCTGACCTTCGTTCGGGCGGATTTCTCAATCGGGTGACGAACGGAGCCACATATGGACTTACCGAGACTTGCCAACAGATAATCTTGATATCACAACATCCCAGGACACTTGGGAGAGTATGCCAGAGTCGTCATGACGATCAGGAAAATCTAGACGCAAAATGACCAAAATGCCCCTAACCTTAGTCTTTTGCACTTTTACCATTTTACCCTTTTGGCAAATGACTATTTTGCCCTTAAGTGACTTGTTTTAAGGCTGAACTCAGCCCCTCACACTCTCATTTTCGGACAGCCCTCTCAAAAAGAGAAGAACACCATAGTTACTCTTGAAGAAGCACCATTGTTGTTCTTGAAAAGCTTGAATCACTTGTTGGATTCACTTGATTCCTTGAGCAATCTTCCATCATTTCAAGGTAAGATCACTTCTATGATCTCTTAGCTTCTTGAATATCTCTTTATTTCAAGATCAAGATCCATTTTCATGAAAATTATTTCTTAGATCTAAAACTTTGAAAATCCATAGGAAATTGTAGAAAAATCATTTTGATGTGAGACCAAGTTCTTTGAACTCACCTCATCATTCTCTACCTAAACCCAAGAGCTTATGATTCAACTCTCATCATAGCTCAAAAAGCACATTAGGGCCGAACCCTTCTTGATGATGATGAATAGTATTTTCATCAATTTTTGATTTTTAACACTTGATTTCATCCTTAGCTTTCCTAATGCCTTTGAATCCATGAAATGGAAAACCAAGATCAATTCCTAGCTTTATTCTCTTTAAGGTGGCCGAAACCCTATTTGTGAGAATTGTTGAGTTTGGTTTGATTGTTGTTTAATGATTGATTGTTTGGCTGTTTATAGTTGGTGACAACTATCAGGAGGTTCACAAACCGATCAACCGACTTTGATCTGGGAATCTGCTCTTCAACAGGTATGGGGAGAAGAACCTCATCACACCAAGATGGTGGTGGTGAAGATGGTTGTTTACTTTATGTGTGGGTGAAACCCTTTAGTTTGGGTTCACTTTTAGTTGTTATGTTTTGTTAAGTTCTCTTGGAGAACAAGGTTGTCATGATGAGTTTATGCTTGAGTATGTTGTAGTGTGCTTTAGTATATGTTGATGATGAGATGATTGAATGAAAAACCATTTTCATGTATGTTGGAAAACCTACTTTGATCATTAGATCAAGTATGGACTTTTTATTGTTGATTATGAGACCATAATGTGTGATGGACTTGGATGTTTGATTATGATGTAGTAATGTGTATTATGGTTATCATGATTGTGTAAGTGTTGTGAGCTATACTTTGATTGGTTGATGAAGTAAAACCTCACATTGATTCCTAGTTGGCTATTAGCCATGACCTTGAGGAAGGGAAAGATATGAATAGTTCTTGGACAAGTCAAGTTTTGATGTAAAGAAAGTGTTTTCAATAACTTGTGTTTTTCAAAGAAAAACCCTAAGTGACTTTAAATGGAATTAAATCTCAAAGTGCTTTCACCAAAGTGAAACATGTTTTATACCTTATCCTTAGTTCATTTAGCTAATCAAGTGACTCAAAATGAGAAAAGAAGTGTTTTCATGAAGAGAATCAAAATGGTTCCATAAGGTTGATGTCTTGTTTTAAGGCAACATTTCGCTAAGCGAAATTACTTTCGCTACGCGAAAAACAGGGAAAGTCTTAGTTGGGCATCACTGCCTCACTTTCGCTAAGCGAATTCATATTCGCTAAGCTAACCCAGCAAATTTCGCTACGCGAATTACATCTCGCTGAGCAATCCAGAGAAGTCTCCAATAGAGGTGTAACCGTCTGAACTTTCGCTAAGCGAAATCATTCTCGCTAAGCGAATAAAGTGAAGTTTCGCTACGCGAATTCTGTCTCGCCGAGCGATCCAGAGGTGTTTCTAAAGAGGTGCAACCGTCTGAACTTGCGCTAAGCGAATTCATATTCGCTAAGCGAATACAATATATTTCGCTACGCGATTTGTGTCTCGCCGAGCGAACCAGAGGAGTTCCAAAGGAGGCATTACTGCCTCATTTTCGCTAAGCGAATGGAATTCCGCTAAGCGAATTTCATGTTTCAGAAAATGCTAGAAATGAAGTAAGTAGTTCAAATATTGTTTCAAATCAAATGAGTTTTTAATTGTAAAAGTTGTTTGGTTTACAAAAGGAGTTTTCTAACTCAATCGTAAGAGTTTTATACGTGAAAAACCTAAGTTAAGTAATTGACTTAGAGTTGAAGACAAGGGTTAATTAAGTATGGTATGTGGTGGAACAAGACCATGTGCTATACCATTGATGACTTAGTACATCAATGAGTTCATAAGACTTAAGTGAAATCAACACTTGTTTCCTTAATTGAAAGACAAGGGATTAATATCTTAGAAAGGCTTAAAGACTTATCTAAGAGGATTCTCAATCCTTATTCATAATGCTTAGGACTTGAGACATAATTCATAAGACGTAAACACAAACATGAAACGTTTTGGTTTTCGAAACAGTAGTTCGATGATGGATCGGTGATTCGGATCCAGGTTAATCGTTCAATTGTTTCTGTCTTGTGATAACTGGAATGAGAGAGATCCTGAGGTTTTGCAGGTATGGGACTGTACAGTGGAAGGAATCCTGAGACTATGCATATAAGAATTGATTGGTACTACCCATACCAACAAGATTTATCTTCTTTTCGGGAGCTTAGAACATAAGTACTTTATAGTTAAGCGTGCTTGACTTAGAGTAATTATGGGATGGGTGACCTTCTGGGAAGTTTCCTAGAAAGCGTGTGAGTGAGGACAAAACACGCTGAAAAGACTTGTGTTGGTTTGTGGGGACAGTCGGCGATTCTGAAAGCAGTCTGGATCATTCCGAAGGAATCACAAGATATTTATCCGATGGATAAATGTTTTATCCGATGGATAAATGTTTTATAAAACAAAGATGTGTGTGGTTTCTAAGGAAGAGAACCTTAGTGAGCCTTGAGGTTTATCCAATGGATAGACATTGCTTTATCGCATCTGCTTTGTGTAAGCATTGGCATTTCATGTGCATAGTTGTAAGGCCTTGAGCCTAGGAGTTGAGCTTACACCTTGATGCGGGTGCGAATCTTACGGTGACGATCTTCAATGGTCTTTTTGGAGGTATCAGGGTTGGAAGGGCTGACATGTGACCAGTTGGTGATTCTTCTGTGTCGTGGCGAATCCGTGCAATACACTGATATCCTCTACTAGATGCCGTACTTTTCATGTTTGGTCGAGAGTGTTACCGTAAAGCCAGATACGTGCACGTTACGAATTTTGTAGCATATTGCTCATGGCAGCATCTTGCTCATGGCTGGCAGAAACCGGAACATGTCCTCCCATTCACTCTCTCCGAATGTTTTGTTAGCTCCATGGAGTAGGGGTCAGAGTAGTACCCAGTGACATTGACATTGAGTCATATACATTGCATTGCATTGCATGGCTATTGATGTTTATGGCTATTGATGTTTACGTTTACTGTTATACATCGCTGTATTGTTTAAGGATGCCTTATATTATGCTGTTAAATGTTTAGCATGCTATTATGTTGTTAACTGCTTAACATGATTTATATTGAGAACCTTGTAAGCATGTTGGGTACGCTGTTACCCGGTGAGTCGTCCCGTTTTTGCTACTGCTGTTTTGTTGTGTTGATGACGGGAATCTCACCCATATCTGTATGTTTTCTGCTGGTACTTGCTGTTGATGCTTGAACAGATGGACGCGACGATGGTTCCGTTCCGCAGTCCCTTTGAGTTCGGAGGTGGACTCTTTTGCTGTTTTAGTTTTGTTGTCGGCTAGACTATGTCAGTTTTTGTAGTACCTTTTGGGAGCTATGACTCCTAGTACGTATTGTATTTTCTTATGTCAGTCATACATTAGACTTATGTCTGTATATATAGTAATGTTGTTATTTCTGTTTCTGTTTTCTGTATTATAATACTGTATATATGTCCTAGTAATGCATGGTGAACCTAAGTTCACTTATCAGTATTATTTATTACCTTTACTAATCCCATTACATCTTTATGAAAAGAAAAGAAAAAGAAAAATCGTATTTTTCTGCATTAATAAATATTTTCGGCCTTATAAACGTTCGGGAATGTGACACTCGGGAAAGGGTGTTGCAATGATGAGCGTCCCTCAAAATACGACGTTTCGGACGCTTGATTATCGGCCGCAGACGCTTGACTTCAATCTTCAGTCCGCTTTTGTAACTTTGTCTTTATTCACGCTTTTCTTCGCTTTCTTCTCTTGGAGTTTCTGAAGCTTTTATATTCTTATATTACAGTACTTGATGCTTCAGAACTTTATTGAAAAGGGTACCTCATTTTCTGGTCAAGCTTGGACGTTGAATATCTTAATACTTCATTCAAAATTACTTCTCCACCCATCGTAACGCTCTGTATTCTGAGAAGACACTTGATTAGCTTCACTGGACACTTCTTAAATGAGCTAAGGCGCTTGGTTATCCGCTTTGCACATTCACCAGTCTGTTTAACTCGTAGCATTCTGACCATTTAGCGTATTATGCTTCTTTGACCCTCTTACTGGCCGAATTAGGATTTGATGTCTGCATGAAACTAGTTTATATGGATATTAGCTTTAATGAGACACCAGTTTCATCCAATTCGAACACCATCAGCACAATATACGGCCCTCAGACGCTACAAAGGTATGACAGTCAGGAATGGCATCACGTCACCAACTTACGGATGCATTTTGACAAAGATAGAGATAGATTTCGCTCCTGACCTTTTCACGAGAGTTACAGATTTTTCTTTGAGCCATCCAACGATACCAATATCGATACTTTTGAACACCCAAAGCTCCAGAAATTGTCAACAGACGGCTGCATGTTGTGATTGTCACGAACAGTATCACATCTCAAGCTTGAAGAAGGAATTTCACTTAGATAGAGATTGATTTAGATCTCGGCGTCTACAGGAAACATGTAGGTATTTCTCTTATCTTTATAAAAAAACCAAAATCACTTCATTAGGATGAGCGTCCCTCAAAATACGACGTTTCGGACGCTTGATTATCGGCCGCTGACGCTTGACTTCAATCTTCAGTCCGCTTTTGTAACTTTGTCTTTATTCACGCTTTTCTTCGCTTTCTTCTGTTGGAGTTTCTGAAGCTTTTATATTCTTATATTACAGTACTTGATGCTTCAGAACTTTATTGAAAAGGGTACCTCATTTTCTGGTCAAGCTTGGACGTTGAATATCTTAATACTTCATTCAAAATTACTTCTCAACCCGTCATAACGTTCTGTATACTGAGTAGACGCTTGATTAGCTTCACTGGACGTTTCTTCAAAGAGCTAAGGCGCTTGTTTATCCACTTGGCACATTCACAAGGCTATTTAACTCGTAGCATTCTGACCATTTTGCGTATTATGCTTCTTTGACCTTGTTACTGTCCGAATTAGGATTCGATGTCTTCATGAAAGTTGTTTATATGGATATTAGCTTTAATGGGACACTGGTTTCATCCAATTCGAACTCCATCAGCTCAATATATGGCCATCAGACGCTACAAAGGTATGACAGTCAAGAATGACATCATGTCACCAACTTACCGATGCATTTTGACAAAGATAGAGATAGATTCCGCTCTTGACCTTTTCACGAGAGTTGCAGATATTTCTTTGAGCCATCCAACGATACCAAGATCGATACTTTTGAGCACCCAAACCTCCAGAAATTGCCAGTAGACGGTTGCATGTTCTGATTGTCCGAACAGTATCACATCTCAAGCTTGAAGAATGAATTTCACTCAGATAGAGATGATTCAGATCTAGGCGTCTACAGGAAACATGTAGGTATTTCTCTTATCTTTCTAAAAAAACCAAGATCACTTCATTAGGACGAGCGTACCTCAAAATATGACGTTTTGGACGCTTGATTATCGGCAGCAGACGCTTGACTTCAATCTTCAGTTTTTTTGCTGTTGCAGCATTTGTACTTTTGTCTTTTTTCACGCTCTTTTTCTCTTTCTTCTATTAGAGTTGCTGAAGGTTTTGTCTTCTTCTATTACAGTACATGAGGCTTCAGAACTTTATAGAAAAGGGTACCGAATTTTCTAGTCAAGCTTGGACTTTGAATATCTTATTACTTCATTCAAAATTACATCTCCACCCATCATAACGTTCTGTATTCTGAGTGAACGCTTGATTAGCTTCACTGGACTCTTATTAAAAGAGCTAAGGCGCTTGGTTATCCACTTGGCACATTCACAAGGCTATTTAACCCGTAGCATTCTGACCATTTAGCGTATTATGCTTCTTTGACCTTGTTACTGGCCGAATTAGGATTCGATGTCTTCATGAAACTTGTTTATATGGATATTAGCTTTAATGGGACACTGGTTTCGTCCAATTCGAACACCATCAGCTTAATATATGGCCATCAGACGCTACAAAGGAATGACAGTCAGGAATGGCATCGCGTCACCAACTTACCGAAGCATTTTGACAAAGATAGAGATAGATTTCGCTCTTGACCTTTTCACGAGAGTTGCAGATATTTCTTTGAGCCATCCAACGATACCAAGATCGATACTTTTGAACACCCAAACCTCCAAAAATTGTCAGCAGACGGTTGCATGTTCTGATTGTCATGAACAGTATCACATCTCAAGCTTGAAGAATGAATTTCACTCAGATAGAGATTGATTCAGATCTAGGCGTCTATAGGAAACATGTAGGTATTTCTCTTATCTTTCTAAAAAAACTAAGATCACTTTATTAGGACGAGCGTACCTCAAAATACGACGTTTCGGATGCTTGATTATCGGCAGCAGACGCTAGACTTAAATCTTCAGTGTTTTTGCTGTTGCCGCTTTGGTACTTTTGTATTTATTCATGCTTTTATTCTCCTTCTTCTATTAGAGTTGTTGAAGGTTTTATATTCTTATATTACAGTACTTGATGCTTCAGAACTTTATTGAAAAGGGTACCTCATTTTCTGGTCAAGCTTGGACGTTGAATATCTTAATACTTCATTCAAAATTACTTCTCCACCCATCATAATGCTCTGTATTCTGAGAAGACGCTTGATTAGCTTCACTGGATGCTTCATAAATGAGCTAAGGTGCTTGGTTATCTGCTTTTCACATTCACAAGTCTATTTAACTCGTAGCATTCTGACCATTTAGCGTATTATGCTTCCTTGACCCTGTTACTGGCCGAATTAGGATTTGATGTCTTCATGAAACTTGTTTATATGGATATTAACTTTAGTGAGACACCGGTTTCATCCAATTCAAACACTATCAGATCAATATATGGCCATTAGACGCTACAAAGGTATGACAATCAGGAACGGCATCACGTCACCAACTTACGAATGCATTTTAACAAAGATAGAGATCGATTTCGCTCTTGACCTCTTCACGATAGTTACAGATATTCTTTGAGACTTACAACGATACCAAGATCGATACTTTTGAACACCCAAAGCTCCAGAAATTGTCAGTAGACGGTTGCATGTTCTGGTTGTCTCGAACAGTATCACATCTCAAGCTGGAAGAAGGAATTTCACTCCGATAGAGATTGATACAGATGTCGATATCTTCAGGAGACATGTAGGTATTACTCATTTCTTTATAACAAAACCTAGATCACTTCATTAGGACGAGCGTACCTAAAAATACGATGTTTCGGACGCATGATTATCGGCAGCAGAAGTTTGACTTCAATCTTCAGTGTTTTTGCTGTTGCCGCTTTTGTACTTTTGTCTTTATTCACGCTTTTCTTCCCTTTCTTCTATTAGAGTTGTAGAAGCTTTTATATTCTTATATTACAGTACTTGATGCTTCAGAACTTTATTGAAAAGGGTACCTCATTTTCTGGTCAAGCTTGGACGTTGAATATCTTAATACTTCATTCAAAATTACTTCTCCACCCATCATAACGTTCTGTATTCGGAGATGACGTTTGATTAGCATCACAGGACCCTTCTTAAATGAGCTAAGGTGCTTGGTTATCCGCTTTGCACAATCAAAAGTTTGTTTAAGTCATAGCATTCTGACCAATTCGTGTATTATACTTCTTTGACCCTGTTGCTGGCCGAATTAGGATTCAATGTCTTCATGAAACTTGTTTATATGGATATTAGCATTAATGGGACACTGGTTTCATCCAATTCGAACACCATCGGCTCAATATATGGCCATTAGACGCTACAAAGGTATGACAGTCAGGAACGGCATCACGTCACCAACTTACGAATGCATTCTAACAAAGATAGAGATTGATTTCGCTCTTGACCTCTTCACGATAGTTACAGATATTCTTTGAGACTTACAACGATACCAAGATCGATACTTTTGAACACCCAAAGCTCCAGAAATTGTCAACAGACGGATGCATGTTCTGATTGTCACGAACAGTGTCACATCTCAAGCTTGAAGAAGGAATTTCACTTAGATAGAGATTGATTCAGATCTCGGCGTCTACAGGAAACATGTAGGTATTTCTCTTACCTTTCTAAAAAAACCAAAATCACTTCATTAGGACGAGCGTCCTTCAAAATACGACGTTCCGGACACTTGATTATCGATAGCAGAAGCTTGACTTCAATCTTCAGTCTTTTTGCTGTTGCAGCTTTTGTACTTTTGTCCTTTTTCACGCTTTTTTTCTCTTTCTTCTATTGGAGTTTCTGAAGGTTTTGTCTTCTTCTATTACAGTACATGAGGCTTCAGAACTATATAGAAAAGGGTACCTCATTTTCTGGTCAAGCTTGGACTTTGAATATTTTAATACTTCATTCAAAATTACTTCTCCACCCATCATAACATTCTGTATTCTGAGTGAACACTTGATTAGCTTCACTGGACTCTTCTTAAAAGAGCTAAGGCGCTTGGTTATCCGCTTGGCACATTCACAAGGCTATTTAACTCGTAGCATTCTGACCATTTAGCGTATTATGCTTCTTTGACCTTGTTACTGGCCGAATTAGGATTCGATGTCTTCATGAAACTTGTTTATATGGATATTAGCTTTAGTTGGACACCGGTTTCATCCAATTCCAACACCATCAGCTCAATATATGGCCATCAGACGCTACAAAGGTATGACAGTCAGAAACGGCATCACGTCACCAACTTACCGATGCATTTTGACAAAGATAGAGATAGATTTCGCTCTTGCGCTTTTCACGAGAGTTGCATATATTTATTTTAGCCATCCAACGATACCAAGATCGATACTTTTGAACACCCATACCTCCAGAAATTTTCATCAGACGGTTGCATGTTCTGATTGTCACGAACAGTATCACATCTCAAGCTTGAAGAAGGAATTTCACTCAGATAGAGATTGATTCAGATCTTGGCGTCTACAGGAAACATGTAGGTATTTCTCTTATCTTTCTAAAAAACCAAGATCACTTCATTAGGACGAGCGTACCTCAAAATATGACATTTCGGATGCTTGATTATCGGCAGCAGAGGCTTGACTTAAATCTTCAGTGTTTTTGCTGTTGCCGCCTTTGTACTTTTGTATTAATTCATGCTTTTCTTCTCCTTCTTCTATTAGAGTTGTTGAAGGTTTTATATTCTTATATTACAGTACTTGATGCTTCAGAACTTTATTGAAAAGGGTACCTCATTTTCTGGTCAAGCTTGGATGTTGAATATCTTAATACTTCATTCAAAATTACTTCTCCACCCATCATAATGCTCTGTATTCTGAGAAGACGATTGATTAGCTTCACTGGACGCTTCTTAAATGAGCTAAGGCGCTTGGTTATCCGCTTTGTACATTCATAAGTCTATTTAACTCGTAGCATTATGACCATTTAGCGTATTATGCTTCTTTGACCCTGTTACTGGCCTAATTAGGATTTGATGTCTGCATGAAACTTGTTTATATGGATATTAACTTTAGTGAGACACCGGTTTCATCCAATTCGAACACCATGAGCTCAATATATGGCCATCAGACGCTACAAAGGTATGACAATCAGGAACGGCATCATGTCACCAACTTACGGATGCATTTTGACAAATATAAATATCGATTTCACTCTTGACCTCCTCACGGGAGTTTTAGATATTTCTTTGAGCCTTCCAACGATACGAAAATCGGTACTTTTGAACGCCCAAAGCTCCAGAAATTGTCCGCAGACGGTTGCATGTTCCCATTGTCACGAACAGTATCACATCTCAAGCTGGAAGAAGGAATTTCACACCGATAGAGATTGATAAAGATCTCGGCATCTTCACGAAACATGTATGTATTACTCTTTTCTTTCTAACAAAACCAAGATCACATCAATAGGACGAGCGTACCTCAAAATACGACGTTTCGGACGCTTGATTATCGGCAGCAGAAGCTTGACTTCAATCTTCAGTGTTTTTGCTGTTGCCGCTTTTGTACTTTTGTCTTTATTCACGCTTTTCTTCCCTTTCTTCTATAAGAGTTGTTGAAGCTTTTATATTCTTATATTACTGTACTTGATGCTTCAGAAGTTTATTGAAAAGGGTACCTCATTTTCTGGTCAAGCTTGGACATTGAATATCTTAATACTTCATTCAAAATTACTTCTCCACCCATCATAACGTTCTGTATTCGCAGATGAAGCTTGATTAGCTTCACTGGACACTTCTTAAATGACCTAAGGCGCTTGGTTATCCGCTTTGCACATTCACAAGTCTGTTTAAGTCATAGCATTCTGACCAATTCGCGTATTATGCTCCTTTGACCCTGTTGCTGGCCGAATTAGGATTCGATGTCATCATGAAACTTGCTTACATGGATATTAGATTTAATGAGACACCGGTTTCATCCAATTCAAACACCATCAGCTCAATATATTGCCCTCACACGCTACAAAGGTATGACAGTCAAGAATGACATCACGTTCTGTATTCTGAGTGAACGCTTGATTAGCTTCACTGGACTCTTCTTAAAAGAGCTAAGGCGCTTGGTTATCCACTTGGCACATTCACAAGGCTATTTAACTCGTAGCATTTTGACCATTTAGCGTATTATGCTTCTTTGCCCTTGTTACTTGCCGAATTAGGATTCGATGTCTTCATGAAACTTGTTTATATGGATATTAGCTTTAATGGGACGCCGGTTTCATCCAATTCGAACACCATCAGCTCAATATATGGCCATCAGACGCTACAAAGGTATGACAGTCAGGAACGGCATCACGTCACTAACTTACCAATGCATTTTGACAAAGATAGAGATAGATTTCGCTCTTGACCTTTTCACGAGAGTTGCAGATATTTATTTTAGCCATCCAACGATACCAAGATCGATACTTTTGAACACCCAAACCTCCAGAAATTGTCATCAGACGGTTGCATGTTCTGATTGTCACGAACAGTATCACATCTCAAGCTTGAAGAAGGAATTTCACTCAGATAGAGATTGATTCAGATCTCGGCGTCTACAGGAAACATGTAGGTATTTCTCTTATCTTTATAAAAAAAAACAAGATCACTTCATTAGGATGAGCGTGCCTCAAAATACGACGTTTCAGACAGTTGATTATCGGCAGCAGACGCTTGACTTCAATCTTCAGCCTTTTTGCTTTTGCAGCATTTTTACTTTTGTCTTTTTCCACGCTTTTTTTTCTCTTTCTTCTATTGGAGTTGCTGAAGGTTTTGTCTTCTTCTGTTACAGTACATGAGGCTTCAGAACTTTGTTGAAAGGGTACCTAATTTTCTAGTCAAGCTTGGACTTTGAATATCATATTACTTCATTCAAAATTACTTCTCCACCCATCATAACGTTCTGTATTCTGAGTGAACGCTTGATTAGCTTCACTGGAGTCTTCTTAAAAGAGCTAAGGCGCTTGGTTATCCGCTTGGCACATTCACAAGGCTATTTAACTCGTAGCATTCTGACCATTTAGCGTATTATGCTTCTTTGACCTTGTTACTGGCCGGATTAGGATTCGATGTCTTCATGAAACTTGTTTACATGGATATTAGCTTTAATGAGACACCAGTTTCATCCAATTCGAACACATCAGCTCAATATATGGCCCTCAGACGCTACAAAGTTATGACAGTCAGGAACGCATCACGTCACCAACTTACGGATGCATTTTGACAAAGATAGAGATAGATTTCGCTCTTGACCTTTTCACGACAGTTGCAGATATTTCTTTGAGCCATCCAACGATACCAAGTTCAATAATTTTGAACCCCAAAAACTCCAGAAATTGTCAGCAGACGGTTGCAGGTTCTGATTGTCACGAACAGTATCACATCTCAAGCTTGAAGAAGGAATTTCACTCAGATAGAGATTGATTCAGATCTCGGCGTCTACAGGAAACATGTAGGTATTTCTCTTATCTTTCTAAAAAAAAACAAGATCACTTCATTAGGATGAGCGTGCCTCAAAATACGACGTTTCAGACAGTTGATTATCGGCAGCAGACGCTTGACTTCAATCTTCAGTCTTTTTGCTGTTGCAGCTTTTGTACTTTTGTCTTTATTCTCGCTTTTTTTTCTCTTTCTTCTATTGCAATTGCTGAAGGAGTTGTCTTCTTCAATTACAGTACTTGAAGTTTCAGAACTTTATTGAAAAGGGTACCTCATTTTCTGGTCAAGCTTGAACTTTGAATATCTTAATACTTCATTCAAAATTACTTCTCAACCCATCATAACGTTCTGTATTCTGAGTAGACGCTTGATTAGCTTCACTGGACGTTTCTTCAAAGAGCTAAGGCGCTTGGTTATCCGCTTGGCACATTCACAAGGCTATTTAACTCGTAGCATTCTGACCATTTAGCGTATTATGCTTCTTTGACCTTTTTACTGGCCATCAGACGGTACAAAGGTATGACAGTCAGGAACGGCATCACCTCACCAACTTACGGATGCATTTTGACAAAGATAGATATCGATTTCGCTCTTGACCTCTTCATGAGAGTTGCAGATATTTCTTTGAGCCTTCCAACGATACCAAAATCGATACTTTTGAACACCCAAAGCTCCAGAAATTGTCAACAGACGGCTGCATGTTCTGATTGTCACGAACAGTGTCACATCTCAAGCTTGAAGAAGGAATTTCACTCAGATAGAGATTGATTCAGATCTCGGCGTCTACAGGAAACATGTAGGTATTTCTCTTATCTTTATAAAAAAACCAAAATCACTTCATTAGGATGAGCGTCCCTCAAAATACGACGTTTCGGACGCTTGATTATCGGCCGCAGACGCTTCACTTCAATCTTCAGTCCGCTTTTGTTGCTTTGTCTTTATTCACGCTTTTCTTCGCTTTCTTCTCTTGGAGTTTCTGAAGCTTTTATATTCTTATATTACAGTACTTGATGCTTCAGAACTTTATTGAAAAGGGTACCTCATTTTCTGGTCAAGCTTGGACGTTGAATATCTTAATACTTCATTCAAAATTACTTCTCCACCCATCGTAACGCTCTGTATTCTGAGAAGACACTTGATTAGCTTCACTGGACACTTCTTAAATGTGCTAAGGCGCTTGGTTATCCGCTTTGCACATTCACCAGTCTGTTTAACTCGTAGCATTCTGACCATTTAGCGTATTATGCTTCTTTGACCCTCTTACTGGCCGAATTAGGATTCGATGTCTGCATGAAACTAGTTTATATGGATATTAGCTTTAATGAGACACCAGTTTCATCCAATTCGAACACCATCAGCACAATATACGGCCCTCAGACGCTACAAAGGTATGACAGTCAGGAATGGCATCACGTCACCAACTTACGGATGCATTTTGACAAAGATAGAGATAGATTTCGCTCCTGACCTTTTCACGAGAGTTACAGATTTTTCTTTGAGCCATCCAACGATACCAATATCGATACTTTTGAACACCCAAAGCTCCAGAAATTGTCAACAGACGGCTGCATGTTGTGATTGTCACGAACAGTATCACATCTCAAGCTTGAAGAAGGAATTTCACTAAGATAGAGATTGATTCAGATCTCGGCGTCTACAGGAAACATGTAGGTATTTCTCTTCTCTTTATAAAAAAACCAAAATCACTTCATTAGGATGAGCGTCCCTCAAAATACGACGTTTCGGACGCTTGATTATCGGCCGCTGACGCTTGACTTCAATCTTCAGTCCGCTTTTGTAACTTTGTCTTTATTCACGCTTTTCTTCGCTTTCTTCTGTTGGAGTTTCTGAAGCTTTTATATTCTTATATTACAGTACTTGATGCTTCAGAACTTTATTGAAAAGGGTACCTCATTTTCTGGTCAAGCTTGGACGTTGAATATCTTAATACTTCATTCAAAATTACTTCTCAACCCGTCATAACGTTCTGTATACTGAGTAGACGCTTGATTAGCTTCACTGGACGTTTCTTCAAAGAGCTAAGGCGCTTGTTTATCCACTTGGCACATTCACAAGGCTATTTAACTCGTAGCATTCTGACCATTTTGCGTATTATGCTTCTTTGACCTTGTTACTGTCCGAATTAGGATTCGATGTCTTCATGAAAGTTGTTTATATGGATATTAGCTTTAATGGGACACTGGTTTCATCCAATTCGAACTCCATCAGCTCAATATATGGCCATCAGACGCTACAAAGGTATGACAGTCAAGAATGACATCACGTCACCAACTTACCGATGCATTTTGACAAAGATAGAGATAGATTTCGCTCTTGACCTTTTCACGAGAGTTGCAGATATTTCTTTGAGCCATCCAACGATACCAAGATCGATACTTTTGAGCACCCAAACCACCAGAAATTGTCAGTAGACGGTTGCATGTTCTGATTGTCCGAACAGTATCACATCTCAAGCTTGAAGAATGAATTTCACTCAGATAGAGATGATTCAGATCTAGGCGTCTACAGGAAACATGTAGGTATTTCTCATATCTTTCTAAAAAAACCAAGATCACTTCATTAGGACGAGCGTACCTCAAAATATGACGTTTTGGACGCTTGATTATCGGCAGCAGACGCTTGACTTCAATCTTCAGTTTTTTTGCTGTTGCAGCATTTGTACTTTTGTCTTTTTTCACGCTCTTTTTCTCTTTCTTCTAATAGAGTTGCTGAAGGTTTTGTCTTCTTCTATTACAGTACATGAGGCTTCAGAACTTTATAGAAAAGGGTACCGAATTTTCTAGTCAAGCTTGGACTTTGAATATCTTATTACTTCATTCAAAATTACATCTCCACCCATCATAACGTTCTGTATTCTGAGTGAACGCTTGATTAGCTTCACTGGACTCTTATTAAAAGAGCTAAGGCGCTTGGTTATCCACTTGGCACATTCACAAGGCTATTTAACTCGTAGCATTCTGACCATTTAGCGTATTATGCTTCTTTGACCTTGTTACTGGCCGAATTAGGATTCGATGTCTTCATGAAACTTGTTTATATGGATATTAGCTTTAATGGGACACTAGTTTCGTCCAATTCGAACACCATCAGCTTAATATATGGCCATCAGACGCTACAAAGGAATGACAGTCAGGAATGGCATCGCGTCACCAACTTACCGAAGCATTTTGACAAAGATAGAGATAGATTTCGCTCTTGACCTTTTCACAAGAGTTGCAGATATTTCTTTGAGCCATCCAACGATACCTAGATCGATACTTTTGAACACCCAAACCTCCAAAAATTGTCAGCAGACGGTTGCATGTTCTGATTGTCATGAACAGTATCACATCTCAAGCTTGAAGAATGAATTTCACTCAGATAGAGATTGATTCAGATCTAGGCGTCTATAGGAAACATGTAGGTATTTCTCTTATCTTTCTAAAAAAACTAAGATCACTTCATTAGGACGAGCGTACCTCAAAATACGACGTTTCGGATGCTTGATTATCGGCAGCAGACGCTAGACTTAAATCTTCAGTGTTTTTGCTGTTGCCGCTTTTGTACTTTTGTATTTATTCATGCTTTTATTCTCCTTCTTCTATTAGAGTTGTTGAAGGTTTTATATTCTTATATTACAGTACTTGATGCTTCAGAACTTTATTGAAAAGGGTACCTCATTTTCTAGTCAAGCTTGGACGTTGAATATCTTAATACTTCATTCAAAATTACTTCTCCACCCATCATAATGCTCTGTATTCTGAGAAGACGCTTGATTAGCTTCATATCTGCTTTTCACATTCACAAGTCTATTTAACTCGTAGCATTCTGACCATTTAGCGTATTATGCTTCCTTGACCCTGTTACTGGCCGAATTAGGATTTGATGTCTTCATGAAACTTGTTTATATGGATATTAACTTTAGTGAGACACCGGTTTCATCCAATTCAAACACTATCAGATCAATATATGGCCATCAGACGCTACAAAGGTATGACAATCAGGAACGGCATCACGTCACCAACTTACGAATGCATCTTAACAAAGATAGAGATCGATTTCGCTCTTGACCTCTTCACGATAGTTGCAGATATTCTTTGAGACTTACAACGATACCAAGATCGATACTTTTGAACACCCAAAGCTCCAGAAATTGTCAACAGACGGCTGCATGTTCTGATTGTCACGAAGAGTATCACATCTCAAGCTGGAAGAAGGAATTTCACTCCGATAGAGATTGATACAGATGTCGATATCTTCAGGAGACATGTAGGTATTACTCATTTCTTTCTAACAAAACCTAGATCACTTCATTAGGACGAGCGTACCTAAAAATACGATGTTTCGGACGCATGATTATCGGCAGCAGAAGTTTGACTTCAATCTTCAGTGTTTTTGCTGTTGCCGCTTTTGTACTTTTGTCTTTATTCACGCTTTTCTTCCCTTTCTTCTATTAGAGTTGTAGAAGCTTTTATATTCTTATATTACAGTACTTGATGCTTCAGAACTTTATTGAAAAGGGTACCTCATTTTCTAGTCAAGCTTGGACGTTGAATATCTTAATACTTCATTCAAAATTACTTCTCCACCCATCATAACGTTCTGTATTCGGAGATGACGTTTGTTTAGCATCACAGGACCCTTCTTAAATGAGCTAAGGTGCTTGGTTATCCGCTTTGCACAATCAAACGTTTGTTTAAGTCATAGCATTCTGACCAATTCGTGTATTATACTTCTTTGACCCTGTTGCTGGCCGAATTAGGATTCAATGTCTTCATGAAACTTGTTTATATGGATATTAGCTTTAATGGGACACTGGTTTCATCCAATTCGAACACCATCGGCTCAATATATGGCCATTAGACGCTACAAAGGTATGACAGTCAGGAACGGCATCACGTCACCAACTTACGAATGCATTCTAACAAAGATAGAGATTGATTTCGCTCTTGACCTCTTCACGATAGTTACAGATATTCTTTGAGACTTACAACGATACCAAGGTCGATACTTTTGAACACCCAAAGCTCCAGAAATTGTCAACAGACGGCTGCATGTTCTGATTGTCACGAAGAGTATCACATCTCAAGCTTGAAGAAGGAATTTCACTTAGATAGAGATTGATTCAGATCTCGGCGTCTACAGGAAACATGTAGGTATTTCTCTTACCTTTCTAAAAAAACCAAAATCACTTCATTAGGACGAGCGTCCTTCAAAATACGACGTTCCGGACACTTGATTATCGATAGCAGAAGCTTGACTTCAATCTTCAGTCTTTTTGCTGTTGCAGCTTTTGTACTTTTGTCCTTTTTCACGCTTTTTTTCTCTTTCTTCTATTGGAGTTTCTGAAGGTTTTGTCTTCTTCTATTACAGTACATGAGGCTTCAGAACTTTATAGAAAAGGGTACCTCATTTTCTGGTCAAGCTTGGACTTTGAATATTTTAATACTTCATTCAAAATTTCTTCTCCACCCATCATAACATTCTGTATTCTGAGTGAACGCTTGATTAGCTTCACTGGACTCTTCTTAAAAGAGCTAAGGCGCTTGGTTATCCGCTTGGCACATTCACAAGGCTATTTAACTCGTAGCATTCTGACCATTTAGCGTATTATGCTTCTTTGACCTTGTTACTGGCCGAATTAGGATTCGATGTCTTCATGAAACTTGTTTATATGGATATTAACTTTAATGGGACACCGGTTTCATCCAATTCCAACACCATCAGCTCAATATATGGCCATCAGACGCTACAAAGGTATGACAGTCAGGAACGGCATCACGTCACCAACTTACCGATGCATTTTGACAAAGATAGAGATAGATTTCGCTCTTGCGCTTTTCACGAGAGTTGCATATATTTATTTTAGCCATCCAACGATACCAAGATCGATACTTTTGAACACCCAAACCTCCAGAAATTTTCATCAGACGGTTGCATGTTCTGATTGTCACGAACAGTATCACATCTCAAGCTTGAAGAAGGAATTTCACTCAGATAGAGATTGATTCAGATCTTGGCGTCTGCAGGAAACATGTAGGTATTTCTCTTATCTTTCTAAAAAACCAAGATCACTTCATTAGGACGAGCGTACCTCAAAATATGACATTTCGGATGCTTGATTACCGGCAGCAGAGGCTTGACTTAAATCTTCAGTGTTTTTGCTGTTGCCGCCTTTGTACTTTTGTATTAATTCATGCTTTTCTTGTCCTTCTTCTATTAGAGTTGTTGAAGGTTTTATATTCTTATATTACAGTACTTGATGCTTCAGAACTTTATTGAAAAGGGTACCTCATTTTCTGGTCAAGCTTGGACGTTGAATATCTTAATACTTCATTCAAAATTACTTCTCCACCCATCATAATGCTCTGTATTCTGAGAAGACGATTGATTAGCTTCACTGGACGCTTCTTAAATGAGCTAAGGCGCTTGGTTATCCGCTTTGTACATTCATAAGTCTATTTAACTCGTAGCATTATGACCATTTAGCGTATTATGCTTCTTTGACCCTGTTACTGGCCGAATTAGGATTTGATGTCTTCATGAAACTTGTTTATATGGATATTAACTTTAGTGAGACACCGGTTTCATCCAATTCGAACACCATGAGCTCAATATATGGCCATCAGACGCTACAAAGGTATGACAATCAGGAACGGCATCATGTCACCAACTTACGGATGCATTTTGACAAATATAAATATCGATTTCACTCTTGACCTCCTCACGGGAGTTTTAGATATTTCTTTGAGCCTTCCAACGATACGAAAATCGGTACTTTTGAACGCCCAAAGCTCCAGAAATTGTCCGCAGACGGTTGCATGTTCCGATTGTCACGAACAGTATCACATCTCAAGCTGGAAGAAGGAATTTCACACCGATAGAGATTGATAAAGATCTCGGCATCTTCACGAAACATGTATGTATTACTCTTTTCTTTCTAACAAAACCAAGATCACATCAATAGGACGAGCGTACCTCAAAATACGACGTTTCGGACGCTTGATTATCGGCAGCCGAAGCTTGACTTCAATCTTCAGTGTTTTTGCTGTTGCCGCTTTTGTACTTTTGTCTTTATTCACGCTTTTCTTCCCTTTCTTCTATAAGAGTTGTTGAAGCTTTTATATTCTTATATTACTGTACTTGATGCTTCAGAAGTTTATTGAAAAGGGTACCTCATTTTCTGGTCAAGCTTGGACATTGAATATCTTAATACTTCATTCAAAATTACTTCTCCACCCATCATAACGTTCTGTATTCGCAGATGAAGCTTGATTAGCTTCACTGGACACTTCTTAAATGACCTAAGGCGCTTGGTTATCCGCTTTGCACATTCACAAGTCTGTTTAAGTCATAGCATTCTGACCAATTCGCGTATTATGCTCCTTTGACCCTGTTGCTGGCCGAATTAGGATTCGATGTCATCATGAAACTTGCTTACATGGATATTAGATTTAATGAGACACCGGTTTCATCCAATTCAAACACCATCAGCTCAATATATTGCCTCACACGCTACAAAGGTATGACAGTCAAGAATGACATCACGTTCTGTATTCTGAGTGAACGCTTGATTAGCTTCACTGGACTCTTCTTAAAAGAGCTAAGGCGCTTGGTTATCCACTTGGCACATTCACAAGGCTATTTAACTCGTAGCATTTTGACCATTTAGCGTATTATGCTTCTTTGCCCTTGTTACTTGCCGAATTAGGATTCGATGTCTTCATGAAACTTGTTTATATGGATATTAGCTTTAATGGGACGCCGGTTTCATCCAATTCGAACACCATCAGCTCAATATATGGCCATCAGACGCTACAAAGGTATGACAGTCAGGAACGGCATCACGTCACCAACTTACCAATGCATTTTGACAAAGATAGAGATAGATTTCGCTCTTGACCTTTTCACGAGAGTTGCAGATATTTATTTTAGCCATCCAACGATACCAAGATCGATACTTTTGAACACCCAAACCTCCAGAAATTGTCATCAGACGGTTGCATGTTCTGATTGTCACGAACAGTATCACATCTCAAGCTTGAAGAAGGAATTTCACTCAGATAGAGATTGATTCAGATCTCGGCGTCTACAGGAAACATGTAGGTATTTCTCTTATCTTTATAAAAAAAAACAAGATCACTTCATTAGGATGAGCGTGCCTCAAAATACGACGTTTCAGACAGTTGATTATCGGCAGCAGACGCTTGACTTCAATCTTCAGCCTTTTTGCTTTTGCAGCATTTTTACTTTTGTCTTTTTCCACGCTTTTTTTTCTCTTTCTTCTATTGGAGTTGCTGAAGGTTTTGTCTTCTTCTGTTACAGTACATGAGGCTTCAGAACTTTGTTGAAAAGGGTACCTAATTTTCTAGTCAAGCTTGGACTTTGAATATCATATTACTTCATTCAAAATTACTTCTCCACCCATCATAACGTTCTGTATTCTGAGTGAACGCTTGATTAGCTTCACTGGAGTCTTCTTAAAAGAGCTAAGGCGCTTGGTTATCCGCTTGGCACATTCACAAGGCTATTTAACTCGTAGCATTCTGACCATTTAGCGTATTATGCTTCTTTGACCTTGTTACTGGCCGGATTAGGATTCGATGTCTTCATGAAACTTGTTTACATGGATATTAGCTTTAATGAGACACCAGTTTCATCCAATTCGAACACCATCAGCTCAATATATGGCCCTCAGACGCTACAAAGGTATGACAGTCAGGAACGGCATCACGTCACCAACTTACGGATGCATTTTGACAAAGATAGAGATAGATTTCGTTCTTGACCTTTTCACGACAGTTGCAGATATTTCTTTGAGCCATCCAACGATACCAAGTTCAATAATTTTGAACCCCAAAAACTCCAGAAATTGTCAGCAGACGGTTGCAGGTTCTGATTGTCACGAACAGTATCACATCTCAAGCTTGAAGAAGGAATTTCACTCAGATAGAGATTGATTCAGATCTCGGCGTCTACAGGAAACATGTAGGTATTTCTCTTATCTTTCTAAAAAAAAAACAAGATCACTTCATTAGGATGAGCGTGCCTCAAAATACGACGTTTCAGACAGTTGATTATCGGCAGCAGACGCTTGACTTCAATCTTCAGTCTTTTTGCTGTTGCAGCTTTTGTACTTTTGTCTTTATTCTCGCTTTTTTTCTCTTTCTTCTATTGCAATTGCTGAAGGAGTTGTCTTCTTCAATTACAGTACTTGAAGTTTCAGAACTTTATTGAAAAGGGTACCTCATTTTCTGGTCAAGCTTGAACTTTGAATATCTTAATACTTCATTCAAAATTACTTCTCAACCCATCATAACGTTCTGTATTCTGAGTAGACGCTTGATTAGCTTCACTGGACGTTTCTTCAAAGAGCTAAGGCGCTTGGTTATCCACTTGGCACATTCACAAGCCTATTGAACTCGTAGAATTCTGACCATTTAGTGTATTATGCTTCTTTTACCTTGTTACTGGCCATCAGACGCTACAAAGGTATGACAGTCAGGAACGGCATCACGTCACCAACTTACCGATGCATTTTGACAAAGATAGAGATAGATTTCGCTCTTGACCTCTTCACGAGAGTTCCAGATATTTCTTTGAACCTTCCAACGATACCAAAATCGATCCTTTGAACACCCAAAGCTCCAGAAATTGTCAACAGACGGCTGCATGCTCTGATTGTCACGAACAGTATCACATCTCAAGCTTGAAGAAGGAATTTCACTAAGATAGAGATTGATTCAGATCTCGGCGTCTACAGGAAACCTGTTGGTATTTCTCTTATCTTTATCAATAAAACCAAAATCACTTCATTAGGATGAGCGTCCCTCAAAATACGACGTTTCGAACGCTTGATTATCGGCAGCAGACGCTTGACTTCAATCTTTAGTGTTTTTGCTGTTGCCGCTTTTGTAATTTTGTCTTTATTCACGCTTTTCTTCGCTTTCTTCTATTGGAGTTGCTGAAGCTATTATATTCTTATATTACAGTACTTGATGCTTCAGAACTTTATTGAAAAAGGCACCTCATTTTCTGGTCAAGCTTGGACGTTTAATATATTAATACTTCATTCAAAATTACTTCTCCACCCATCATAACGCTCTGTATTCTAAGAAGATGCTTGATTAGCTTCACTGGACACTTCTTAAATGAGCTAAGGCGCTTGGTTATCCGCTTTGCACATTCACAAGTCTGTTTAACTCGTGGCATTCTGACCATTTACCGTATTATGCTTCTTTGACCCTCTTACTGGCCGAATTAGGATTCGATGTCTGCATAAAACTAGTTTATATGGATATTAGCTTTAATGAGACACCAGTTTCATCCAATTCGAACACCATTAGCTCAATATATGGCCCTCAGACGCTACAAAGGTATGACAGTCAGGAACGGCATCACGTCACCAACTTACGGATGCATTTTGACAAAGATAGAGATAGATTTCGCTCCTGACCTTTTCACGAGAGTTGCAGATATTTCTTTGAGCCATCCAACGATACCAATATCCATACTTTTGAACACCCAAAGCTCCAGAAATTGTCAACAGACGGCTGCATGTTCTGATTGTCACGAACAGTATCACATCTCAAGCTTGAAGAAGGAATTTCACTCAGATAGAGATTGATTCAGATCTCGGCGTCTACAGGAAACATGTAGGTATTTCTCTTATCTTTCTAAAAAAACCAAAATCACTTCATTAGGATGAGCGTCCCTCAAAATACGACGTTTCGGACGCTTGATTATCGGCAGCAGACGCTTGACTTCAATCTTCAGTCTTTTTGCTGTTGCAGCTTTTGTACTTTTGTCTTTTTTAATGCTTTTTTTCTCTTTCTTCTATTGGAGTTTCTGAAGGTTTTATCTTCTTCTATTACAGTACATAAGGCTTTAGAACTTTATTGAAAAGGGTACCTCATTTTCTGGTCAAGCTTGGACTTTGAATATCTTAAATCTTCATTCAAAATTACTTCTCCACCCATCATAACGTTCTGTATTCTGAGTGAACGCTTGATTAGCTTCACTGGACTCTTCTTAAAAGAGCTAAGGCACTTGGTTATCCACTTGGCACATTCACAAGGCTATTTAACTCGTAGCATTCTGACCAATTCGCGTATTATGCTTCTTTGACCCTGTTGCTGGCCGAATTAGGATTCGATGTCTTTGTGAAACTTGCTTAATTGGATATTAGATTTAATGAGGCACCGGTTTCATTCAATTCGAACACCATCAGCTCAATATATTGCCGTCACACTCTACAAAGGTATGACAGTCAAGAACGACATCACGTCACCAACTTACCGATGCATTTTGACAAAGATAGAGATAGATTTCGCTCTTGACCTTTTCACGACAGTTGCAGATATTTCTTTGAGCCATCCAACGATACCAAGTTCAATAATTTTGAACCCCGAAAACTCCAGAAATTGTCAGCAAACGGTTGCAGGTTCTTATTGTCACGAACAATATCACATCTCAAGCTTGAAGAAGGAATTTCACTCAGATAGAGATTGATTCAGATCTCGGAGGCTACAGGAAACATGTAGGTATTTCTCTTATCTTCCAAAAAAAAACAAGATCACTTATTTAGGATGAACGTGCCTCAAAATACGACGTTTCGGACAGTTGATTATCGGCAGCAGACGCTCGACTTTAATCTTCAGTCTTTTTGCTGTTGCAGCTTTTGTACTTTTGTCTTTATTCACGCTCTTCTTCCCTTTCTTCTATTAGAGTTGCTGAAGCTTTTATATTCTTATATTACTGTACTTGATGCTTCAGAACTTTATTGAAAAGGGTACCCAATTTTCTAGTCAAGCTTGGACTTTGAATATCATATTACTTCATTCAAAATTACTTCTCCACCCATCATAACGTTCTGTATTCTGAGTGAACGCTTGATTAGCTTCACTGGAGTCTTCTTAAAAGAGCTAAGGCGCTTGGTTATCCGCTTGGCACATTCACAAGGCTATTTAACTCGTAGCATTCTGACCATTTAGCGTATTATGCTTCTTTGACCTTGTTACTGGCCGGATTAGGATTCGATGTCTTCATGAAACTTGTTTACATGGATATTAGCTTTAATGAGACACCAGTTTCATCCAATTCGAACACCATCAGCTCAATATATGGCCCTCAGACGCTACAAAGGTATGACAGTCAGGAACGGCATCACGTCACCAACTTACGGATGCATTTTGACAAAGATAGAGATAGATTTCGTTCTTGACCTTTTCACGACAGTTGCAGATATTTCTTTGAGCCATCCAACGATACCAAGTTCAATAATTTTGAACCCCAAAAACTCCAGAAATTGTCAGCAGACGGTTGCAGGTTCTGATTGTCACGAACAGTATCACATCTCAAGCTTGAAGAAGGAATTTCACTCAGATAGAGATTGATTCAGATCTCGGCGTCTACAGGAAACATGTAGGTATTTCTCTTATCTTTCTAAAAAAAAAACAAGATCACTTCATTAGGATGAGCGTGCCTCAAAATACGACGTTTCAGACATTGATTATCGGCAGCAGACGCTTGACTTCAATCTTCAGTCTTTTGCTGTTGCAGCTTTTGTACTTTTGTCTTTATTCTCGCTTTTTTTCTCTTTCTTCTATTGCAATTGCTGAAGGAGTTGTCTTCTTCAATTACAGTACTTGAAGTTTCAGAACTTTATTGAAAAGGGTACCTCATTTTCTGGTCAAGCTTGAACTTTGAATATCTTAATACTTCATTCAAAATTACTTCTCAACCCATCATAACGTTCTGTATTCTGAGTAGACGCTTGATTAGCTTCACTGGACGTTTCTTCAAAGAGCTAAGGCGCTTGGTTATCCACTTGGCACATTCACAAGCCTATTGAACTCGTAGAATTCTGACCATTTAGTGTATTATGCTTCTTTTACCTTGTTACTGGCCATCAGACGCTACAAAGGTATGACAGTCAGGAACGGCATCACGTCACCAACTTACCGATGCATTTTGACAAAGATAGAGATAGATTTCGCTCTTGACCTCTTCACGAGAGTTCCAGATATTTCTTTGAACCTTCCAACGATACCAAAATCGATCCTTTGAACACCCAAAGCTCCAGAAATTGTCAACAGACGGCTGCATGCTCTGATTGTCACGAACAGTATCACATCTCAAGCTTGAAGAAGGAATTTCACTAAGATAGAGATTGATTCAGATCTCGGCGTCTACAGGAAACCTGTTGGTATTTCTCTTATCTTTATCAATAAAACCAAAATCACTTCATTAGGATGAGCGTCCCTCAAAATACGACGTTTCGAACGCTTGATTATCGGCAGCAGACGCTTGACTTCAATCTTTAGTGTTTTTGCTGTTGCCGCTTTTGTAATTTTGTCTTTATTCACGCTTTTCTTCGCTTTCTTCTATTGGAGTTGCTGAAGCTATTATATTCTTATATTACAGTACTTGATGCTTCAGAACTTTATTGAAAAAGGCACCTCATTTTCTGGTCAAGCTTGACGTTTAATATATTAATACTTCATTCAAAATTACTTCTCCACCCATCATAACGCTCTGTATTCTAAGAAGATGCTTGATTAGCTTCACTGGACACTTCTTAAATGAGCTAAGGCGCTTGGTTATCCGCTTTGCACATTCACAAGTCTGTTTAACTCGTGGCATTCTGACCATTTACCGTATTATGCTTCTTTGACCCTCTTACTGGCCGAATTAGGATTCGATGTCTGCATAAAACTAGTTTATATGGATATTAGCTTTAATGAGACACCAGTTCATCCAATTCGAACACCATTAGCTCAATATATGGCCCTCAGACGCTACAAAGGTATGACAGTCAGGAACAGCATCACGTCACCAACTTACGGATGCATTTTGACAAAGATAGAGATAGATTTCGCTCCTGACCTTTTCACGAGAGTTGCAGATATTTCTTTGAGCCATCCAACGATACCAATATCCATACTTTTGAACACCCAAAGCTCCAGAAATTGTCAACAGACGGCTGCATGTTCTGATTGTCACGAACAGTATCACATCTCAAGCTTGAAGAAGGAATTTCACTCAGATAGAGATTGATTCAGATCTCGGCGTCTACAGGAAACATGTAGGTATTTCTCTTATCTTTCTAAAAAAACCAAAATCACTTCATTAGGATGAGCGTCCCTCAAAATACGACGTTTCGGACGCTTGATTATCGGCAGCAGACGCTTGACTTCAATCTTCAGTCTTTTTGCTGTTGCAGCTTTTGTACTTTTGTCTTTTTTAATGCTTTTTTCTCTTTCTTCTATTGGAGTTTCTGAAGGTTTTATCTTCTTCTATTACAGTACATAAGGCTTTAGAACTTTATTGAAAAGGGTACCTCATTTTCTGGTCAAGCTTGGACTTTGAATATCTTAAATCTTCATTCAAAATTACTTCTCCACCCATCATAACGTTCTGTATTCTGAGTGAACGCTTGATTAGCTTCACTGGACTCTTCTTAAAAGAGCTAAGGCACTTGGTTATCCACTTGGCACATTCACAAGGCTATTTAACTCGTAGCATTCTGACCATTCGCGTATTATGCTTCTTTGACCCTGTTGCTGGCCGAATTAGGATTCGATGTCTTTGTGAAACTTGCTTAATTGGATATTAGATTTAATGAGGCACCGGTTTCATTCAATTCGAACACCATCAGCTCAATATATTGCCGTCACACTCTACAAAGGTATGACAGTCAAGAACGACATCACGTCACCAACTTACCGATGCATTTTGACAAAGATAGAGATAGATTTCGCTCTTGACCTTTTCACGACAGTTGCAGATATTTCTTTGAGCCATCCAACGATACCAAGTTCAATAATTTTGAACCCCGAAAACTCCAGAAATTGTCAGCAAACGGTTGCAGGTTCTTATTGTCACGAACAATATCACATCTCAAGCTTGAAGAAGGAATTTCACTCAGATAGAGATTGATTCAGATCTCGGAGGCTACAGGAAACATGTAGGTATTTCTCTTATCTTCCAAAAAAAAAACAAGATCACTTATTTAGGATGAACGTGCCTCAAAATACGACGTTTCGGACAGTTGATTATCGGCAGCAGACGCTCGACTTTAATCTTCAGTCTTTTTGCTGTTGCAGCTTTTGTACTTTTGTCTTTATTCACGCTCTTCTTCCCTTTCTTCTATTAGAGTTGCTGAAGCTTTTATATTCTTATATTACTGTACTTGATGCTTCAGAACTTTATTGAAAAGGGTACCCAATTTTCTAGTCAAGCTTGGACTTTGAATATCTTAATACTTCATTCAAAATTACTTCTCCACCCATCATGACGTTCTGTATTCGCAGATGAAGCTTGATTAGCTTCACTGGACACTTCTTAAATGAGCTAACGCGCTTGGTTATCCGCTTTGCACATTCACAAGTCTGTTTAAGTCATAGCATTCTGGCCAATTCGCGTATTATGCTTCTTTGACCCTGTTGCTGGCCGAATTAGGATTCGATGTCTTCGTGAAACTTGCTTACATGGATATTGGATTTAATGAGACACCGGTTTCATCCAATTCGAACACCATCAGCTCAATATATTTCCGTCACACTCTACAAAGGTATGACAATCAAGAACGACATCACGTCACCAACTTACCGATGCATTTTGACAAAGATAGAGATAGATTTCGCTCTTGACCTTTTCACGACAGTTGCAGATATTTCTTTGAGCCATCCAACGATACTAGTTCAATAATTTTGAACCCCGAAAACTCCAGAAATTGTCAGCAGACGGTTGCAGGTTCTGATTGTCACGAACAATATCACATCTCAAGCTTGAAGAAGGAATTTCACTCAGATAGAGATTGATTCAGATCTCGGCGTCTACAGGAAACATGTAGGTATTTCTCTTATCTTTCTAAAAAAAACAAGATCACTTCATTAGGATGAGCGTGCCTCAAAATACGACGTTTCGGACAGTTGATTATCGGCAGCAGACGCTTGACTTTAATCTTCAGTCTTTTTGCTGTTGCAGCTTTTGTACTTTTGTCTTTATTCACGCTTTTTTTCTCTTTCTTCTATTGCAGTTGTTGAAGCAGTTGTCTTCTTCTATTACAGTAGTTGAAGTTTCAGAACTTTATTGAAAAGGGAACCTCATTTTCTGGTCAAGCTTGAACTTTGAATATCTTAATACTTCATTCAAAATTACTTCTCAACCCATCATAACGTTCTGTATTCTGAGTAGACGCTTGATTAGCTTCACTGGACGTTTCTTCAAAGAGCTAAGGCGCTTGGTTATCCACTTGGCACATTCACAAGGCTATTTAACTCGTAGAATTCTGACCATTTAGCGTATTATGCTTCTTTGACCTTTTTACTGGCCATCAGACGGTACAAAGGTATGACAGTCAGGAACGGCATCACCTCACCAACTTACGGATGCATTTTGACAAAGATAGATATCGATTTCGCTCTTGACCTCTGCATGAGAGTTGCAGATATTTCTTTGAGCCTTCCAACGATACCAAAATCGATACTTTTGAACACCCAAAGCTCCAGAAATTGTCAACAGACGGCTGCATGTTCTGATTGTCACGAACAGTATCACATCTCAAGCTTGAAGAAGGAATTTCACTCAGATAGAGATTGATTCAGATCTCGGCGTCTACAGGAAACATGTAGCTATTTCTCTTATCTTTATAAAAAAACCAAAATCACTTCATTAGAATGAGCGTCCCTCAAAATACGACGTTTCGGACGCTTGATTATCGGCCGCAGACGCTTGACTTCAATCTTTAGTCCGCTTTTGTAACTTTGTCTTTATTCACGCTTTTCTTCGCTTTCTTCTCTTGGAGTTTCTAAAGCTTTTATATTCTTATATTACAGTACTTGATGCTTCAGAACTTTATTGAAAAGGGTACCTCATTTTCTGGTCAAGCTTGGACGTTGAATATCTTAATACTTCATTCAAAATTACTTCTCCACCCATCATAATGCTCTGTATTCTGAGAAGACACTTGATTAGCTTCACTGGACACTTCTTAAATGAGCTAAGGCGCTTGGTTATCCGCTTTGCACATTCACCAGTCTGTTTAACTCGTAGCATTCTGACCATTTAGCGTATTATGCTTCTTTGACCCTGTTACTGGCCGAATTAGGATTCGATGTCTTCATGAAACTAGTTTATATGGATATTAGCTTTAATGAGACACTAGTTTCATCCAATTCGAACACCATCAGCACAATATACGGCCCTCAGACACTACAAAGGTATGACAGTCAGGAATGGCATCACGTCACCAACTTACGGATGCATTTTGACAAAGATAGAGATAGATTTCGCTCCTGACCTTTTCACGAGAGTTACAGATTTTTCTTTGAGCCATCCAACGATACCAATATCGATACTTTTGAACACCCAAAGCTCCAGAAATTGTCAACAGACGGCTGCATGTTGTGATTGTCACGAACAGTATCACATCTCAAGCTTGAAGAAGGAATTTCACTTAGATAGAGATTGATTCAGATCTCGGCGTCTACAGGAAACATGTAGGTATTTCTCTTATCTTTATAAAAAAACCAAAATCACTTCATTAGGATGAGCGTCCCTCAAAATACGACGTTTCGGACGCTTGATTATCGGCCGCAGACGCTTGACTTCAATCTTCAGTCCGCTTTTGTAACTTTGTCTTTATTCACGCTTTTCTTCGCTTTCTTCTCTTGGAGTTTCTGAAGCTTTTATATTCTTATATTACAGTACTTGATGCTTCAGAACTTTATTGAAAAGGGTACCTCATTTTCTGGTCATGCTTGGACGTTGAATATCTTAATACTTCATTCAAAATTACTTCTCAACCCATCATAACGTTCTGTATACTGAGTAGACGCTTGATTAGCTTCACTGGACGTTTCTTCAAAGAGCTAAGGCGCTTGTTTATCCACATGGCACATTCACAAGGCTCTTTAACTCGTAGCATTCTGACCATTTTGCGTATTATGCTTCTTTCACCTTGTTACTGTCCGAATTAGGATTCGATGTCTTCATGAAAGTTGTTTATATGGATATTAGCTTTAATAGGACACTGGTTTCATCCAATTCGAACACCATCAGCTCAATATATGGCCATCAGACGCTACAAAGGTATGACAGTCAAGAATGACATCACGTCACCAACTTACCGATGCATTTTGACAAAGATAGAGATAGATTTCGCTCTTGACCTTTTCACGAGAGTTGCAGATATTTCTTTGAGCCATCCAATGATACCAAGATCGATACTTTTGAACACCCAAACCTCCAGAAATTGTCAGTAGACGGTTGCATGTTCTGATTGTCCGAACAGTATCACATCTCAAGCTTGAAGAATGAATTTCACTCAGATAGAGATGATTCGGATCTAGGCGTCTACAGGAAACATGTAGGTATTTCTCTTATCTTTCTAAAAAAACCAAGATCACTTCATTAGGACGAGCGTACCTCAAAATATGACGTTTCGGACGCTTGATTATCGACAGCAGACGCTTGACTTCAATCTTCAGTTTTTTTGCTGTTGCAGCATTTGTACTTTTATCTTTTTTCACGCTTTTTTTCTCTTTCTTCTATTAGAGTTGAGTACCGAATTTTCTAGTCAAGCTTGGACTTTGAATATCTTATTACTTCATTCAAAATTACTTCTCCACCCATCATAACGTTCTGTATTCTGAGTGAACGCTTGATTAGCTTCACTGGACTCTTATTAAAAGAGCTAAGGCGCTTGGTTATCCACTTGGCACATTCACAAGGCTATTTAACTCGTAGCATTCTGACCATTTAGCGTATTATGCTTCTTTGACCTTGTTACTGGCC
>CM077343.1:44549588-44676680 GCA_039655645.1 Ammopiptanthus mongolicus | reverse complement strand
CCAAAATCACTTCATTAGGATGAGCCTCCCTCAAAATACGACGTTTCGGACGCTTGATTATCGCAGCAGACGCTTGACTTCAATCTTCAGTGTTTTTTACTGTTGCCGCTTTTGTAATTTTGCCTTTATTCACGCTTTTTTCGCTTTCTTCTATTGGAGTTGCTGAAGATATTATATTCTTATATTACAGTACTTGATGCTTCAGAACTTTATTGAAAAGGGCACCTAATTTCTGGTCAAGCTTGACGTTAAATATCTTAATACTTCATTCAAAATTACTTCTCCACCCATCATAATGCTCTGTATTCTAAGAAGACGCTTGATTAGCTTCACTGGACACTTCTTAAATGAGCTAAGGCGCTTGGTTGTCCGCTTTGCACATTCACAAGTCTGTTTATCTCGTAGCATTCTGACCATTTAGCGTATTTTGCTTCTTTGACCCTCTTACTGGCCGAATTAGGATTCGATGTCTGCATGAAACTAGTTATATGGATATTAGCTTTAATGAGACACCAGTTTCATCCAATTCGAACACCATCATCTCAATATATGGCCCTCAGACGCTACAAAGGTATGACAGTCAGGAACGGCATCACGTCACCAACTTACGGATGCATTTTGACAAAGATAGAGATAGATTTCGCTCCTGACCTTTTCACGAGAGTTGCAGATATTTCTTTGAGCCATCCAACGATACCAATATCGATACTTTTGAACACCCAAAGCTCCAGAATTGTCAACAGACGGCTGCATGTTCTGATTGTCACGAACAGTAATCACATCTCAAGCTTGAAGAAGGAATTTCACTCAGATAGAGATTGATTCAGATCTCGGCGTCTACAGGAAACAAGTAGGTATTTCTGTTATCTTTCTAAAAAAACCAAAATCACTTCATTAGGATGAGCGTCCCTCAAAATACGACGTTTCGGACGCTTGATTATCGGTAGCAGACGCTTGACTTCAATCTTCAATCTTTTTGCTGTTGTACTTTTGTCTTTTTTAACGCTTTTTTTCTCTTTCTTCTATTGGAGTTTCTGAAGGTTTTGTCTTCTTCTATTACAGTACATAAGGCTTCAGAACTTTAGTGAAAAGGGTACCTCATTTTCTGGTCAAGCTTGGACTTTCAATATCTTAAATCTTCATTCAAAATTACTTCTCCACCCATCATAACGTTCTGTATTCTGAGTGAACGCTTGATTAGCTTCATTGGGCTCTTCTTAAAAGAGCTAAGGCACTTGGTTATCCACTTGGCACATTCACAAGGCTATTTAACTCGTAGCAGTCTGACCATTTAGCGTATTATGCTTCTTTGACCTTGTTACTGGCCGAATTAGGATTTGATGTCTTCACGAAACTTATTTACATGGATATTAGATTTAATGAGACACCGGTTTCATCCAATTCGAGCACCATCAGCTCAATATATTACCGTCATACGCTACAAAGGTGTGACAGTCAAGAATGACATCACGTCACCAACTTACCGATGCATTTTGACAAAGATAGAGATAGATTTCGCTCTTGACTTTTTCACGACAGTTGCAGATATTTCTTTGAGCCATCCAACGATACCAAGTTCAATAATTTTGAACCCCGAAAACTCCATAAATTGTCAGCAGACGGTTGCAGGTTCTGACTGTCACGAACAGTATCACATCTCAAGCTTGAAGAAGGAATTTCACTCAGATAGAGATTGATTCAGATCTCGGCGTCTACAGGAAACATGTAGGTATTTCTCTAATCTTTATAAAAAAAACAAGATCACTTCATTAGGTTGAGCGTGCCTCAAAATACGACGTTTCGGACGGTTGATTATCGACAGCAGACGCTTGACTTCAATCTTCAGTCTTTTTGCTGTTGCAGCTTTTATACTTTTGTCTTTATTCACGCTTTTTTTCTCTTTCTTCTATTGCTGTTGCTGAAGGAGTTGTCTTCTTCTATTACAGTACTTGAAGTTTCAGAACTTTATTGAAAAGGGTTCCTCATTTTCTGGTCAAGCTTGAACTTTGAATATCTTAATACTTCATTCAAAATTACTTCTCAACCCATCATAACATTCTGTATTCTGAGTAGACACTTGATTAGCTTCACTGGACGTTTCTTCAAAGAGCTAAGGCGCTTGGTTATCCACTTGGCACATTCACAAGGCTATTTAACTCGTAGAATTCTGACTATTTAGCGTATTATGCTTCTTTGACCTTTTTACTGGCCATCGGACGGTACAAAGGTATGACAGTCAGGAACGGCATCACCTCACCAACTGACGGATGCATTTTGACAAAGATAGATATCGATTTTGCTCTTGACCTCTTCACGAGAGTCGCAGATATTTCTTTGAGCCTTCCAACGATACCAAAATCGATACTTTTGAACACCTAAAGCTCCAGAAATTGTCAATAGACGGCTGCATGTTCTGATTGTCACGAACAGTATCACATCTCAAGCTTGAAGAAGGAATTTCACTCATATAGAGATTGATTCAGATCTCGGCGTCTACAGGAAACATGTAGGTATTTCTCTTATCTTTATAAAAAAAACCAAAATCACTTCATTAGGATGAGCGTCCCTCAAAATACGACGTTTCGGACGCTTGATTATCGGCCGCAGACGCTTGACTTCAATCTTCAGTCCGCTTTTGTAACTTTGTCTTTATTCACGCTTTTCTTCGCTTTCTTCTCTTGGAGTTTCTGAAGCTTTTATATTCTTATATTACAGTACTTGATGCTTCAGAACTTTATTGAAAAGGGTACCTTATTTTCTGGTCAAGCTTGGACGTTGAATATCTTAATACTTCATTCAAAATTACTTCTCCACCCATCATAACACTCTGTATTCTGAGAAGACACTTGATTAGCTTCACTGGACACTTCTTAAATGAGCTAAGGCGCTTGGTTATCCGCTTTGCACATTCACCAGTCTGTTTAACTCGTAGCATTCGGACCATTTAGCGTATTATGCTGCTTTGACCCTCTTACTGGCCGAATTAGGATTCGATGTCTGCATGAAACTAGTTTATATGGATATTAGCTTTAATGAGACACCAGTTTCATCCAATTCGAACACCATCAGCTTAATATATGTCCCTCAGACGCTACAAAGGTATGACAGTCAGGAATGGCATCACGTCACCAACTTACGGAAGCATTTTGACAAAGATAGAGATAGATTTCGCTCCTGACCTTTTCACGAGAGTTATAGATTTTTCTTTGAGCCATCCAACGATACCAATATCGATACTTTTGAACACCCAAAGCTCCAGAAATTGTCAACAGACGGCTGCATGTTGTGATTGTCACGAACAGTATCACATCTCAAGCTTGAAGAAGGAATTTCACTCAGATAGAGATTGATTCAGATCTCGGCGTCTACAGGAAACATGTAGGTATTTCTCTTATCTTTATAAAAAAACCAAAATCACTTCATTAGGATGAGCGTCCCTCAAAATACGACGTTTCGGACGCTTGATTATCGGCCGCAGACGCTTGACTTCAATCTTCACTCCGCTTTTGTAACTTTGTCTTGATTCACGCTTGTCTTCGCTTTCTTCTCTTGGAGTTTCTGAAGCTTTTATATTCTTATATTACAGTACTTGATGCTTCAGAACTTTATTGAAAAGGGTACCTCATTTTCTGGTCAAGCATGGACGTTGAATATCTTAATACTTCATTCAAAATTATTTCTCAACCCATCATAACGTTCTGTATACTGAGTAGACGCTTGATTAGCTTCACTGGACGTTTCTTCAAAGAGCTAAGGCGCTTGTTTATCCACTTGGCACATTCACAAGGCTATTTAACTCGTAGCATTCTGACCATTTAGCGTATTATGCTTATTTGACCTTGTTACTGGCCGAATTAGGATTCGATGTCTTCATGAAACTTGTTTGTATGGATAGTAGCTTTAATGGAACACTGGTTTCGTCCAATTCGAACACCATCAGCTCAATATATGGCCATCAAACGCTAAAAAGGAATGACAGTCAGGAACGGCATCACGTCACCAATTACCGATGCATTTTGACAAAGATAGAGATAGATTTCGCTCTTGACCTTTTCACGAGAGTTGCAGATATTTCTTTGAGCCATCCAACGATACCAAGATCGATACTTTTGAACACCCAAACCTCCAGAAATTGTCAGTAGACGGTTGCATGTTCTGATTGTCATGAACAGTATCACATCTCAAGCTTGAAGAATGAATTTCACTCAGATAGAGATTGATTCAGATCTAGGCGTCTATAGGAAACATGTAGGTATTTCTCTTATCTTTCTAAAAAAACCAAGATCACTTAATTAGGACGAGCGTACCTCAAAATACGGCGTTTCGGATGCTTGATTATCGGCAGCAGACGCTAGACTTAAATCTTCCGTGTTTTTGTTGTTGCCGCTTTTGTACTTTTGTATTTATTCATGCTTTTATTATCCTTCTTCTATTAGAGTTGTTGAAGGTTTTATATTCTTGTATTACATTACTTGATGCTTCAGAACTTTATTGAAAAGGGTACCTCATTTTCCGGTCAAGCTTGGACATTAAATATCTTAATACTTCATTCAAAATTACTTCTCCACCCATCATAATGCTCTGTATTCTGAGAAGACGCTTGATTAGCTTCACTGGACGCTTCATAAATGAGCTAAGGTGCTTGGTTATCTGCTTTGCACATTCACAAGTCTATTTAACTCGTAGCATTCTGACCATTTAGCGTATTATGCTTCCTTGACCCTGTTACTGGCCGAATTAGGATTTGATGTCTTCATGAAACTTGTTTATATGGATATTAACTTTAGTGAGTCACCGGTTTCATCCAATTCAAACACTATCAGCTCAATATATGGCCATCGGACGCTACAAAGGTATGACAATCAGGAACGGCATCACGTCACCAACTTACGAATGCATTTTAACAAAGATAGAGATCGATTTCGCTCTTGACCTCTTCACGATAGTTACAGATATTCTTTGAGACTTACAAGGATACCAAGATTGATACTTTTGAACACCCAAAGCTCCAGAAATTGTCAGTAGACGGTTGCATGTTCTGATTGTCTCGAACAGTATCACATCTCAAGCTGGAAGAAGGAATTTCACTCCGATAGAGATTGATACAGATGTCGGTATCTTTAGGAAACATGTAGGTATTACTGTTTTCTTTCTAACAAAACCTAGATCACTTCATTAGGACGAGCGTACCTAAAAATACGATGTTTCGGACGCATGATTATCGGCAGCAGAAGTTTGACTTCAATCTTCAGTGTTTTTGCTGTTGCCGCTTTTGTACTTTTGTCTTTATTCACGCTTTTCTTCCCTTTCTTCTATTAGAGTTGCAGAAGCTTTTATATCCTTATATTAAAGTACTTGATGCTTCAGAACTTTATTGAAAAGGGTACCTCATTTTCTGGTCAAGCTTGGATGTTGAATATCTTAATACTTCATTCAAAATTACTTCTCCACCCATCATAACGTTTTGTATTCGGATATGACGTTTGATTAGCATCACTGGACCCTTCTTAAATGAGCTAAGGCGCTTGGTTATCCGCTTTGCACATTCACTAGTTTGTTTAAGTCATAGCATTCTGACCAATTCGCGTATTATACTTCTTTGACCCTGTTGCTGGCCGAATTAGGATTCAATGTCTTCATGAAACTTGTTTATATGGATATTAGCTTTAATGGGACACTGGTTTCATCCAATTCGAACACCATCGGCTCAATATATGGCCATTAGACACTATAAAGGTATGACAGTCAGGAACGGCATCACGTCACCAACTTACGAATGCATTTTAACAAAGATAGAGATTGATTTCGCTCTTGACCTCTTCACAATAGTTACAGATATTCTTTGAGACTTACAACGATACCAAGATCGATACTTTTAAACACCCAAAGCTCCAGAAATTGTCAACAGACGGCTGTATGTTCTGATTGTCACGAACAGTATCACATCTCAAGCATGAAGAAGGAATTTCACTTAGATAGAGATTGATTCAGATCTCGGCGTCTACAGGAAACATGTAGGTATTTCTCTTACCTTTCTAAAAAAACCAAAATCACTTCATTAGGACGAGCGTCCTTCAAAATACGACGTTCCGGATGCTTGATTATCGGCAGCAGACGCTTGACTTCAATCTTCAGTCTTTTTGCTGTTGCAGCTTTTGTACTTTTGTGCTTTTTCACGCTTTTTTTCTCTTTCTTCTATTGGAGTTTCTGAAGGTTTTGTCTTCTTCTATTACAGTACATGAGGCTTCAGAACTTTATTGAAAAGGGTACCTCATTTTCTGGTCAAGCTTGGATGTTGAATATCTTAATACTTCATTCAAAATTACTTCTCCACCCATCATAATGCTCTGTATTCTGAGAAGACGATTGATTAGCTTCACTGGATGCTTCTTAAATGAGCTAAGGCGCTTGGTTATCCGCTTTGCACATTCACAAGTCTATTTAACTCGTAGCATTATGACCATTTAGCGTATTATGCTTCTTTGACCCTATTACTGGCCGAATTAGGATTTGATGTCTTCATGAAACTTGTTTATATGGATATTAACTTTAGTGAGACACCGGTTTCATCCAATTCGAACACCATGAGCTCAATATATGGCCATCAGACACTACAAAGGTATGACAATCAGGAACGGCATCACGTCACCAACTTACGGATGCATTTTGACAAATATAAATATCGATTTCACTCCTGACCTCCTCACAGGAGTTTTAGATATTTCTTTGAGCCTTCCAACAATACGAAAATCGGTACTTTTGAACACCCAAAGCTCCAGAAATTGTCCGCAGACGGTTGCATGTTCCGATTGTCACGAACAGTATCACATCTCAAGCTGGAAGAAGGAATTTCACACCGATAGAGATTGATAAAGATCTCGGCATCTTCAGGAAACATGTATGTATTACTCTTTGCTTTCTAACAAAACCAAGATCACATCAATAGGACGAGCGTACCTCAAAATACGACGTTTCGGACGCTTGATTATCGGCAGCAGAAGCTTGACTTCAATCTTTAGTGTTTTTGTTGTTGCCGCTTTTGTACTTTTGTCTTTATTCATGCTTTTCTTCCCTTTATTCTATAAGAGTTGCTGAAGCTTTTATATTCTAATATTACTGTACATGATGCTTCCGAACTTTATTGAAAAGGGTACCTCATTTTCTGGTCAAGCTTGGACATTGAATATCTTAATACTTCATTCAAAATTACTTCTCCACCCATCATAACGTTCTGTATTCGCAGATAAAGCTTGATTAGCTTCACTGGACACTTCTTAAATGACCTAAGGCGCTTGGTTATCCGCTTTGCACATTCACAAGTCTGTTTAAGTCATAGCATTCTGACCAATTCGCGTATTATGCTCCTTTGACCCTGTTGCTGGCCGAATTAGGATTCGATGTCATCATGAAACTTGCTTACATGGATATTAGATTTATTGAGACACCGGTTTCATCCAATTCGAACACCATCAGCTCAATATATTGCCCTCACACGCTACAAAGGTATGATAGTCAAGAACGACATCACGTTCTGTATTCTGAGTGAACGCTTGATTAGCTTCACTGGACTCTTCTTAAAAGAGCTAAGGCGCTTGGTTATCCACTTGGCACATTCACAAGGCTATTTAACTCGTAGCATTCTGACCATTTAGCGTATTATGCTTCTTTGACCTTGTTACTTGCCGAATTAGGATTCGATGTCTTCATGAAACTTGTTTATATGGATATTAGATTTAATGAGACACCGGTTTCATCCAATTCGAACACCATCACCTCAATATATTGCCGTCACATGCTACAAAGGTATGATAGTCAAGAACGACATCACGTCACCAACTTACCGATGCATTTTGACAAAGATAGAGAAAGATTTCGCCCTTGACCTTTTCACGACAGTTGCAGATATTTCTTTGTGCCATCCAATGATACCAAGATCAATAATTTTGAACAATGAAAACTCCAGAAATTGTCAGCAGACGGTTGCAGGTTCTGATTGTCACGAACAGTATCACATCTCAAGCTCGAAGAAGGAATTTCACTCAGATAGAGATTGATTCAAATCTCGGCGTCTACAGGAAACATGTAGGTATTTCTCTTATCTTTCTAAAAAAAACCAAAATCACTTCATTAGGATGGGCATCCCTCAAAATACGACATTTCGGACGCTTGATTATCGGCAGCAGACGCTTGACTTCAATCTTCAGTCTTTTTGCTTTTGCAGCATTTGTACTTTTGTCTTTTTTCACGCTTTTTTTCTCTTTCTTCTATTGGAGTTGCTGAAGGTTTTGTCTTCTTCTATTACAGTACATGACGCTTCAGAACTTTATTGAAAAGGGTACCTAATTTTCTAGTCAAGCTTGGACTTTGAATATCATATTACTTCATTCAAAATTACTTCTCCACCCATCATAACGTTCTGTATTCTGAGTGAACGCTTGATTAGCTTCACTGGACTCTTCTTAAAAGAGCTAAGGCGCTTGGTTATCCACTTGGAACATTGACAAGGCTATTTAACTCGCAGCATTCTGACCATTTAGCGTATTATGCTTCTTTGACCTTATTACTGGCCGAATTAGGATTCGATGTCTTCTTGAAACTCGTTTACATGGATATTAGATTTAATGAGACACCGGTTTCATCCAATTCGAACACCATCAGCTCAATATATTGCCGTCACACGCTACAAAGGAATGACAGTCAAGAACGACATCACGTCACCAACTTACCGATGGATTTTGACAAAGATAGAGATAGATTTCGATCTTGACCTTTTCACGAGAGTTCCAGATATTTCTTTGAGCCATCCAACGATACCAAGTTCAATAATTTTGAACCCCGAAAACTCCAGAAATTGTCAGCAGACGGTTGCAGGTTCTGATTGTCACGAACAGTATCACATCTCAAGCTTGAAGAAGGAATTTCACTCAGATAGAGATTGATTCAGATCTCGGCGTCTACAGGAAAAATGTAGGTATTTATCTTATCTTTCTAAAAAAAAACAAGATCACTTCATTAGGATGAGCGTGCCTCAAAATACGACGTTTCGGACAGTTGATTATCGGCAGCAGACGCTTGACTTCAATCTTCAGTCTTTTTGCTGTTGCAGCTTTTGTACTTTTGTCTTTATTCACGCTTTTTTTCTCTTTCTTCTATTGCAGTTGCAAAAGGAGTTGTCTTCTTCTATTACAGTACTTGAAGTTTCAGAACTCTATTGAAAAAGGTACCTCATTTTCTGGTCAAGCTTGAACTTTGAATATCTTAATACTTCATTCAAAATTACTTCTCAACGCATCATAACGTTCTGTATTCTGAGTAGACGTTTGATTAGCTTCACTGGACGTTTCTTCAAAGAGCTACGGCGCTTGGTTATCCACTTGGCACATTCACAAGGCTATTTAACTCGTAGAATTCTGACCATTTAGTGTATTATGCATCTTATACCTTGTTATTGGCCATCAGACGCTAAAAAGCTATGACAGTCAGGAACGGCATCACGTCACCAACTTACCGATGCATTTTGACAAAGATAGATATCGATTTTGCTCTTGACCTCTTCACGAGAGTTGCAGATATTTCTTTGAGCCTTCCAACGATACCAAAATCGATACTTTTGAACACCCAAAGCTCCAAAAATTGTCAACAGACGGCTGCATGTTCTGATTGTCACGAACAGTATCACACCTCAAGCTTGAAGAAGGAATTTCACTCAGATAGAGATTGATTCAGATCTCGGCGTCTACAGGAAACATGTAGGTATTTCTCTTATCTTTATAAAAAAAACCAAAATCACTTCATTAGGATGAGCGTCCCTCAAAATACGACGTTTCGGACGCTTGATTATCGGCAGCAGACGCTTGACTTCAATCTTCAGTGTTTTTGCTGTTGCCGCTTTTGTAATTTTGTCTTTATTCACGCTTTTCTTCGCTTTCTTCTAATGGAGTTACTGAAGCTTTTATATTCTTATATTACAGTACTTGATGCTTCAGAACTTTATTGAAAATGGCACCTCATTTTCTGGTCAAGCTTGGTCGTTGAATATCTTAATACTTCATTCAAAATTACTTCTCCACCCATCATAACGCTCTGTATTCTGAGAAGACGCTTGATTAGCTTCACTGGACACTTCTTAAATGAGCTAAGGCGCTTGGTTATCCACTTGGCACATTCACAAGGCTATTTAACTTGTAGCGTTCTGACCATTTAGCGTATTATGCTTCTTTGACCTTGTTACTGGCCGAATTAGGATTCGATGTCTGCATGAAACTTATTTACATGGATATTAGATTAATGACACACCGGTTTCATCCAATTCGAACACCATCAGCTCAATATATTGCCGTCACATGCTACAAAGGTATGACAGTCAAGAACGACATCACGTCACCAACTTACCGATGCATTTTGACAAAGATAGAGATAGATTTCGCTCCTGACCTTTTCACGACAGTTGCAGATATTTCTTTGAGCCATCCAACGATACCAAGATCAATAATTTTGAACACCGAAAACTCCAGAAATTGTCAGCAGACGGCTGCAGGTTCTGATTGTCACGAAAAGTATCACATCTCAAGCTTGAACAAGGAATTTCACTCAGATAGAGATTGATTCAGATCTCGGCGTCTACAGGAAACATGTAGGTATTTCTCTTATCTTTCTAAAAAAAACCAAAATCACTTCATTAGGATGGGCATCCCTCAAAATACGACATTTCGGACGCTTGATTATCGGCAGCAGACGCTTGACTTCAATCTTCAGTCTTTTTGCTTTTGCAGCATTTGTACGTTTGTCTTTTTTCACGCTTTTTTTCTCTTTCTTCTATTGGATTTGCTGAAGGTTTTGTCTTCTTCTATTACAGTACATGAGGCTTCAGAACTTTATTGAAAAGGGTACCTAATTTTCTAGTCAAGCTTGGACTTTGAATATCATATTACTTCATTCAAAATTACTTCTCCACCCATCATAACGTTCTGTATTCTGCGTGAACGCTTGATTAGCTTCACTAGACTCTTCTTAAAAGAGCTAAGGCGCTTGGTTATCCACTTGGAACATTGACAAGGCTATTTAACTCGTAGCATTCTGACCACTTAGCGTATTATGCTTCTTTGACCTTGTTACTGGCCGAATTAGGATTCGATGTCTTCATGAAACTCGTTTACATGGATATTAGATTTAATGAGACACCGGTTTCATCCAATTCGAACACCATCAGCTCAATATATTGCCGTCACACGCTACAAACGAATGACAGTCAAGAACGACATCACGTCACCAACTTACCGATGGATTTTGACAAAAATAGAGATAGATTTCGATCTTGACCTTTTCACGAGAATTGCAGATATTTCTTTGAGCCATCCAACGATACCAAGTTCAATAATTTTGAACCCCGAAAACTCCAGAAATTGTCAGCAGACGGTTGCAGGTTCTGATTGTCACGAACAGTATCACATCTCAAGCTTGAAGAAGGAATTTCACTCAGATAGAGATTGATTCAGATCTCGGCGTCTACAGGAAAAATGTAGGTATTTATCTTATCTTTCTAAAAAAAAACATGATCACTTCATTAGGATGAGCGTCCCTCAAAATATGACGTTTCGGACGCTTGATTATCGGCAGCAGACGCTTGACTTCAATCTTCAGTGTTTTTGCTGTTGCCGCTTTTGTAATTTTGTCTTTATTCACGCTTTTCTTCGCTTTCTTCTAATGGAGTTGCTGAAGCTTTTATATTCTTATATTACAGTACTTGATGCTTCAGAACTTTATTGAAAATGGCACCTCATTTTCTGGTCAAGCTTGGTCGTTGAATATCTTAATACTTCATTGAAAATTACTTCTCCACCCATCATAACGCTCTGTATTCTGAGAAGACGCTTGATTAGCTTCACTGGACACTTCTTAAATGAGCTAAGGCGCTTGGTTATCCACTTGGCACATTCACAAGGCTATTTAACTTGTAGCATTCTGACCATTTAGCGTATTATGCTTCTCTGACCCTCTTACTGGCCGAATTAGGATTCGATGTCTGCATGAAACTAGTTTATATGGATATTAGCTTTAATGAGACACAAGTTTCATCCAATTCGAACACCATTAGCTCAATATATGGCCCACAGACGCTACAAAGGTATGACAGTCAGGAACGGCATCACGTCACCAACTTACGGATGCATTTTGACAAAGATAGAGATAGATTTCGCTCCTGACCTTTTCACGAGAGTTGCAGATATTTCTTTGAGCCATCCAACGATACCAATATCGATACTTTTGAACACCCAAAGCTCCAGAAATTGTCAACAGACGGCTGCATGTTCTGATTGTCACGAACAGTATCACATCTCAAGCTTGAAGAAGGTATTTCACTAAGATAGAGATTGATTCAGATCTCGGCGTCTACAGGAAACATGTAGATATTTCTCTTATCTCTCTAAAAAAACCAAATTCACTTCATTAGGATGAGCGTCCCTCAAAATACGACGTTTCGGACGCTTGATTATCGGCAGCAGACGCTTAACTTCAATCTTCAGTCTTTTTGCTGTTGCAGCATTTGTACTTTTGTCTTTTTTAACGCTTTTTTTCTCTTTCTTCTATTGGAGTATCTGAAGGTTTTGTCTTCTTCTATTACAGTACATGAGGTTTCAGAACTTTATTGAAATGGGTACCTCATTTTCTGGTCAAGCTTGGACTTTGAATATCTTAAATCTTCATTCAAAATTACTTCTCCACCCATCATAACGTTCTGTATTCTGAGTGAACGCTTGATTAGCTTCACTGGACTCTTCTTAAAAGAGCTAAGGCGCTTGGTTATCCACTTGGCACATTCACAAGGCTATTTAACTTGTAGCATTCTGACCATTTAGCGTATTATGCTTCTTTGACCTTGTTACTGGCCGAATTAGGATTCGATGTCTTCATGAAACTTATTTACATGGATATTAGATTTAATGAGACACCGGTTTCATCCAATTCGAAGACCATCAGCTCAATATATTGCCGTCACACGCTACAAAGGTATGACAGTCAAGAACGACATCACGTCACCAACTTACCGATGCATTTTGACAAAGATAGAGATAGATTTCGCTCTTGACCTTTTCACGACAGTTGCAGATATTTCTTTGAGCCATCCAACGATACCAAGATCAATAATTTTGAACACCGAAAACTCCAGAAATTGTCAGCAGACGGTTGCAGGTTCTGATTGTCACGAAAAGTATCACATCTCAAGCTTGAACAAGGAATTTCACTCAGATAGAGATTGATTCAGATCTCGGCGTCTACAGGAAACATGTAGGTATTTCTCTTATCTTTCTAAAAAAAACAAGATCACTTCATTAGGATGAGCGTGCCTCAAAATACGAAGTTTCGGACGGTTGATTATCGGCAGCAGACGCTTGACTTCAATTTTCAGTCTTTTTGCTGTTGCCGCTTTTGTAATTTTGTCTTTATTCATGCTTTTCTTCGCTATCTTCTATGGTAGTTGCTGAAGCTTTTATATTCTTATATTACAGTACTTGATGCTTCAGAACGTTATTGAAAAGGGCACCTCATTTTCTGGTCAAGCTTGGACGTTGAATATCTTAATGCTTCATTAAAAATTACTTCTCCACCCATCATAACGCTCTGTATTCTGAGAAGATGCTTGATTAGCTTCACTGGACACTTCTTAAATGAGCTAAGGCGCTTGGTTATCCGCTTTGCACATTCACAAGTCTGTTTAACTCGTAGCATTCTGACCATTTAGCATATTATGCTTCTCTGACCCTCTTACTGGCCGAATTAGGATTCGATGTCTGCATGAAACTAGTTTATATGGATATTAGCTTTAATGAGACACCAGTTTCATCCAATTCGAACACCATCAGCTTAATATATGGCCCTCAGACGCTACAAAGGTATGACAGTCAGGAACGGCATCACGTCACCAACTTACGGATGCATTTTGACAAGATATAGATAGATTTCGCTCTTGACCTTTTCACGAGAGTTGCAGATATTTCTTTGAGCCATCCAACGATACCAATATCGATACTTTTGAACACTCAAAGCTCCATAAATTGTCAACAGACGGCTGCATGTACAGATTGTTACGAACAGTATCACATCTCAAGCTTGAAGAATGAATTTCACTCAGATAGAGATTGATTCAGATCCATGCGTCTACAGGAAACATGTAGGTATTTCTCTTATCTTTCTAAAAAAACCTAGATCACTTCATTAGGATGAGCGTACCTCAAAATATGACGTTTCGGACGCTTGATTATCGGCAGCAGACGCTTGACTTCAATCTTCAGTTTTTTTGCTGTGGCAGCATTTGTACTTTTGTCTTTTTTCACGCTTTTTTTCTCTTTCTTCTATTGGAGTTGCTGAAGGTTTTGTCTTCTTCTATTACAGTACATGAGGCTTCAGAACTTTATTGAAAAGGGTACCCAATTTTCTAGTCAAGCTTGGACTTTGAATATCTTATTACTTCATTCCAAATTACTTCTCCACCCATCATAACGTTCTGTATTCTGAGTGAACGCTTGATTAGCTTCACTGGACTCTTCTTAAAAGAGCTAAGGCGCTTGGTTATCCACTTGGCACATTCACAAGGCTATTTAACTCGTAGCATTCTGACCATTTAGCGTATTATGCTTCTTTGACCTTGTTACTGGCCGAATTAGGATTCGATGTCTTCATGAAAGTTGTTTATATTGATATTAGCTTTAATGGGACACTAGTTTCATCCAATTCGAACACCGTCAGCTCAATATATGGCCATCAGACGCTACAAAGGTATGACAGTCAGGAACGGCATCACGTCACCTACTTACCGATGCATTTTGACAAAGATAGAGATAGATTTCGCTCTTGACCTTTTCACGAGAGTTTCAGATATTTCTTTGAGGTATCCAACGATACCAAGATCGATACATTTGAACACCCAAACCTCTAGAAATTGTCAGCAGACGGTTGCATGTTCTGATTGTCACGAACAGTATCACATCTTAAGCTTGAAGAAAGAATTTCACTCAGATAGAGATTGATTCAGATCTAGGCGTCTATAGGAAACATGTAGGTATTTCTCTTATCTTTCAAAAAAAAACCAAGATCACTTCATTAGGACGAGCGTACCTCAAAATACGACGTTTCGGATGCTTGATTATCGGCAGCAGACGCTAGACTTAAATCTTCAATGTTTTTGCTGTTGCCGCTTTTGTACTTTTGTATTTATTCATGCTTTTATTTTCCTTCTTCTATTAGAGTTTTTGAAGGTTTTATATTCTTATATTACAGTACTTGATGCTTCAGGACTTTATTGAAAAGGGTACCTCATTTTCTGGTCAAGCTTGGACGTTGAATATCTTAATACTTCATTCAAAATTACTTCTCCACCGATCATAATGCCCTGTATTCTGAGAAGACGCTTGATTAGCTTCACTGGACACTTCATAAATGAGCTAAGGTGCTTGGTTATCTGCTTTGCACATTCACAAGTAAATTTAATTCGTAGCATTCAGACCATTTAGCGTATTATGCTTCTTTGACCCTGTTACTGGCCGAATTAGGATTTGATGTCTTCATGAAACTTGTTTATATGGATATTAACTTTAGTGAGACACCGGTTTCATCCAATTCAAACACTATCTTCTCAATATATGGCCATCAGACGGTACAAAGGTATGACAATCAGGAACGGCATCATGTCACCAACTTACGAATGCATTTTAACAAAGATAGAGATCGATTTCGCTCTTGACCTCTTCACGATAGTTACAGATATTGTTTGAGACTTACAACGATACCAAGATTGATACTTTTGAACACCCAAAGCTCCAGAAATTGTCAGTAGACGGTTGCATGTTCTGATTGTCTCGAACAGTATCACATCTCGAGCTGGAAGAAGGAATTTCACTACGATAGAGATTGATACAGATGTCGGTATCTTCAGGAAACATGTAGGTATTACTCTTTTCTTTCTAACAAAACCTAGATCACTTCATTAGGACGAGCGTACCTAAAAATACGACGTTTCGGACGCATGATAATCGGTAGCAGAAGTTTGACTTCAATCTTCAGTGTTTTTGCTGTTGCCGCTTTTGTACTTTTGTCTTTATTCACGCTTTTCTTCCCTTTCTTCTATTAGAGTTGTTGAAGGTTTTATATTCTTATATTACAGTACTTGATGCTTTAGAACTTTATTGAAAAGGGTACCGCATTTTCTGGTCAAGCTTGGACATTGAATATCTTAATACTTCATTCAAAATTACTTCTCCACCCATCATAACGTTCTGCATTCGGAGATGACGTTTGATTAGCATCACTAGACCCTTCATAAATGAGCTAAGGCGCTTGGTTATCCGCTTTGCATATTCACAAGTCTGTTTAAGTCATAGCATTCTGACCAATTCGCGTATTATGCTTCTTTGACCCTGTTGCTGGCCGAATTAGGATTCAATGTCTTCATGAAACTTGTTTATATGGATAGTAGCTTTAATGGGACACTGGTTTCATCCAATTCGAACACCATCGGCTCAATATATGGCCACTAGACGCTACAAAGGTATGACAGTCAGGAACGGCATCACGTCACCAACTTACGAATGCATTTTAACAAAGATAGAGATTGATTTCGCTCTTGACCTCTTCACGATAGTTACAGATATTCTTGGAGACTTACAACGATACCAAGATCGATACTTTTGAACACCCAAAGCTCCAGAAATTGTCAGCGGACGGTTGCATGTTCTGATTGTCTCGAACAGTATCACATGTCAAGCTGGAAGAAGGAATTTCACTCCGATAGAGATTGATACAGATCTTGGCTTCTTCAGGAACATGTAGGTATATCTCTTATCTTTCTAACAAAACCAAGATCACTTCATTAGGACGAGCGTACGTCAAAATACGACGTTTTGGATGCTTGATTATCGGCAGCAGACGCTAGACTTAAATCTTCAGTGTTTTTGCTGTTGCCGCTTTTGTAATTTTGTCTTTATTCACGCTTTTCTTCGCTTTCTTCTATTGGAGTTGCTGAAGCTTTTATATTCTTATATTATAGTACTTGATGCATCAGAACTTTATTGAAAAGGGCACCTCCTTTTCTGGTCAAGCTTGGTCGTTGAATATCTTAATACTTCATTCAAAATTACTTCTCCACCCATCATAACGCTCTGTATTCTGAGAAGACGCTTGATTAGCTTCACTGGACACTTCTTAAATGAGCTAAGGCGCTTGGTTATCCGCTTTGCACATTCACAAGTCTGTTTAACTCGTAGCATTCTGACCATTTAGCGTATTATGCTTCTCTGACCCTCTTACTGGCCGAATTAGGATTCGATGTCTGCATGAAACTAGTTTATATGGATATTAGCTTTAATGAGACACCAGTTTCATCCAATTCGAACACCATTAGCTCAATATATGGCCGTCAGACGCTACAAAGGTATGACAGTCCGGAATGGCATCACGTCACCAACTTACGGATGCATTTTGACAAAGATAGAGATAGATTTCGCTGTTGACCTTTTCACGAGAGTTGCAGATATTTCTTTGAGCCATCCAACGATACCAATATCGATACTTTTGAACACCCAAAGGTCCAGAAATTGTCAACAGACGGCTGCATGTTCTGATTGTCACGAACAGTATCACATCTCAAGCTTGAAGAACGAATTTCACTCAGACAGAGATTGATTCAGATCTCGGCGTCTACAGGAAACATGTAGGTATTTCTCTTATCTTTCTAAAAAAACCAAAATCACTTCATTAGGATGAGCGTACCTCAAAATACGACGTTTCGGACGGTTGATTATCGGCAGCTGACGCTTGACTTCAATCTTCAGTCTTTTTGCTGTTGCAGCTTTTGTACTTTTGTCTTTTTTCACGCTTTTTTTCTCTTTCTTCTATTGGAGTTTCTGAAGGTTTTGCCTTCTTCTATTACAGTACATGAGGCTGCAGAACTTTATTGAAAAGGGTACCTCATTTTCTGGGCAAGCTTTGACTTTGATTATCTTAATACTTCATTCAAAATTACTTCTCCACCCATCATAACGTTCTGTATTCTGAGTGAACGCTTGATTAGCTTCACTGGACTCTTCTTAAAAGAGCTACGGCGCTTGGTTATCCACATGGCACAATCACAAGGCTATTTAACTCGTAGCATTCTGACCATTTAGCGTATTATGCTTCTTTGACCTTGTTACTGGTCGAATTAGAATTCGATGTCCTCATGAAACTTGTTTATATGGATATTAGCTTTAATGGGACACTGGTTTCAACCAATTCGAACACCATCAACTCAATATATGGCCATCAGACGCTACAAAGGCATGAGAGTCAGGAACGGCATCGCGTCACCAACTTACCGATGCATTTTGACAAAGATAGAGATAGATTTCGCTCTTGACCTTTTCACGAGAGTTTCAGATATTTATTTGAGCCATCCAACGATACCAAGATCGATACTTTTGAACACCCAAACCTCCAGAAATTGTCATCAGACGGTTGCATGTTCTGATTGTCACGAACAGTATCACATCTCAAGTTTGAATAAGGAATTTTGTAACAGTCGGGGCTGACGAGGGCGGGGAGTGATCGCCGGTGCATGACGCACGGACAAGGAGCGGCTCCTGGCGGGCTTCTAGGCGGAGGGATACATGAATGAACCGATTCACACCGGAATGAGAGGGATCTTGAGACTGTGCAGGTATGGGACTGTACAGTTGAAGGAAGGCTTATAAGAATTGATTGGTACTACCTATACTAACAAGATGCATCTTCTTTTCGGTAGCCCATCACATAAGAACTCCAAAGTTAAGCGTGCTTGACTTGGAGTAATTCTGGGATGGGTGACCTCCTGGGAAGTTTTCCTAGGAAGCGTGTGAGTGAGGACAAAGCACGCTGAAGAGACCCGTGTTGGTTTGTGGGGACAGTCGGCAATCCTTAAAGCAGTCCGGGCCGTTACAAGTGGTATCAGAGCGGACCTCTCCCAGTACGGTGTGGTTCGGGGACAAACCAAGCGGAAGCTGGTGGGCATGTAACACCCGGGGCTGACGAGGGCGGGGAGTGATCGCCGGTGCATGAGGCACGGACAAGGAGCGGCTCCTGGCAGGCTTCTAGGCAGAGGGATACATGAATGAACCGATTCACACCGGAATGAGGGGGATCCTGAGGTTGTGCAGGTATGGGACTGTACAGTTGAAGGAAGGCTTATAAGAATAGATTTGTACTACCTATACCAACAAGATGCATCTTCTTTTCGGGAGCCTAGAACATAAGAACTCCATAGTTAAGCGTGCTTGACTTGGAGCAATTGTGGGATGGGTGACCTTCTGGGAAGTTTTCCCAGAAAGCGTGTGAGTGAGGACAAAGCACGCTGAAAAGACAAGTGTTGGTTTGTGGGGACAGTCGGCAATCCTTAAAGCAGTCCGGGCCGTTACAAATGGTATCAGAGCGGACCTCTCCCAGTACGGTTTGGTTCGGGGACGAACCAAGCGGAAGCTGGTGGGCATGTAACAGTCGGGGCTGACGAGGGCGGGGAGTGATCGCCGGTGCATGAGGCACGGACAAGGAGCGGCTCCTGGCGGGCTTCTAGGCGGAGGGATACATGAATGAACCGATTCACACCGGAATGAGAGGGATCTTGAGACGGTGCAGGTATGGGACAGTACAGTTGAAGGAAGGCTTATAAGAATTGATTGGTACTACCTATACTAACAAGATGCATCTTCTTTTCGGTAGCCCATCACATAAGAACTCCAAAGTTAAGCGTGCTTGACTTGGAGTAATTCTGGGATGGGTGACCTCCTGGGAAGTTTTCCTAGGAAGCGTGTGAGTGAGGACAAAGCACGCTGAAGAGACCCGTGTTGGTTTGTGGGGACAGTCGGCAATCCTTAAAGCAGTCCGGGCCGTTACAAATTTCACTCAGATAGAGATTGATTCAGGTCTCGGCGTCTACAGGAAACATGTAGGTATTTCTCTTATCTTTCTAAAAAAACCAAGGTCGCTTTATTAGGACGAGCGTACCTCAAAATACGACGTTTCGGATGCTTGATTATCGGCAGCAGACGCTTGACTTAAATCTCCAGTGTTTTTGCTGTTGCCGCCTTTGTACTTTTGTATTAATTCATGCTTTTCTTCTCCTTCTTCTATTAGAGTTGTTGAAGGTTTTATATTCTTATATTACAGTCCTCCATGCTTCAGAACTTTATTGAAAAGGGTACCTCATTTTCTGGTCAAGCTTGGTCATTGAATATCTTAATACTTCATTAAAAATTACTTCTCCACCCATCATAATGCTCTGTATTCTGAGAAGACGATTGATTAGCTTCAATGGACGCTTCTTAAATGAGCTAAGGCGCTTGGTTATCCGCTTTGCACATTCACAAGTCTATTTAACTCATAGCATTCTGACCATTTAGCGTATTATGCTTCTTTGACCCTGTTACTGGCCGAATTAGTATTTGATCAGTCTACATGAAACTTGTTCATATGGATATTAACTTTAGTGAGACACCGGTCTCATCCAATTCAAACACAATCAGCTCAATATATGGCCATCAGACGCTACAAAGGTATGACAGTCAGGAACGACATCACGTCACCAACTTACCGATGCAATTTGACAAAGATAGAGATAGATTTCGCTATTGACCTTTTCACGAGAGTTTCAGATATTTATTTGAGCCATCCAACGATACCAAGATCGATATTTTTGAAAACCCAAACCTCCAGAAATTGTCATCATATGGTTGCATGTTCTGATTGTCACGAACAGTATCACATCTCAAGCTTGAAGAAGGAATTTCACTCAGATAGAGATTGATTCAGATCTCGGCATCTACAGGAAACATGTAGGTATTTCTCTTATCTTTCTAAAAAAACCAAGTTCACTTCATTAGGACGAGCGAACCTCAAAATACGACGTTTCGGATGCTTGATTATCGGCAGCAGACGCTTGACTTAAATCTTCAGTGTTTTTGCTGTTGCCGCTTTTGTACTTTTGTATTAATTCATGCTTTTCTTCTCCTTCTTCTATTAGAGTTGTTGAAGGTTTTCTATTGTTATATTACAGTTCTTGATGCTTCAGAACTTTATTGAAAAGGGTACCTCATTTTCTGGTCAAGCTTGGACGTTGAATATCTTAATACTTCATTCAAAATTACTTCTCCACCCATCAAAATGCTCTGTATTCTGAGAAGACGATTGATTAGCTTCACTGGATGCTTCTTAAATGAGCTAAGGCGCTTTGTTATCCGCTGTGCACATTCACAAGTCTATTTAACTCGTAGCATTCTGACCATTTAGCGTATTATACTTCTTTGACCCTGTTACTGGCCGAATTAGGATTTGATGTCTTCATGAAACTTGTTCATATGGATATTAACTTTAGTGAGACACCGGTCTCATCCAATTCAAACACAATCAGCTCAATATATGGCCATCAGCGCTACAAAGGTATGACAGTCAGGAACGGCATGACGTCACCAACTTACCGATGCAATTTGACAAAGATAGAGATAGATTTCGCTCTTGACCTTTTCACGAGAGTTGCAGATATTTATTTGAGCCATCCAATGATACCAAGATCGATACTTTTGAACACCCAAACCTCCAGAAATTGTCATCAGACGGGGGCATGTTCTGATTGTCACTAACAGTATCACATCTCAAGCTTGAAGAAGGAATTTCATTCAGATAGAGATTGATTCAGATCTCGGCGTCTACAGGAAACATGTAGGTGTTTCTCTTATCTTTCAAAAAAAAGCAAGATCACTTCATTAGGACGAGCGTACCTCAAAATACGACGTTTCGGATGCTTGATTATCGGCAGCAGACGCTTGACTTAAATCTTCAGTGTTTTTACTGTTGCCGCTATTGTACTTTTGTATTAATTCATGCCTTTCTTCTCCTTCTTCTATTAGAGTTGTTGAAGCTTTTATATTCTTATATTACAGTACTTGATGCTTCAGAACTTTATTGAAAAGGGTACCTCATTTTCTGGTCAAGCTTGGACGTTAAATATCTTAATACTTCATTCAAAATTACTTCTCCACCCATCATAATGCTCTGTATTCTTAGAAGACGATTGATTAGCTTCACTGGACGCTTCTTAAATGAGCTAAGGCGCTTGGTTATCCGCTTTGCAGATTCACAAGTCTATTTAACTCGTAGCATTCTGACCATTTAGCGTATTATGTTTCTTTGACCCTGTTACTGGCCGAATTAGGATTTGATGTCTTCATGAAACTTGTTTATATGGATATTAACTTTAGTGAGACACCGGTTTCATCCAATTCGAACACCATGAGCTCAATATATGGCCATCAGACGCTACAAAGGTATGACAGTCAGGAACGGCATCACGTCGCAACTTACGGATGCATTTTGACAAATATAAATATCGATTTCACTCTTGACCTCATCACGAGAGTTTTCGATATTTGTTTGAGCCTTCAAACGATATGAAAATCGGTACTCTTGAACACCCAAAGCTCCATAAATTGTCCGCAGACGGTTGCATGTTCTGATTGTCACGAACAGTATCACATCTCAAGCTGGAAGAAGGAATTTCACACCGATAGAGATTGATAAAGATCCCGGCATCTTCAGGAAACAGGTATGTATTACTCTTTTCTTTCTAACAAAACCAAGATCACATCAATAGGACGAGCGTACCTTAAAATACGACGTTTCGGACGCTTGATTATCGGCAGCAGAAGCTTGACTTCAATCTTCAGTGTTTTTGCTGTAGCCGCTTTTGTACTTTTGTCTTTATTCACGCTTTTCTTCCCTTTCTTCTATTAGAGTTGCTGAAGCTTTTGTATTCTTATATTACTGTACTTCATGATTCAGAACTTTATTGAAAAGGGTACCTCATTTTCTGGTCAAGCTTGGACGTTGAATATCTTAATACTTCATTCAAAATTACTTCTCCACCCATCACAACGTTCTGTATTCGCAGATGAAGCTTGATTCGCTTCACTGGACACTTCTTAAATGAGCTAAGGCGCTTAGTTATCCGCTTTGCACATTCACAAGCCTGTTTAAGCCATAGCATTCTGACCAATTCGCGTATTATGCTTCTTTGACCCTGTTGCTGGCCGAATTAGGATTCGATGTCTTCATGAAACTTGTTTATATGGATATTAACTTTAGTGAGACACCGGTCTCATCCAATTCAAACACCATCAGCTCAATATATGGCTGTCAGACGCTACAAAGGTATGACAGTCAGGAACAGCATCACGTCACCAACTTACGAATGCATTTTAACAAAGATAGAGATCGATTTCGCTCTTGACCTCTTCACGATAGTTACTGATATTCTTAGAGACTTACAACGATACCAAGATCGATACTTTTGAACACCCAAAGCTCCAGAAATATTCAGCAGACGGTTGCATGTTCTGATTGTCTCGAACAGTATCACATCCCAAGCTGGAAGAAGGAATTTCACTCCGATAGAGATTGATACAGATCTTGGCTTCTTCAGGAAACATGTAGGTATTTCTCTTATCTTTCTAAAAAAACCAAGATCACTTCATTAGGACAAGCGTACGTCAAAATACGACGTTTCGGATGCTTGATTATCGGCAGCAAACGCTAGACTTAAATCTTCAGTGTTTTTACTGTTGTCGCTTTTGTAATTTTGTCGTTATTCACGCTTTTCTTAACTTTCTTCTATTGGAGTTGCTGAAGCTTTTATATTCTTATATTACAGTACTTGATGCTTCATAACTTTATGGAAAAGGGTACCTCATTTTCTGGTCAAGCTTGGACGTTGAATATCTTAATACTTCATTCAAAATTACTTCTCCGCCCATCATAACGCTCTGTATTCTGAGAAGATGCTTGATTGGCTTCACTGGACGCTTCTTAAATGAGCTAAGGCTCTTGGTTATCCGCTTTTCACATTCACAAGTCTGTTTAACTCGTAGCATTCTGACCATTTAGCGTATTATGCTTCTTTGACCCTGTTACTGGCCGAATTAGGATTCGATGTCTGCCTGAAACTTGTTTATATGGATATTAGCTTTAATGAGACACCAGTTTCATCCAATTCGAACACCATCAGCTCAATATATGGCCGTCAAACGCTACAAAGGTATGACAGTCAGGAACGGCATCACGTCACCAACTTATGGATGCATTTTGACAAAGATAGAGATAGATTTTGCTCTTGAGCTTTTCACGAGAGTTGCAGATACTTTTGAACACCCAAAACTCTAGAAATTGTCAGCAGACGGTTGCATGTTCTGATTGTCACGAACAGTATCACATCTCAAGCTTGAAGAAGGAATTTCACTCATATAGAGATTGATTCAGATCTCGGCGTCTATAGGAAACATGTAGGTATTTCTCTTATCTTTCTAAAAAAACCAAGATCACTTCATTAGGATGAGCGTGCCTCAAAATATGACGTTTCGGACGCTTGATTATCGGCAGCAGACGCTTGACTTCAATCTTCAGTCTTTTTGCTGTTGCAGCTTTTGTACTTTTGTCTTTATTCTCTCTTTTTTTTCTTACTTCTATTGGAGTTGCTGAAGGTTTTGTCTTCTTCTATTACAGTACTTGAAGCTTCAGAACTTTATTGAAAAGGGTACCTCATTTTCTGGTCAAGCTTGAACTTTGAATATCTTAATACTTCATTCAAAATTACCTCTCCACCCATCATAAAGTTCTATATTCTGAGAAGACGCTTGATTAGCTTCACTGGACGCTTCTTAAATGAGATAAGGCGCTTGCTTATCCGATTTGCACATTCACAAGTCTATTTAACTCGTAGCATTCTGACCATTTAGCGTATTATGCTTCTTTTACCCTGTTACTAGCCAAAATAGGATTCGATGTCTGCATGAAACTTGTTTATATGGATATTAGATTTAATGAGACACCGGTTTCATCCAATTCGAACACCATCAGCTCAATATATTGCCATCACACGCTACAAAGGTATGACAGTGAAGAACGACATCACGCCACCAACTTACCGATGCATTTTGACAAAGATAGAGATAGATTTCGCTCTTGACCTTTTCACAACAGTTGTAGATATTTCTTTGAGCCATCCAATGATACCAAGATCAATAATTTTGAACACCGAAAACTCCAGAAATTGTCAGCAGACGGTTGCAGGTTCTGATTGTCACGAACAGTATCACGTCTCAAGCTTGAAGAAGGAATTTCACTCAGATAGAGATTGATCCAGATCTCGGCGTCTACAGGAAACATGTAGGTATTTCTCTTATCTTTCTAAAAAAAACAAGATCATTTCATTAGGATGAGCGTGCCTCAAAATACGACGTTTCGGACGGTTGATTATCGGCAGCAGACACTTGACTTCAATCTCCCGTCTTTTTGCTGTTGCAGCTTTTGTACTTTTGTCTTTATTCACGCTTTTTTTTTCTCTTTCTTCTATTGCAGTTGCTGAAGGAGTTGTCTTATTCTATTACAGTACTTGAAGCTTCAGAACTTTATTGAAAAGGGTACCTCATTTTCTGGTCAAGCTTGAACTTTGAATATCTTAATACTTCATTCAAAATTACTTCTCAACCCATCATAACGTTCTGTATTCTGAGTAGACGCTTGATTAACTTCACTGGACGTTCCTTCAAAGAGCTAAGGCGCTTGGTTATCCACTTGGCACAATCACAAGGCTATTTAACTCGTAGAATTCTGACCATTTAGCGTATTATGCTTCTTTGACCTTGTTACTGGCCATCAGACGCTACAAAGGTATGACAGTCAGGAACGGCATCACGTCACCAACTTACGGATGCATTTTGACAAAGATAGAGATAGATTTCGCTCTTGACCTCTTCACGAGAGTTACAGATATTTCTTTAAGCCTTCCAACGATACCAAAATTGATACTTTTGAACACCCAAAGCTCCAGAAATGGTCAACAGACGGCTGCATGTTCTGATTGTCACGAACAGTATCATATCTCAAGCTTGAAGAAGGAATTTCACTCAGATAGAGATTGATTCAAATCTCGGCGTCTACAGGAAACATGTAGGTATTTCTCTTATCTTTCTAAAAAAACCAAAATCACTCCATTAGGATGAGCGTGCCTCAAAATACGACGTTTCGGACGGTTGATTATCGGCAGCAGACGCCTGACTTCAATCTTCAGTCTTTTTGCTGTTGCAGCTTTTGTACTTTTGTCTTTTTTCACGCTTTTTTTCTCTTTCTTCTGTTACAGTTGCTGAAGGAGTTATCTTCTTCTATTACAGTACTTGAAGCTTCAGAACTTTATTGAAAAGGGTACCTCATTTTCTGGTCAAGCTTGAACTTTGAATATCTTAATACTTCATTCAAAATTACTTCTCAGCCCATCATAACGTTCTGTATTCTGAGTAGACGCTTGATTAGCTTCACTGGACGTTTCTTCAAAGAGCTAAGGCGCTTGGTTATCCACTTGGCACATTCACAAGGCTATTTAACTCGTAGAATTCTTACCATTTAACGTATTATGCTTCTTTGACCATGTTACTGGCCATCAGACGCTACAAAGGTATGATAGTCAGGAACGGCATCACGTCACTAACTTATCGATGCATTTTGACAAAGATAGAGATAGATTTCGCTCTTGACCTTTTCATGAGAGTTGCAGATATTTCTTTGAGCCATCCAACGATACCAAGATCGATACTTTTGAACACCCAAACCTCCAGAAATTGTCAGCAGACGGTTGCATGTTCTGATTGTCACGAACAGTATCACATATCAGGCTTGAAGAAGGAATTTCACTCAGATAGAGATTGATTCAGATCTCGGCGTCTACAGGAAACATGTAGGTATTTCTCTTATCTTTCTAAAAAAACCAAGATCACTTCATTAGGACGAGCGTACCTCAAAATACGATGTTTCGGATGCTTGATTATCAGCAGCAGACGCTTGACTTCAATCTTCAGTATTTTTGCTGTTGCCGCTTTTGCACTTTGGTATTTATTCACGCTTTTCTTCTCCTTCTTCTATTAGAGTTGCTGAAGGTTTTATATTCTTATATTACAATACTTGATGCTTCAGAACTTTATTGAAAAGGGTACCTCATTTTCTGGTCAAGCTTGGACGTTGAATATCTTAATACTTCATTCAAAATTACATCTCCACCCATCATAATTATCTGTATTCTGAGAAGATGCTTAATTAGCTTCACTGGACGGTTCTTAAATGAGCTAAGGAGCTTGGTTATCCGCTTTGAACATTCACAAGTCTATTTAACTCGTAGCATTCTAACCATTTAGCGTATTATGCTTCTTTGACCCTATTACTGGCCGAATTAGTATTCGATGTCTTCATGAAACTTATTTATATGGATATTAACTATAGTGAGACACCGGTTTCATCCAATTCGAACACCATGAGCTCAATATATGGCCATCAGACGCTAGAAAGGTATGACAGTCAGGAACGGCATCACATCACCAACTTACGGATGCATTATGACAAATATAAATATCGATTTCACTCTTGACCTTTTCACGAGAGTTGTAGATATTTCTTTAAGCCTTCCAATGATATGAAAATCGATACTTTTGAAAAACCAAAGCTCCAGAAATTGTCCGCAGACGGTTGCATGTTCTGATTGTCACGAACAGTATCACATCTCAAGCTGGAAGAAGGAATTTCACATCAATAGAGATTGATACAGATCTCGGCATCTTCAGGAAACATGTATGTATTACTCTTTTCTTTCTAACAAAACCAAGATCACTTCAATAGGACGAGCGTACCTCAAAATACGACGTTTCAGACGCTTGATTATCGGCAGTAGAAGCTTGACATCAATCTTCTGTGTTTTTGCTGTCGCCGCTTTTGTACTTTTGTCTTTATTCACGCTTTTCGTCCCTTTCTTCTATTAGAGTTGCTGAAGCTTTTACATTCTTATATTAAAGTACTTGATGCTTCAGAACTTTATTAAAATGGGTACCTCATTTTCTGGTCAACCTTGGACGTTAAATATCTTAATACTTCATTCAAAATTACTTCTCCACTCATCATAACGTTTTGTATACGGAGATGACGCTTGATTAGCTTCACTGGACACTTCTTAAAAGAGCTAAGGCGCTTGGTTATCTTCTTTGAACATTCACAAGTCTGTTTAAGTCATTGCATTCTGACCAATTCGCGTATTATGCTTCTTTGACACTGTTGCTGGCCGAATTAGAATTCGATGTCTTCATGAAACTTGTTTATATGGGTATTAACTTTAGTGAGACACTGGTCTCATCCAATTCAAACACCAACAGCTCAATATATGGCCATCAGACGCTACAAAGGTATGATAGTCAAGAACGGCATCACGTCACCAAATTACGAATGCATTTTAACAAAGATAGAGATCGATTTCGCTCTTGACCTCTTCATGATAGTTACAAATATTCTTTGAGACTTACAATGATACCAAGATCTATACTTTTGAACACCCAAAGCTCCAGAAATTGTCAGCAGACGGTTGCACGTTCTGATTGTCTCGAACAGTATCACGTCTCAAGCTGGAAGAAGGATTTTCACTCCGATAGAGATTGATACAGATCTTGGCTTCTTCAGGAAACATGTAGGTATTTCTCTTATCTTTCTAACAAAACCAAGATCACTTCATTAGGATGAGCATACGTCAAAATATGACGTTTCGGATGCTTGATTATCGGCAGCAGACGCTAGACTTAAATCTTCAGTGTTTTTGCTGTTGCCGCTTTTGTAATTTTGTTTTTATTCACGCTTTTCTTCGCTTTCTTCTATTGGAGTTGCTGAAGCTTTTATATTCTTATATTACAGTACTTGATGCTTCAGAACTTTATTGAAAAGGGTACCTCATTTTCTGGTCAAGCTTGGACGTTGAATATCTTAATACTTCATTCAAAATTACTTCTCCAACCATCATAATGCTCTGTATTGTGAGAAGACGCTTGATTAGCTTCACCGGACGCTTGTTAAATGAGCTAAGGCGCTTGGTTATCCACTTTGCACATTCACAAGTCTGTTTAACTCGTAGCATTCTGACCATTTAGCGTATTATGCTTCTTTGACACCGTTACTGGCCGAATTAGGATTCGATGTCTTCATGAAACTTGTTTATATGGATATTAGCTTTAATGAGACACCAGTTTCATCCAATTTGAACACCATCAGCTCTATATATGGCCGTCAGACGCTACAATGGTATGACAGTCAGGAACAGCATCACGTCACCAACTTACGGATGCATTTTGACAAAGATAGAGATATATTTCGCTCTTGACCTTTTCACGAGAGTTGCAGATATTTCTTTGAGCCATCCAACGATACCAAGATCGATCTTTTGAATAACCAAACCTCCAGAAATTGTCAGCAGACGGTTGCATATTCTGATTGTCATGAACAGTATCACATCTCAAGCTTGAAGAATGAATTTCACTCAGATAGAGATTGATTCAAATCTCAGCGTCTACAGGAAACATGTAGGTATATCTCTTATCTTTCTAAAAAAACCAAAATCACTTCATTAGGATGAGCGTACCTCAAAATACGACGTTTCGGACGCTTGATTATCGGAAGCTGACGCTTGACTTCAATCTTCAGTCTTTTTGCTGTTGCAGTTTTTGTACTTTTGTCTTTATTCACGCTTTTTTTCTATTTCTTCTATTGGAGTTGCTGAAGGTTTTGTCTTCTTCTATTACAGTACATGATGCTTTAGAACTTTATTGAAAAGGGTACCTCATTTTCTGGTCAAGCTTGGAATTTGAATATCTTAATACTTCATTCAAAATTACATCTCCACCTATCATAACGTTCTGTATTCTGAGTGAACGCTTGATTAGCTTCACTGGACTCTTCTTAAAAGAGCTAAGGCGCTTGGTTATCCACTTGGCACATTCACAAGGCTTTTTAACTCGTAGCATTCTGACCATTCAGCGTATTATGCTTCTTTGACCTTGTTGCTGGCCGAATTAGGATTCGATGTCTTCATGAAACTTGTTTATATGGATATTAGCTTTAATGGGACACTGGCTTCATCCAATTCGAACACCATCAGCTCAATATATGGCCATCAGATGCTACAAAGGTATGACAGTCAGGAGCGGCGTCACGTCACTAACTTACGGATGCATTTTGACAAAGATAGACGCTCTTGACCTTTTCACGAGAGCTGCAGATATTTCTTTGAGCCATCCAACGATACCAACATTGATACTTTTGAACACCCAAAGCTTCAGAAATTGTCCGCAGACGGTTGCATGTTCTGATTGTCATGAATAGTATCACATCTCAAGCTGCAAGAAGGAATTTCACTCCTATAGAGATTGATACAGATCTCGGCATCTTCAGGAAACATGTAGGTATTACTCTTTTCTTTCTAAAAAAACCTAGATCACTTCATTAGGACAAGCGTACCTAAAAATATGACGTTTCGAACGCATGATTATCGACAGCAGAAGTTTGACTTCAATCTTCATTATTTTTGCTATTGCCGCTTTTGTACTTTTGTCTTTATTCACTCTTTTCTTCCCTTTCTTCTATTAGAGTTTTGAAGCTTTTATATTCTTATATTACAGTACTTGATGCTTTAGAACTTTATTGAAAAGGGTACCTCATTTTCTGGTCAAGCTTGGACGTTGAATATCTTAATACTTCATTCAAAATTACTTCTCCAACCATCATAATGCTCTGTATTGTGAGAAGACGCTTGATTAGCTTCACCGGACGCTTGTTAAATGAGCTAAGGCGCTTGGTTATCCACTTTGCACATTCACAAGTCTGTTTAACTCGTAGCATTCTGACCATTTAGCGTATTATGCTTCTTTGACACCGTTACTGGCCGAATTAGGCTTCGATATCTGCATGAAACTTGTTTATATGGATATTAGCTTTAATGAGACACCAGTTTCATCCAATTTGAACACCATCAGCTTTATATATGGCCGTCAGACGCTACAATGGTATGACAGTCAGGAACAACATCACGTCACCAACTTACGGATGCATTTTGACAAAGATAGACGCTCTTGACCTTTTCACGAGAGTTGCAGATATTTCTTTGAGCCATCCAACGATACCAAGATTGATACTTTTGAACACCCAAAGCTCCAAAAATTGTCCGCAGACGGTTGCATGTTCTGATTGTCATGAATAGTATCACATCTCAAGCTGGAAGAAGGAATTTCACTCCTATAGAGATTGATACAGATCTTGGCATCTTCAGGAAACATGTAGGTATTACTCTTTTCTTTCTAAAAAAACCTAGATCACTTCATTAGGACAAGCGTACCTAAAAATATGACGTTTCGAACACATGATTATCGGCAGCAGAAGTTTGACTTCAATCTTCAGTATTTTTGCTGTTGCCGCTTTTGTACTTTTGTCTTTTTTCACTCTTTTCTTCCCTTTCTTCTATTAGAGTTGCTGAAGCTTTTATATTCTTATATTACAGTACTTGATGCTTCAGAACTTTATTGAAAAGGGCACCTCATTTTCTGGTCAAGCTTGGACGTTGAATATCTTAATACTTCATTCAAAATTACTTCTCCACCCATCATAACGTTCTGTATTCGGAGATGACGCTTGATTAGCTTCACTGGACACTTCTTAAATGAGCTAAGGCGCTTGGTTATTCTCTTTGCACATCCACAAGTCTGTTTAAGTCATAGCATTCTGACCAATTAGCATATTATGCTTCTTCGACCCTGTTGCTGGCCGAATTAGGATTCGATGTCTTCATGAAACTTGTCTATATAGATATTTGCTTTAATGGGACACTGGTTTCATCCAATTCGAACACCATCAGCTCAATATATGGCCATCAGACGCTACATAGGTATGACAGTCAGGAACGGCATCATGTCACCAACTTACAGATGCATTTTGACAAAGATAGAGATACATTTCGCTCTTGACCTCTTTACGAGAGTTGCAGATATTTCTTTGAGCCATCCAACGATACCAAAATCGATACTTTTGAACACCCAAAGCTCCAGAAATTTTCCGCAGACGGTTGCATATTCTGATTGTCACGAACAGTATCACATCTCAAGCTTGGAAGAAGGAATTTCACTCCGATAGAGATTGATACAGATCTCGGCATCTTCAGTAAACATATAGGTATTGCTCTTTTCTTTCTAACAAAACCAAGATCACTTCATTAGGATGAGCGTACCTCAAAATATGACGTTTCGGACGCTTGATTATCAGTAGCAGAAGCCTGACTTCGATTTTCAGTGTTTTTGTTGTTGCCGATTTTGTACTTTTGTCTTTATTCACGCTTTTATTCCCTTTCTTCTATTAGAGTTGTTGAAGCTGTTATATTCTTATATTACAGTACTTGATGCTTCAGAACTTTATTGACAAGGGTACCTCATTTTCTGGTCAAACTTGGACGTTGAATATCTTAATACTTCATTCAAAATCACTTCTCCACCCATCATAACGTACTGTATTCTGAGAAGATGCTTGATTAGCTTTACTGGAAGCTCCTTAAATGAGCTAAGGCGCTTGATTATCCGATTTGCACATTCACAAGTCTGTTTAACTCGAAGCATCCGGACCATTTAGCGTATTATGCTTTTTTGACACTGTTACTGGCCGAATTAGGAATTGATGTCTTCATGAAACTTTTTTATTTGGAAATTAGCTTTAATGAGACTTCGGTATCATCCAATTCGAACACCATCAGCTCTTTCTATGGCCATTAGACGTTACAAAGGTATGACAGTCTTGAACAGCATCACGTCACCAACTTACGAATGCATTTTAACAAAGATAGAGATCGATTTCGCTCTTGACTTCTTCACAAGAGTTGCAGATATTATTTGAGACTTGCAACGACACCAGGATCGATACTTTTGAACACCCAAAGCTCCAGAAATTGTAAGCAGATGGTTGCATGTTCCGATTGTCTCGAACTGTATCACATCTCAAGCTGGAAGAAGGAATTTCACTCCGATAGAGATTGATACAGATCTTGGCTTCTTCAGGAACCATGTACGTATTTCTCTTATATTTCTAGCATAACCAAGATCACTTCATTAGGACGAGCGTACGTCAAAATACGACATTTCGGATGCTTGATTATCGGCAGCAGACGCTAGACTTAAATCTTCAGTGTTTTTGCTGTTGCCACTTTTGTACTTTTGTATTTATTCACGCTTTTCTTATCCTTCTTATATTAGAGTTACTGAAGGTTTTATATTCTTATATTACAGGCTTCAGAACTTTATTGAAAAGGGTACCTCATTTTCTGGTCAAGCATGGACGTTGAATATCTTAATACTTCATTCAAAATTACTTCTCCACCCATCATAATGCTCTGTATTCTGGGAAGACGCTTGATTAGCTTCACTGGATGCTTCTTAAATGAGCTAAGGCGCTTGGTTTTCCGCTTTGCACATTCACAAGTCTCTTTAACTCGTAGGATTCTGACCATTTAGCATATTATGCTTCTTTGACCCTGTTACTGGCCGAATTAAGATTTGATGTCTTCATGAAAGTTGTTTATATGGATATTAGCTTTAATGAGACATCGGTATCATCCAATTCGAACACCATCAGCTCAATCTATGGCTATTAGACGCTACAAAGGTATGACAGTCTCGAACGGCATCACGTCACCAAATTACGAATGCATTTTAACAAAGATAGAGATCGATTTCGCTCTTGACTTCTTCCCGAGAGTTGCAGATATTATTTGAGACTTCCAACGATACCAAGATCGATACTTTTGAACACCCAAAGCTCTAGAAATTGTCAGCAGACGGTTGCATGTTTTGATTGTCTCGAACAGTATCACATCTCAAGCTGGAAGAAGGAATTTCACTCCGATAGAGATTGATAAAGATCTTGGCTTCTTCAGGAACCATGTAGGTATTTCTCTTATCTTTCTAACAAAACCAAGATCACTTCATTCGGACGAGCGTACGTCAAAATACGACGTTTCGGATGCTTGATTATCGGTAGCAGACGCCTGACTTAAATCTTCAGGGTTTTTGCTGTTGCCGCTTTTGTACGTTTGTATTTATTCACGCTTTTCCTCTCCTTCTTCTATTAGAGATGCTGAAGGTTTTATATTCTTATATTACAGTACTTGATGCTTCAGAACTTTATTGAAAAGGGTACCACATTTTCTGGTCAACCTTGGACGTTGAATATCTTAATACTTCATTCAAAATTACGTCTCCACCCATCATAATGCTCTGTATTCTGAGAAGACACTTGATTAGCTTCACTGGATGCTTCTTAAATGAGCTAAGGCGCTTGGTTATCCGCTTTGCACATTCACAAGTCTGTTTCAGTCATACCATTCTGACCAATTCGCGTATTTTGCTTCTTCGACCCTGTTGCTGGCCGAATTAGGATTCGATGTCTTCATGAAAATTGTTTATATGGATATTAGCTTTAATGGGACACTGGTTTCATCTAATTCGAACACCATCAGCTCCATATATGACCATTAGATGCTACAAAGGTATGACCGTCAGGAACGGCATCACCTCACTAACTTACGGATGCATTTTGACAAATATAAATATCGATTTCACTCTTGACCTCTTCATGAGAGTTGTAGATATTTCTTTGAGCCTTCCAACGATACAAAAATTGATACTTTTGAACAGCCAAAGCTCCAGAAATTGTCCGCAGACGGTTGCATGTTCTGATTGTCTCGAACAGTATCACATCTCAAGCTGGAAGAAGGAATTTCACTCCGATAGAGAATGATACGGATCTTGGCTTCTTCAGGAACCATGTAGGTATTTCTCTTATCTTTCTAACATAACCAAGATCACTTCATTAGGACGAGCGTACGTCAAAATACGACATTTCGGATGCTTGATTATCGGCAGCAGACGCTAGACTTAAATCTTCAGTGTTTTTGCTATTGCCGCTTTTGTACTTTTGTATTTATGCACGCTTTTCTTCTCCTTCTTCTATTAGAGATGCTGAAGGTTTTATATTCTTATATTATAGTACTTGATGCTTCATAACTTTATTGAAAAGGGTACCTCATTTTCTGGTCAAGCTTGGACGTTGAATATCTTAATACTTCATTCAAAATTACTTCTCCACCCATCATAAAGCTCTGTATTCTGAGAAGACGCTTGATCAGCTTCACTGGACGCTTCTTAAATGAGCTAAGGCGCTTGGTTATCCACTTTGCACATTACAAGTCTGTTTAACTCGTAGCATTCTGACCATTTAGCGTATTATGCTTCTTTGACCCTGTTACTGGCCGAATTATGATTCAATGTCTTCATAAAACTTGTTTATATAGATATTAACTTTAGTGAGACACCGGTTTCATCCAATTCGAACACCATGAGATCAAAATATGGCCATCAGGCACTACAAAGGTATGACAGTCAGGAATGGCATCTCGTCACCAACTTACGGGTGCATTTTGACAAAGATAGAGATAGATTTCGCTCTTGACCTCTTCACGAGAGTTGCAGATATTTCTTTGAACCATCCAACGATACCAAGATCAATAATTTTGAACACCCAAAACTCCAGAAATTTTTAGCAGACGGTTGCAGGTTCTGATTGTCACGAACAGTATCACATCTCAAGCTTGCAGAAGGAATTTCACTCAGATAGAGATTGATTCAGATCTCGGCGTCTACAGGAAACATGTAGGTATTTCTCTTATCTTTCTATAAAAAACAAGATCACTTCATTAGGATGAGCGTGCCTCAAAATACGACGTTTCGGACGCTTGATTATCGACAGCAGACACTTGACTTCAATCTTCAGTCTTTTTGCTGTTGCAGCTTTTGTACTTTTGTCTTTATTCACGCTTTTTTTCTCATTCTTCTATTGCAGTTGCTGAAGGAGTTGTTTTCTTCTATTACAGTACTTGAAGCTTCGGAACTTTATTGAAAAGGGTACCTCATTTTCTAGTCAAGCTTGAACTTTGAATATCTTAATACTTCATTCAAAATTACTTCTCAACCCATCATAATGTTCTGTATTCTGAGTAGATGCTTGATTAGCTTCACTGGACGCTTCTTCAAAGAGCTAAGGCGCTTGGTTATCCACTTGGCACATTCACAAGGCTATTTAACTTGTAGAATTCTGACCATTCAGCATATTATGCTTCTTTGACCTCGTTACTAGACGAATTAGGATTCGATATCTTCATGAAACATGTTTATATGGATATTAGCTTTAATCAGACACCGGTTTCATCCAATTCGAGCACCATCGCTCAATATATGGCCATCAGACGCTACAAAGGTATGACAGTCAAGGAAGACATCACGTCACCAACTTACGGATGCATTTTGACAAGAGATAGAGATCGATTTCGCTCTTGACCTGTTCACGAGAGTTGCAGATATTTCTTTGAGCCTTCCAACGATACCAACATCGAAAGTTTTGAACACCCAAAGCTCCAGAAATTGTCAGCAGATCGTTGCATGTTCTGATTTTCACGAATAGTATCACACGGTACTTCTCTTTTCTTTCTAACAAAACCAAGATCACTTCATTAGGATGAGCATACCTCAAAATATGACATTTCGGACGCTTGATAATCGGCAGTAGACGCTTGACTTCAATCTTCAGTGTATTTGCTTTTGCAGCTTTTTTACTTTTGTCTTTATTCACGCTTTTTTTCTCTTTGTTCTATTAGAGTTGCTGAAGCTATTGTCTTTTCCTATTACAGTACTTGATGCTTCAGAACTTTATTGAAAAGGGTACCTCATTTTCTGGTCAAGCTTGGACTTTGAATATCTTAATACTTCATTCAAAATTACTTCTCCACCCATCATAATGTTCTGTATTCTGAGTGAGCACTTGATTAGCTTCACTGGACTCTTCTTAAAAGAGCTAAGGCGCTTGGTTATCCACTTGGCACATTCACTAGGCTATTTAACTCATAGCGTTCTGACCATTTAGCGTATTATGATTCTTTGACCTTGTTACTGGCCGAATTAGGATTCGATGCCTTCATGAAACTTTTTTATATGGATATTAACTTTAGTGAGACACCGGTTTCATCCAATTCAAACACCATCAGCTTAATATATGGCCATCAGACGCTACAAAGTTATGACAGTCAGGAACGGCATGACGTCACCAAATTACGAATGCATTTTAACAAAGATAGAGATCGATTTCGCACTTGACCTCCTCACGATAGTTACAGATATTCTTTGAGACTTACAACGATACCAAGATCGATAATTTTGAACACCCAAAGCTCCATAAATTGTCAGCAGACGGTTGCATGTTCTGACTGTCTCGAACAGTATCACATCTCAAGCTGGAAGAAGGAATTTCACTCCGATCGAGATTGATATAGATCTTGGCATCTTCAGGAAACATGTAGGTATTTCTCTTATCTTTCTAACAAAACCAAGATCACTTCATTAGGACGAGCGTACGTCAAAATACGACGTTTCGGATGCTTGATTATCGGCAGCAGACGCTAGACATAAATCATCAGTGATTTTGCTGTTGCCGCTTTTGTAATTTTTTCTTTATTCACGCTTTTCTTCGCTTTCTTCTATTGGAGTTGCTGAAGCTTTTATATTCTTATATTACATTACTTGATGCTTCAGAACTTTATTGAAAAGGGTACCTTATTTTCTGGTCTAGCTTGGACGTTGAATATCTTAATACTTCATTCAAAATTACTTCTCCACCCATCATAACGCTCTGTATTCTGAGAACACGCTTGATTAGCTTCACTGGACGCTTCTTAAATGAGCTAAGGCGCTTGGTTATCCACTTGGCACATTCACAAGGCTATTTAACTCGTAGCATTCTGACCATTTAGCGTATTATGCTTCTTTGACCTTGTTACTGGCCGGATTAGGATTCGATGTCTTCATGAAACTTGTTTATATGGATATTAACTTTAGTGAGACACTGGTTTCATACAATTCAAACACCATCAGCTCAATATATGGCCATCCGACGCTACAAAGGTATGACAGTCAGGAACGGCATCACGTCACCAACTTACGAATGCATTTTAACAAAGATAGAGATCGATTTCGCTCTTGACCACTTCACGATAGTTACAGATATTCTTTGAGACTTACAACGATACCAAGATCGATACTTTTGAACACCCAAAGCTCCAGAAATTGTCAGCAGACGGTTGCATGTTCTGATTGTCTCGAACGGTATCACATCTCAAGCTGGAAGAAGGAATTTCACTCCGATAGAGATTGATACAGATCTTGGCTTCTTCAGGAAACATGTAGGTATTTCTCTTATATTTCTCACAAAACCAAGATCATTTCATTAGGACGAGCGTACGTCAAAATACGACGTTTCGGATGCTTGATTATCGGCAGCAGCCGCTAGACTTAAATCATCAGTGTTTTTGCTGTTGCCGTTTTTGTAATTTGTCTTTATTAACGCTTTTCATCGCTTTCTTCTATTGGAGTTGCTGAAGCTTTTATATTCTTATATTACAGTACTTGATGCTTCAGAACTTTATTGAAAAGGGTACCTTATTTTCTGGTCTAGCTTGGACGTTGAATATCTTAATACTTCATTCAAAATTACTTCTCCACCCATCATAACGCTTTGTATTCTGAGAAGACGCTTGATTAGCTTCACTGGACGCTTCTTAAATGAGCTAAGGCGCTTTGTTATCCGCTTTGCACATTCACAAGTCTGTTTAACTCGAAGCATTCTTACCATTTAGCGTTTTATGCATCTTTGACCCTGTTACTGGCCGAATTAGGATTCGATGTCTGCATGAAACTTGTTTATATGGATATTCGCTTTAATGGGACACAAGTTTCATTCAATTCGAACACCATCAGCTCAATATATGGCCATTAGACGCTACAAAGTTATGACAGTCAGGAGCGGCATCATGTCACCAACTTACGGATGCATTTTGACAAAGATAGAGATAGATTTCGCTCTTGACCTCTTCACGATAGTTACATATATTCTTTGAGACTTACAACGATACCAAGATCGATACTTTTGAACACCCAAAGCTCCAGAAATTGTCAGCTGACAATTGCATGTTCTGATTGTCTCGAACAGCATCACATCTCAAGCTGGAAGAAGGAATTTCACTCTGATAGAGGTTGATACAGATATTGGCTTCTTTAGAAAACATGCAGGTATTTCTCTTATCTTTCTAATAAAACCAAGATCACTTCATTTGGACGAGCGTACGTCAAAATACGACGTTTCGGATGCTTGATTATAGGCAGCAGACGCTAGAATTAAATCTTCGGTGTTTTTGCTGTTGCCGCTTTTGTAATTTTGTCTTTATTCATGCTTTTCTTCGCTTTCTTCTATTGGAGTTGCTGAAGCTTTTATATTCTTATATTACAGTACTTGATGCTTCAGAACTTTATTGAAAAGGGTACCTCATTTTCTGGTCAAGCTTGGACGTTGAATATCTTAATACTTCAATCAAAATTACTTCTCCACCCATCACAACGCTCTGTATTCTGAGAAGACACTTGATTAGCTTCACTGGACGCTTCTTAAATGAGCTAAAGCGCTTGGTTATCCACTTGGCACATTCACTAGGCTATTTCACTCCTAGCGTTCTGACCATTTAGCGTATTATGCTTCTTTGACCTTGTTACTGGCCGAATTAGGATTCGATGTCTTCATGAAACTTGTTTATGTGGATATTAACTTTAGTGAGACACCGGTTTCATCCAATTAAAACACCATCATCTCAATATATGGCCATTAGACGCTACAGAGGTATGACAGTCTGGAACGGCATCACGTTACCAACTTACGAATGCATTTTAACAAAGATAGAGATCGATTTCGCTCTTCACCTCTTCACGATAGTTACATATATTCTTTGAGACTTACAACGATACCAAGATCGATACTTTTGAACACCCAAAGCTCCAGAAACTGTCAGCAGACGGTTGCATGTTCTAATTGTCTCGAACAGTATCACATCTCAAGCTGGAAGAAGGAATTTCACTCTGATAGAGATAGATACAGATCTTGGCTTCTTCAGGAAAGATGTAGGTATTTCTCTTGTCTTTCTAACAAAACCAAGGTCACTTCATTAGGACGAGCGTACGTCAAAATACGACGTTTCGGATGCTTGATTATCGGCAGCAGAGCTAGACTTAAATCTTCAGTGTTTTTGCTGTTGCCGCTTTTGTAATTTTGTCTTTATTCACGCTTTTCTTCACTTTCTTCTATTGGAGTTGCTGAAGCTTTTATATTCTTATATTACAGTAATTGATGCTTCAAAACTTTATTGAAAAAGGTACCTTATTTTCTGATCAAGCTTAGACGTTGAATATCTTAATAATTCATTCAAAATTACTTCACCACCCATTATAACGCTCTGTATTCTGAGAAGACGCTTGATTAGCTTCACTGGACGCTTCTTAAATGAGCTAAGGCACTTGGTTATCCGCTTTGCACTTTCACAAGTCTGTTTAACTCGTAGCATTCTGACCATTTAGCGTATTATGCTTCTTTGACCCTGTTACTGGCCGAATTAGGATTCGATGTCTGCATGAAACTTGTTTATATGGATATTAGCTTTAATGGGACCCCAGTTTCATCCAATTCGAACACCATCAGCTCAATATATGGCCGTCAGACGCTAAAAAAGTATGACAGTCAGGAACGACATCACGTCACCAACTTACCGATGCATTTTGACAAAGATAGAGATAGATTTCGCTCTTGACCTTTTCACGAGAGTTGCAGGTATTTCTTTGAGCCATCCAACGATACCAAGATCGATACCCAAAGCTCCAGAAATTGTCAACAGTCGGTTGCATGTTCTGATTGTCACGAACAGTATCACATCTCATGCTTGAAGAAGGAATTTCACTCAGATAGAGATTATTCAGATCTCGGCGTCTACAGGAAACATGTAGGTATTTCTCTTATCTTCCTAAAAAAACCAAAATCACTTCATTAGGATGAGCATACCTCAAAATACGACGTTTTAGACGCTTGATTATCGGCAGCACACGCTTGACTTCAATCTTCAGTCTTTTTGTTGTTGCAGCTTTTGTACTTTTGTCTTTATTCATGCTTTTTTTCTCTTTCTTCTATTGGAGTTGCTGAAGGTTTTTGCCTTCTTCTATTACAGTACATGAGGCTTCAAAACTTTATTGAAAAGGGTACCTCATTTTCTGGTCAAGCTTGGACTTTGAATATCTTAATACTTCATTCAAAATTACTTCTCCACCCATCATAACGTTCTGTATTCTGAGTGAACGCTTGATTAGCTTCACTGGACTCTTCTTAAAAGAGCTAAGGCGCTTGGTTATCCACTTGGCACATTCACAAGGCTATTTAACTCGTAGCATTCTGACCATTTAGCGTATTACGCTTCTTTGATCTTGTTGCTGGCTGAATTAGGATTTGATGTCTTCATGAAACTTGTTTATATGGATATTAACTTTTGTGAGACACCGGTAAAATCCAATTCGAACACCATGAGCTCAATATATGGCCATCAGACGCTACATAGGTATGACAGTCAGGAACGGCATCACGTCACCAACTTACGGATGCATTTTGACAAATAAAAATATCCATTTCAGTCTTGACCTCTTCACGAGAGTTGTACATATTTCTTTGAGCCTTCCAACGATATGAAAATCGATACTTTTGAACACCCAAAGCTCCAGAAATTTTCCGTAGACGATTGCATGTTCCGATTGTCACGAACAGTATCACATCTCAAGCTGGAAGAAGGAATTTCACACCGATAGAGATTGATACAGATTTCGGAATCTTCAGGAAACATGTATGTATTACTCTTTTCTTTCTAACCAAACCAACATCACTTCAATAGGACGAGCGTACCTAAAAATACGACGTTTCGGACGCTTGATTATCAGCAGCAGAAGCATGACTTCAATCTTCAGTGTTTTTGCTGTTGCCGCTTTTGTAATTTTGTCTTTATTCACGCTTTTCTTCACTTTCTTCTATTGGAGTTGCTGAAGCTTTTATATTCTTATATTACAGTAATTGATGCTTCAAAACTTTATTGAAAAAGGTACCTTATTTTCTGATCAAGCTTAGACGTTGAATATCTTAATAATTCATTCAAAATTACTTCACCACCCATTATAACGCTCTGTATTCTGAGAAGACGCTTGATTAGCTTCACTGGACGCTTCTTAAATGAGCTAAGGCACTTGGTTATCCGCTTTGCACTTTCACAAGTCTGTTTAACTCGTAGCATTCTGACCATTTAGCGTATTATGCTTCTTTGACCCTGTTACTGGCCGAATTAGGATTCGATGTCTGCATGAAACTTGTTTATATGGATATTAGCTTTAATGGGACCCCAGTTTCATCCAATTCGAACACCATCAGCTCAATATATGGCCGTCAGACGCTAAAAAAGTATGACAGTCAGGAACGACATCACGTCACCAACTTACCGATGCATTTTGACAAAGATAGAGATAGATTTCGCTCTTGACCTTTTCACGAGAGTTGCAGGTATTTCTTTGAGCCATCCAACGATACCAAGATCGATACCCAAAGCTCCAGAAATTGTCAACAGTCGGTTGCATGTTCTGATTGTCACGAACAGTATCACATCTCATGCTTGAAGAAGGAATTTCACTCAGATAGAGATTATTCAGATCTCGGCGTCTACAGGAAACATGTAGGTATTTCTCTTATCTTCCTAAAAAAACCAAAATCACTTCATTAGGATGAGCATACCTCAAAATACGACGTTTCAGACGCTTGATTATCGGCAGCAGACGCTTGACTTCAATCTTCAGTCTTTTTGTTGTTGCAGCTTTTGTACTTTTGTCTTTATTCATGCTTTTTTTCTCTTTCTTCTATTGGAGTTGCTGAAGGTTTTGCCTTCTTCTATTACAGTACATGAGGCTTCAAAACTTTATTGAAAAGGGTACCTCATTTTCTGGTCAAGCTTGGACTTTGAATATCTTAATACTTCATTCAAAATTACTTCTCCACCCATCATAACGTTCTGTATTCTGAGTGAACGCTTGATTAGCTTCACTGGACTCTTCTTAAAAGAGCTAAGGCGCTTGGTTATCCACTTGGCACATTCACAAGGCTATTTAACTCGTAGCATTCTGACCATTTAGCGTATTACGCTTCTTTGATCTTGTTGCTGGCTGAATTAGGATTTGATGTCTTCATGAAACTTGTTTATATGGATATTAACTTTTGTGAGACACCGGTAAAATCCAATTCGAACACCATGAGCTCAATATATGGCCATCAGACGCTACATAGGTATGACAGTCAGGAACGGCATCACGTCACCAACTTACGGATGCATTTTGACAAATAAAAATATCCATTTCAGTCTTGACCTCTTCACGAGAGTTGTACATATTTCTTTGAGCCTTCCAACGATATGAAAATCGATACTTTTGAACACCCAAAGCTCCAGAAATTTTTCGTAGACGATTGCATGTTCCGATTGTCACGAACAGTATCACATCTCAAGCTGGAAGAAGGAATTTCACACCGATAGAGATTGATACAGATTTCGGAATCTTCAGGAAACATGTATGTATTACTCTTTTCTTTCTAACCAAACCAACATCACTTCAATAGGACGAGCGTACCTAAAAATACGACGTTTCGGACGCTTGATTATCAGCAGCAGAAGCATGACTTCAATCTTCAGTGTTTTTGCTGTTGCCGCTTTTGTAATTTTGTCTTTATTCACGCTTTTCTTCACTTTCTTCTATTGGAGTTGCTGAAGCTTTTATATTCTTATATTACAGTAATTGATGCTTCAAAACTTTATTGAAAAAGGTACCTCATTTTCTGGTCAAGCTTAGACGTTGAATATCTTAATAATTCATTCAAAATTACTTCACCACCCATTATAACGCTCTGTATTCTGAGAAGACGCTTGATTAGCTTCATTGGACGCTTCTTAAATGAGCTAAGGCACTTGGTTATCCGCTTTGCACTTTCACAAGTCTGTTTAACTCGTAGCATTCTGACCATTTAGCGTATTTTGCTTCTTTGACCCTGTTACTGGCCGAATTAGGATTCGATGTCTGCATGAAACTTGTTTATATGGATATTAGCTTTAATGGGACACCAGTTTCATCCAATTCGAACACCATCAGCTCAATATATGGCCGTCAGACGCTAAAAAAGTATGACAGTCAGGAACGGCATCACGTCACCAACTTACCGATGCATTTTGACAAAGATAGAGATAGATTTCGCTCTTGACCTTTTCACGAGAGTTGCAGGTATTTCTTTGAGCCATCCAACGATACCAAGATCGATACTTTTGAACACCCAAAGCTCCAGAAATTGTCAACAGTCGGTTGCATGTTCTGATTGTCACGAACAGTATCACATCTCAAGCTTGAAGAAGGAATTTCACTCAGATAGAGATTGATTCAGATCTCGGCGTCTACAGGAAACATGTAGGTATTTCTCTTATCTTCCTAAAAAAACCAAAATCACTTCATTAGGATGAGCATACCTCAAAATACGACGTTTTAGACGCTTGATTATCGGCAGCAGACGCTTGACTTCAATCTTCAGTCTTTTTGTTGTTGCAGCTTTTGTACTTTTGTCTTTATTCATGTTTTTTTTCTCTTTCTTCTATTGGAGTTGCTGAAGGTTTTGCCTTCTTCTATTACAGTACCTGAGGCTTCAGAACTTTATTGAAAAGGGTACCTCATTTTCTGGTCAAGCTTGGACTTTGAATATCTTAATACTTCATTCAAAATTACTTCTCCACCCATCATAACGTTCTGTATTCTGAGTGAACGCTTGATTAGCTTCACTGGACTCTTCTTAAAAGAGCTAAGGTGCTTGGTTATCCACTTGGCACATTCACAAGGCTATTTAACTCGTAGCATTCTGACCATTTAGCGTATTACGCTTCTTTGATCTTGTTGCTGGCTGAATTAGGATTTGATGTCTTCATGAAACTTGTTTATATGGATATTAACTTTTGTGAGACACCGGTAAAATCCAATTCGAACACCATGAGCTCAATATATGGCCATCAGACGCTACATAGGTATGACAGTCAGGAACGGCATCACGTCACCAACTTACGGATGCATTTTGACAAATAAAAATATCCATTTCAGTCTTGACCTCTTCACGAGAGTTGTACATATTTCTTTGAGCCTTCCAACGATATGAAAATCGATACTTTTGAACACCCAAAGCTCCAGAAATTTTCCGTAGACGATTGCATGTTCCGATTGTCACGAACAGTATCACATCTCAAGCTGGAAGAAGGAATTTCACACCGATAGAGATTGATACAGATTTCGGAATCTTCAGGAAACATGTATGTATTACTCTTTTCTTTCTAACCAAACCAACATCACTTCAATAGGACGAGCGTACCTAAAAATACGACGTTTCGGACGCTTGATTATCAGCAGCAGAAGCATGACTTCAATCTTCAGTGTTTTTGCTGTTGCCGCTTTTGTAATTTTGTCTTTATTCACGCTTTTCTTCACTTTCTTCTATTGGAGTTGCTGAAGCTTTTATATTCTTATATTACAGTAATTGATGCTTCAAAACTTTATTGAAAAAGGTACCTCATTTTCTGGTCAAGCTTAGACGTTGAATATCTTAATAATTCATTCAAAATTACTTCACCACCCATTATAACGCTCTGTATTCTGAGAAGACGCTTGATTAGCTTCATTGGACGCTTCTTAAATGAGCTAAGGCACTTGGTTATCCGCTTTGCACTTTCACAAGTCTGTTTAACTCGTAGCATTCTGACCATTTAGCGTATTTTGCTTCTTTGACCCTGTTACTGGCCGAATTAGGATTCGATGTCTGCATGAAACTTGTTTATATGGATATTAGCTTTAATGGGACACCAGTTTCATCCAATTCGAACACCATCAGCTCAATATATGGCCGTCAGACGCTAAAAAAGTATGACAGTCAGGAACGGCATCACGTCACCAACTTACCGATGCATTTTGACAAAGATAGAGATAGATTTCGCTCTTGACCTTTTCACGAGAGTTGCAGGTATTTCTTTGAGCCATCCAACGATACCAAGATCGATACTTTTGAACACCCAAAGCTCCAGAAATTGTCAACAGTCGGTTGCATGTTCTGATTGTCACGAACAGTATCACATCTCAAGCTTGAAGAAGGAATTTCACTCAGATAGAGATTGATTCAGATCTCGGCGTCTACAGGAAACATGTAGGTATTTCTCTTATCTTCCTAAAAAAACCAAAATCACTTCATTAGGATGAGCATACCTCAAAATACGACGTTTTAGACGCTTGATTATCGGCAGCAGACGCTTGACTTCAATCTTCAGTCTTTTTGTTGTTGCAGCTTTTGTACTTTTGTCTTTATTCATGCTTTTTTTCTCTTTCTTCTATTGGAGTTGCTGAAGGTTTTGCCTTCTTCTATTACAGTACCTGAGGCTTCAGAACTTTATTGAAAAGGGTACCTCATTTTCTGGTCAAGCTTGGACTTTGAATATCTTAATACTTCATTCAAAATTACTTCTCCACCCATCATAACGTTCTGTATTCTGAGTGAACGCTTGATTAGCTTCACTGGACTCTTCTTAAAAGAGCTAAGGCGCTTGGTTATCCACTTGGCACATTCACAAGGCTATTTAACTCGTAGCATTCTGACCATTTAGCGTATTACGCTTCTTTGATCTTGTTGCTGGCTGAATTAGGATTTGATGTCTTCATGAAACTTGTTTATATGGATATTAACTTTTGTGAGACACCGGTAAAATCCAATTCGAACACCATGAGCTCAATATATGGCCATCAGACGCTACATAGGTATGACAGTCAGGAACGGCATCACGTCACCAACTTACGGATGCATTTTGACAAATAAAAATATCCATTTCAGTCTTGACCTCTTCACGAGAGTTGTACATATTTCTTTGAGCCTTCCAACGATATGAAAATCGATACTTTTGAACACCCAAAGCTCCAGAAATTTTCCGTAGACGATTGCATGTTCCGATTGTCACGAACAGTATCACATCTCAAGCTGGAAGAAGGAATTTCACACCGATAGAGATTGATACAGATTTCGGAATCTTCAGGAAACATGTATGTATTACTCTTTTCTTTCTAACCAAACCAACATCACTTCAATAGGACGAGCGTACCTAAAAATACGACGTTTCGGACGCTTGATTATCAGCAGCAGAAGCATGACTTCAATCTTCAGTGTTTTTGCTGTTGCCGCTTTTGTAATTTTGTCTTTATTCACGCTTTTCTTCACTTTCTTCTATTGGAGTTGCTGAAGCTTTTATATTCTTATATTACAGTAATTGATGCTTCAAAACTTTATTGAAAAAGGTACCTCATTTTCTGGTCAAGCTTAGACGTTGAATATCTTAATAATTCATTCAAAATTACTTCACCACCCATTATAACGCTCTGTATTCTGAGAAGACGCTTGATTAGCTTCATTGGACGCTTCTTAAATGAGCTAAGGCACTTGGTTATCCGCTTTGCACTTTCACAAGTCTGTTTAACTCGTAGCATTCTGACCATTTAGCGTATTTTGCTTCTTTGACCCTGTTACTGGCCGAATTAGGATTCGATGTCTGCATGAAACTTGTTTATATGGATATTAGCTTTAATGGGACACCAGTTTCATCCAATTCGAACACCATCAGCTCAATATATGGCCGTCAGACGCTAAAAAAGTATGACAGTCAGGAACGGCATCACGTCACCAACTTACCGATGCATTTTGACAAAGATAGAGATAGATTTCGCTCTTGACCTTTTCACGAGAGTTGCAGTATTTCTTTGAGCCATCCAACGATACCAAGATCGATACTTTTGAACACCCAAAGCTCCAGAAATTGTCAACAGTCGGTTGCATGTTCTGATTGTCACGAACAGTACCACATCTCAAGCTTGAAGAAGGAATTTCACTCAGATAGAGATTGATTCAGATCTCGGCGTCTACAGGAAACATGTAGGTATTTCTCTTATCTTCCTAAAAAAACCAAAATCACTTCATTAGGATGAGCATACCTCAAAATACGACGTTTTAGACGCTTGATTATCGGCAGCACACGCTTGACTTCAATCTTCAGTCTTTTTGTTGTTGCAGCTTTTGTACTTTTGTCTTTATTCATGCTTTTTTTCTCTTTCTTCTATTGGAGTTGCTGAAGGTTTTGCCTTCTTCTATTACAGTACATGAGGCTTCAAAACTTTATTGAAAAGGGTACCTCATTTTCTGGTCAAGCTTGGACTTTGAATATCTTAATACTTCATTCAAAATTACTTCTCCACCCATCATAACGTTCTGTATTCTGAGTGAACGCTTGATTAGCTTCACTGGACTCTTCTTAAAAGAGCTAAGGCGCTTGGTTATCCACTTGGCACATTCACAAGGCTATTTAACTCGTAGCATTCTGACCATTTAGCGTATTACGCTTCTTTGATCTTGTTGCTGGCTGAATTAGGATTTGATGTCTTCATGAAACTTGTTTATATGGATATTAACTTTTGTGAGACACCGGTAAAATCCAATTCGAACACCATGAGCTCAATATATGGCCATCAGACGCTACATAGGTATGACAGTCAGGAACGGCATCACGTCACCAACTTACGGATGCATTTTGACAAATAAAAATATCCATTTCAGTCTTGACCTCTTCACGAGAGTTGTACATATTTCTTTGAGCCTTCCAACGATATGAAAATCGATACTTTTGAACACCCAAAGCTCCAGAAATTTTCCGTAGACGATTGCATGTTCCGATTGTCACGAACAGTATCACATCTCAAGCTGGAAGAAGGAATTTCACACCGATAGAGATTGATACAGATTTCGGAATCTTCAGGAAACATGTATGTATTACTCTTTTCTTTCTAACCAAACCAACATCACTTCAATAGGACGAGCGTACCTCAAAATACGACGTTTCGGACGCTTGATTATCAGCAGCAGAAGCATGACTTCAATCTTCAGTGTTTTTGCTTTTGTACTTTTGTCTTCATTCATGCTTTTCTTCCCTTTCTTCTATTAGCGTTACTGAAGCTTTTATATTCTTATATTACTGTACTTGATTTTCAAAACTTTATTGAAAAAGATACCTCATTTTGTGGTCAAGCTTGGACATTGAATATCTTAATACTTCATTCAAAATTACTTCTCCACCCATCATAACGTTCTGTATTCTGAGAAGATGCTTGATTAGCTTCACTGGACACTTCTTAAATGAGCTAAGGCGCTTGGTTATCCGCTTTGCACATTCGCAAGTCTGTTTAACTCGTAGCATTCTGACCATTTAGCGTATTATGCTGCTTTGACCCTATTACTGGCCGAATTAGGATTCGATGTCTGCATGAAACTTGTTTATATGGATATTAGCTTTAATGAGACAACGGTTTCGTCCAATTCGAACACCATCAGCTCAATATATGGCCATTAGACGCTATAAAGGTATGACAGTCAGGAACGGCATCACGTCACCAACTTACGGAAGCATTTTGACAAAGATAGAGATAGATTTCGCTCTTGACCTTTACACGAGAGTTGCAGATATTACTTTGAGCCATCCAACGATACCAAGATCGATACTTTTGAACACCCAAACCTCCAGAAATTGTTAGCAGGCGGTTACATGTTCTGATTATCACGAACAGTATCACATCTCAAGCTTGAAGAAGGAATTTCACTCAGATTGAGATTAATTCAGATCTCGGCGTCTATAGGAAACAAGTAGGTATTTCTCTTATCTCTCTAAAAAAACCAATATCACTTCATTAGGATGAGCATACCTCGAAATACGACGTTTCGGACGCTTGATTATCGGCAGCAGACGCTTGACTTCAATCTTCAGTCTTTTTGCTGTTTCAGCTTTTGTACTTTTGTCTTTATTCACACTTTTTTTCTCTTTCTTCTATTCGAGTTGTTGAAGGTTTTGTCTTCTGCTATTACAGTACTTGAAGCTTCCGAACTTTATTGAAAAGGATACCTCATTTTCTGGTCCAGCTTGGACTTTGAATAGCTTAATATTTCATTCAAAATAACTTCTCCACCCATCATAATGTTTTGTATTCTGAGTGAACGCTTGATTAGCTTCACAAGGCTACTTAACTCATAGCATTCTGACCATTTAGCGTATTATGCTTCTTTGTCCTTGTTACTAGCCGAATTTGGATTCGATGTCTTCATGAAACTTGTTTATGTGGATATTAAATTTAGTGAGACACTGGTTTCATCCAATTCGAACACCATGAGCTCAATATATGGCCATCAGACGCTAGAAAGGTATGACAGTCAGGAATGGCATCACGTCACCAACTTTTTTTTTTTTTTTTAAGGAAAAAGAGCACCCATACTTTTATTAAAAACAAATGAAAAAAGTATAGAAAAACAATGGGGGGACATGAAACCAAAACCCATTGAAGCAAAATTACTTAAAACCTATAACTAGGTAAACCAATTCTATTTCTATAAAAATCCTCATTGATGGAAGATGGAATGGTGTTCCACCATTGGAAACCAGAAAAATTAAAACCAACATGAAGCAATTGTATCTGCACAGCTATTTCCCTCTCTATAGATATGGGAAACCTGAAAAACCATCCTAGAAGTTAAAGATAAACAATTTTTCCACCGGTTCCTTAAATCCCAAGGAACAATGTCAAGAGACTTAAAAGCTAGAATCACTAACATAGAGTCACACTCCAACCAAAGGTTATGCCAACCTTTTTTAAAAGAAATCTCAATAGCAAACATGGCACCATAAATTTCAGCTTGCAAAGAGTAACTCATTCCAAGATTAACCGCAAACAACCCATAGATGCCCCACTTTTATCTCTGAAAATACCACCGCAAGAAGCATAACCAGGAGAACCTTTTGCAGCCCCATCAGTATTGCATTTAGTCCAGAAACAAGGAGGGGCAATCCAAAGCACCTCTTTAGGCAAGCAATCCTTCCTAGGATTTATTGTAATCGAAAAAAACTTGAGGAAGGCAAACTCATCAATGTCTGAACTAGCATGACCTTTACTCCAATTTCCAGATATATTAACATTAGCAGAAATGATGTTTTGGATAGAGCTCAAACTCACCTTTTTGTCATCAAACCTTAACTTGTTCCTACAAAACCATATACCCCAAAAACAAACAATTGACCAATGGAAGCTTGACAAACAGCTATTTAAGCCTGAAGGCCTAAGACCAAGAGTTGTCACAATTCACAGCCAACTAATTGGAGTGCACATTTAAGGTATCAATTTACTTGGAAGGAACAATGCTAAGGCAACATGAGCAAATCTGCTGTGCAAAAATTGCAGTGCAGGAAACTCTTGCACAAGATTCACCAGTATTGGCCACAAAGATTGCCTACAACATTGAAAAGAATGTAGAAGCAGACCTCTTAGTACCTTGGACCCTTACAACATTACATATCCTATCTTGATGCCAATGACCCTGCCTCTACTTAGAATACTCCTGAACCAGGAACTAACGAGCTCCTTAAGGATCTCCTTTGGCAAAGACCCCTCAAAGACAAGCAAGAACAAGTAACTGCAAGCACCAGATTTCGAGTAGACAACCTAGCTGAAGCAAGAATAACCTCAATCCAGTTGCAAAACTTGGTGTCAAAACCAAAAGCCCGTAGAACTTTTAGAAGAAAAGACCAATCCAAAGTATCAAACACCTTCTTAATATCAATTTTTAGAGCCAAATTACCACCAAAGTTCCTCTTGTCAATCAAGTTTATCACCTCAGAAGTAAGGCAGATACAATATGAAATCTGTCTTCCATGAATGAAACCTCTTTGATTGGGAGAAATGATGTGAGGAGCAATGAGAGCTAGCCTATTAGCCAACACCTTGGATATGATTTTAAACTTGAAATTAGCCATAGCAATTGGCCTATACTGCTCAATCTGATCAGCCTCAGGCACCTTGGGAATGAGAACAACAAGATTAGCATTAAAATTAGGCAAGATCCAGCCAGATGTAAAAAATTGAGACTGCATTAACTACATCATCCCCGATAACATTCCAGTAAGTTTGATAAAAATGAGCACCAAACCCATCAGGACCAGGAGGACCCTCATGATTCATACCAAAAACTGCCTGCTTAACCTCTTCAGCCGAAGGAATAACAGTCAGCAACTTGTTGTCATCCACTGAAACAGAACTTGAAATCACATCATCAACAAGACCATTATCCACACAACTGTTTTCTGAGCAGAAGATATCCTGAAAGTATTGAACCATATGATCCTCAATCTGAGAAACATTACTAAGAATTTGATCCCCACACTTCAGCATGCTCATTTGCTTAGCTACATTCGTAATCTTGGTCATTTTATGAAAAAACTGAGTGTTCCTGTCACCCTCCAGCTGCCATTTAATCCTGGACTTTTCATGCCAAAAATCCTCCTGATATTGCAGAGCCTTTCCTAACTCGAGCTGAGCAGATTTTTCAAGATCTCGAAGGGAGTCTGACATACCATCTGCATCAAGTTGCTGCTGAATCAAATTCAATTGCTGCTGAGCATTGGCGACATTAGCATGCACATCCCCAAGCACTCCTTTATTCCACACCTTTAATCTATCTTTTAAAATATTCAACTTCTGACACAAAACAAACATTGGACAACCACCAATATTACAATCCCAAACCTCCTTAACAATCTCTAAACACTACGGATGATGTGACCACATTTTCATAAACTTGAAAGAAGAACTATGCACAGAAACATCTTTCTGCAAATCTAACAATAAAGGGAAATGATCCGACCTTGATTTTGTTAAAGTGCAACAAGAGATACTTGTCCATGAATTTAGCCAAAGATCATTACAAATAGACCTATCCAACCTCTTTTCAGTCAAAGCCCTCCCCCTCCTACCATTACACCAAGTAAATTGATTACCTCTGGTTGGAAGGTGGATAAGATTGTTGCAAGCAGTCCACAGGTGGAATTCTTCACAAGCTATTTTTGGTGGAATACCACTACCTCTATACTAATGAGCTCCAAGGACAGTATTGAAATCACCAATGAAACACCAAGGCAAACTATGATTATCCTGCAAATCATTCAAATCCTTCCAAAGCTGCCTCCTATTCAAATAACAAGTAGAAGCATAAACTGCGACAATGCCAAAATCCTGGTTATCCACATTCACAGAAAAAGCAACATGCTGAGAAGAACTGGAAACAACATAAGGCCGCCACTTCTCAGAACACAATAACCATAAGTTTGGGATACTATGCTGCCTATCATTAACAGCAAAAACAGAGTCCAAGTTTACTCCAATACCTAACCGGAACTTTATGCAAATCCATCCAAGGTTCAGAAATGAAAACAAAGTTAGGTCTGTTAGCACAACAGAGCTGCTTCAAAACCAACCTAGTTGAGGAGTTGGCTAAGCCTCTAACATTCCAATAGAGGCACTTCATTGAGCAAGAAACAATGATCCTGCCCTTGAACGAGTAATAGGAACATCAGCTTTCGCATTATTTTTCTTTTGTTTCAGTCTCTTCTTTTGAGATTTTGACAGAGTTGGCTCTAAATCAACCACATTTGGTTGAGATGGATCAACCATTTGCTGGTTACTAGTTGCATTCATTTCCTTAGTAACCATGTCATCCCAATTCCTATTTAACACACTCAGATCGTGTTGCACAGGAGGAGGAAATTGCTGCAAGTCATGCTGAAGAGCAACTTGAGAAGACGAACCAAGTAAAGGTCTAATCTGAGACTCCGGTGTGTTCTTGACCATAACCGACTGAGATGGACTTGGGGATGGCACCCTTGGATTGACTGTCTCCTCAAACACAGTCTCAACTGAAGCATCATCATCCTCATTCACCTCATTCCCCAAAGGAAGAGTGTTATCATTCCTTTCCAAAACCGGAATATCAAATCTACTAAGATCTCTATCAATCACAACATCAGGTCCCTTTACGGGATCTAATTCTGGAACTGCTATACTAACACCTCCTTTAAAAACATCATGCCCCATTAAAACACTCTTTCCTTTATCCTGTGTGTCAAGATCGCCTTTCTTATCAGCAATTTTTGGCACATAGCGAGAAATCAATTTCTTGGTGCCTAAGTCAGCCTTTGTAGCCGTTATCCTCTTACAATGAGAATCAGTGTGACCAATAACAGAACAATGAGAACAAAACATTGGCAATTTTTCATATTCAACATTGACAAAAAATGCAAACTCCTCTCGTTCCACCATAATAACGTCCCTCAATTGATTTTTCAAATCAAGATCAACAAGAACCCTGGCAAAGTGACCAAAAGACCTCTTAGTTGTTGCATCATCCAAGGATAATGGGGTGCCAATGCCCCGGGCAATAGCAAACAAAATCTTTGGCCGCCAATACTCTTGAGGAAGATCAAAAATATGAATCCAACATTGAGCATTGGATTGCTTAGCCACGTTGGGAGTGAAATTTGGAGTCGAAGAAAACAGCCTCAAGACACCCGGATTAAGGGACCAAGAACCAACTGCAAGAACTTTGCGCAAGTCCTCTATTGATGAGAAACTAAACTCATAGAAGCCCATACCAATCGGGGTTTGCTTCCATTTGATGATAGGCTGCCAAAGCTTCAATAACTTGTCCCGCAAGTCATCTAACTTATACGGAGAATCACCCTTCACAAGAACCAATCTGCCATGCAAATTATTTTTGCAGCTTTCCACCTCGGCAATATATTCATCCTAAGGAATCTTCACAGCAACAACATCTCCCTTGAAACAAGGAGTAGGAAGTTGACTCAAAGGTATATCACACGCATTGGACAATGCTTGTGCAAAAGTTTTGGGAGACAAATAAGAGTCCCCAAGGAGGAGGAAGGAGGAGGTAAAGGAGAGGAAAAAGGAGGAGGGAGAGGCAGAGGAGGGTGAAGAAAATCAGACTCCAGATGCATTTTTGACAAATATAAAGATCGATTTCGCTCTTGACCTTTCCATGAGAGTTGCAGATATTTCTTTGAGCCATCCAACGATACCAAGATCAATACTTTTGAACACCCAAACCTCCAGAAATTGTCAGCAGACGGTTGCATGTTCTGATTGTCGCGAATAGTATCACATCTCAATCTTGAAGAAGGAATTTCACTCAGATAGAGATTGATTCAAATCTCGGCGTCTACTGGAAACATGTAGGTATTTCTCTTATCTTTCTAAAAAAACCAAGATCACTTCATTAGGACGAGCGTACCTCAAAAGACGACGTTTCGGACGCTTCATTATCGGCAGCAAAAGCTTGACTTCAATCTTCAGTGTTTTTGCGGTTGCCGCTTTTGTACTTTTGTCATTATTCACGCTTTTCTTCCCTTTCTTCTATTAGAGTTGCTGAAGCTTTTATATTCTTATATTACAGTACTTGATGCTTCAGAACTTTATTGAAAAGGGTACCTCATTTTCTGGTCAAGCTTGGACGTTGAACATCTTAATACTTCAATCAAAATTACTTCTCCACCCATCATAACGTTCTGTATTCTGAGAAGACGCTTGATTAGCTTCACTAGACGCTTCTTAAATGAGCTAAGGCTCTTGGTTATCCGCTTTGCACATTCCCAAGTCTGTTTAACTCGTAGCATTCTGACCATTAAGCATATTATGCTTCTTTGACCCTATTACTGGCCGAATTAGAATTCGATGTCTGCATGAAACTTGTTTACATGGATATTAGCTTTAATGAGACACCGGTTTCATCCAATTCGAACACCATCAGGTCAATATATGGCCATCAAACACTACAAAGGTATGACAGTCAGGAACGGCATCACGTCACCAACTTACGGATGCATTTTGACAAAGATAGAGATAGATTTCGCTCTAGACCTTTTCACGAGAGCTGCAGATATTTCTTTGAGCCATCCAATAATACCAAGATCGATACTTTTGAACACCCAAAGCTCCCGAAATTGTCAGCAGACGGTTGCAAGTTCTGATTGTCACGAACAGTATCACATCTCTAGATTGAAGAAGGAATTTCACTCAGATAGAGATTGATTCAGATCTCGGCGTCTACAGGAAACATGTAGGTATTTCTCTTATCTTTCTAAAAAACCGAAGATCACTTCATTAGGATGAGCATAACTCAAAATACGACGGTTCGGACGCTTGATTATCGACAGCAAACGCTTGACTTCAATCATCAGTCTTTTTGCTGCTGCAGCTTTTGTACTTCTGTCTTTATTCACGCCATTATTCTCTTTCTTCTATTATATTTGCTGAATGTTTTGTCTTCTTCTGTTACAGTACTTAAAGCTTCAGAACTTTATTGAAAAGGGCACCTCATTTTCTGGTCAAGCTTGAACTTTGAATATCTTAATACTTCATTCAATATTACTTCTCAACCCATCATAATGTTCTGTATTCTGAGTCGACGCTTGATTAGCTTCATTGGAAGTCTCTTAAAAGAGCTAAGGCGCTTGGTTATCCCCTTGGCACATTCACAAGGCTATTTAACTCGTAGAATTCTGACCATTTAGCGTATTATGCTTCTTTGACCCTGTTACTAAACGAATTAGGATTCGATGTCTTCAAGAAACTTGTTTATATGGATATTAGCTTTAATGAGACACCAGTTTTATCCAATTTGAACACCATCAGCTCAATATATGGCCATCAGATGTTATAAAGTTGTGACAATCAGGAACGACATCACGTCACCAACTTACGAATTCATTTTGACAAAGATGGAAATTGATTTTGCTCTTGACCTCTTCCCGAGAGTTGCAAATATTACTTTGAGCCTTCCAACGATACCAGCATCGATACTTTTGAACACCCAAAGCTCCAGAAATTGTCAGCAGACGGTTGCATGTTCTGATTTTCACGAATAGTATCACACGGTACTTCTCTTATCATTCTAACAAAACCAAGATCACTTCATTAGGACGAGCATACCTCAAAATACGACGTTTCGGACGCTTGATAATCGGCAGTAGACGCTTCACTTCAATCTTCAGTGTTTTTGCTTTTGCAGCTTTTTTACTTTTGTCTTTATTCCCGCTTTTTTTCTCTTTGTTCTATTAGAGTTGCTGAAGCTTTTGTCCTTTTCTATTACAGTACTGGAAGCTTCAGAACTTTATTGAAAAGGGTACCTCATTTTTTGGTCAAGCTTGAACTTTGAATATCTTAATACTTCATTCAAAATTACTTCTCAACCCCTCATAATGTTCTGTATTCTGAGTAGACGCTTGATTAGCTTCACTGGACGCTTCTTAAAAGAGCTAAGGTGCTTGGTTATCCGCTTTGTACATTCACAAGGGTATTTAACTCGTAAAATTCTGACCATTTAGCAATTTATGCATCTTTGACCCTGTTACTGGACGAATTAGGATTCGATGTCTTCATGAAACTTGTTTATATGGATATTAGCTTTAATGAGACACCGGTTTCATCCAATTCGAACACCATCATCTCAATATATGGCCATCAGATGCTACGAAGGTATGACAGTCAGGAACGACATCACGTCACCAACTTACGGATGCATTTTGACAAAGATGAAGATTGATTTCGCTCTTGACCTCATCACGAGAGTTGCAGATATTTCTTTGAGCCTTCCAACGATACCAAGATCGATACTTTTGAATTCTTAAATATCCAGCAATTGTCCGCAGACGGTTGCATGTTCTGATTGTCACGAACAGTATCACATCTCAAGCTTGAAGAAGGAATTTCACTCATATAGAGATTGATTCAGATCTTGGCGTCTACAGGAAACATGTAGTTATTTCTCTTATCTTTCTAAAAAAAACTGAGATCACTTCATTAGGATGAGCGTACCTCAAAATACGACGTTTCGGAAGCTTGATTATCGGCAGCAGACGCTTGACTTCAATCTTCAGTCTTTATGCTGTTGCAGCTTTTGTACTTTTATCTTTATTCACGCTTTTTTTCTCTTTCTTCTATTGCAGTTGCTGAAGGTTTTATCTTCTTCTATTACTGTAGTGGAAGCTTCAAAACTTTATTGAAAAGGGTACCTCAGTTTTTGGTCAAGCTTGAACTTTGAATATATTAATACTTCATTCAAAATTACTTCTCAACCCATCATAATATTTTGTATTCTGAGTAGGCGATTGATTTGCTTCAATGGACGCTTCTTAAAAGAGTGAAGGTGCTTGGTTATCCACTTGGCACATTCACAAGGCTATTTAACTCGTAGAATTCTGACCATTTAGTGTATTATGCTTCTTTGACCCTGTTACTAGACGAATTAGGATTCGATGTCTTCATGAAACTTGTTTATATGAATATTAGCTTTAATGAGACACCGGTTTCATCCAATTCGAACACCATTAGCTCAATATATAGGCATCAGACGCTACAAAGGTATGACAGTTAGGAATGACATCACGTCACCAACTTTCGAATTCATTTTGACAAAGATGGAGATTGATTTCGCTCTTGACCTCTTCCCGAGAGTTGCAGATATTTCTTTGAGCCATCCAACGATACCAAGATCGATACTTTTGAACACACAAAGCTCCAGAAATTGTATGCCGACGGTTGCATGTTTTGATTGTCACGAACAGTATCACATATCAAGCTTGAAGCAGGAAGTTCACTCAGATAGAGATTGATTCAAATCTCGGCGTCTACAGGAAACATGTAGGTATTTCTCTTATCTTTCTAAAAAAACCAAGATCACTTCATTAGGACGAGCGTACCTCAAAATACGATGTTTCGGACGCTTGATTATCGACAACAGACGCTTGATTTCAATCTTCAGTCCTTTTGCTGTTGCCGCTTTTGTACTTTTGTCTTTATTCACACTTTTCTTCTCTTTCTTCTATTAGAGTTGCTGAAACTTTTATATTCTTATATTACAATACTTGATGCTTCAGAACTTTATTGAAAAGGATACCTCATTTTCTGGTCAAGCTTGGACATTGAATATCTTAATACTTCATCCAAAATTACTTCTCCACCCATCATAACGCTCTGTATTCTGAGAAGACGCTTGATTAGCTTCACTGGATGCTTATTAAATGAGCTAAGGTGCTTGATTATCCACTTAGCACATTCACAAGGCTATTTAACTCGCAGCATTCTGACCATTTAGCGTATTATGCTTCTTTGACCTTGTTACTGGCCGAACTAGGATTCGATGTCTTCATGAAACTTGTTTATATAGATATTAACCTTAGTGAGACACCAGTTTCGTCCAATTCTAACACCATGAGCTCAATATATGGCCATCAGACGCTTCAAAGGTATGACAGTCAGGAACGGCATCATGTCACCAACTTACGGATGCATTTTGACAAAGATAGAGATAGATTTCGCTCTCGACCTCTTCACGAGAGTTGCAGATATTTCTTTGAGCCATCCAACGATACCAAGATCGATACTTTTGAACACCCAAATCTCCAGAAATTGTCAGCCGACGGTTGCATGTTTTGATTGTCACGAACAGTATCACATCTCAAGCTTGAAGAAGGAATTTCACTCAGATAGAGATTAATTCAGATCTCGCCGTCTACAGGAAACATGTAGGTATTTCTCATATATTTCGAAAAAAACAAAGATCACTTCATTAGGACGAGCGTACCTCAAAATACGACGTTTCAGACGCTTGATTATCGGCTGCAGACGCTTGACTTCAATCTTCAGTCTTTTTGCTATTGCAGCTTTTTTACTCTTGTCTTTATTCATGCTTTTTTTCTCTTTCTTCAATTGGAGTTGCTGAAGGTATTGTCTTCTTCTATTACAGTACTTGAAGCATCAGAACTTTATAGAAAAGGGTACCTCATTTTCTGGTCAAGCTTAAACTTTGAATATCTTAATACTTCATACAAAATTACTTCACAACCCAACATAATGTTTTGTATACTGAGTAGACGCTTGATTAGCTTCACTGGATGTTTCTTAAAAGAGCTAAGGCGCTTGGTTATCCACTTGGTACATTCACAAGGCTATTTTACTCGTAGCATTCTGACCATCATGCTTCCAACGATACCAAAATCGATACTTTTGAACACGCAAAGCTCCAGAAATCGTCTGCAGACGGTTGCATGTTCTGATTGTCACGAACAGTATCACATCTCAAGCTGGAAGAAGGAATTTCACTCCGATAGAGATTGATACAGATCTAAACATCTACCGGAAACATTTAGGTATTACTCTTTTCTTTCTAACAAAACCAAGATCACTGTATAAGGATGAGTGTGTAACGCCCCGATTTTCACGTTTTCTAATTCTTCAGTATTTTAACGTCTTTATTTTATTCGAGGTCTTAGGAATGTAAATAAAATATTTCGAGACCATAGTCATGCTCGACGATATCGTAGGAAGCTACGATTAAGTTTTGAGTCAAAAACTCAAACGGAGTCCGGTCTGCGTTTTTACACCGACAGTATGATTTTACTGCTCAGAAGACCTCAGATGGACCCGTGAACGAGACAGTAAGTCTTAGAATTTGATTCTCTACGTTTTGGTTAAATTTCGTAAAAATTTCAGAAAAATAACTTCCTGACCTTCGTTCGGGCGGAATCCCCAATCGGGTGACGAACGGAGCCACATATGGATTTACCGGGACTTGCCAACAGATAATCTTGATATCACAACATCCCAGGACACTTGGGAGAGTATGCCAGAGTCATCATGATGATCGGGAAAATCTAGATGCGAAATGACCAAAATGCCCCTAACCTTAGTCTTTTGCACTTTTACCATTTTACCCTTTTGGCAAATGACCTTTTTGCCCTTAAGTGACTTGTTTTAAGGCTGAACTCAGCCTCTTCCAGCCCCTCATTCACGAAATTTATGCCCAAAGAAGAACACCATTGTTGTTCTTGAAGAGAAACTCCATTTTTCTTCTTGAAAAGCTTGAATCACTTGTTAGAATCACTTGATTCCTTGAGCAATCTTCCTTCATTTCAAGGTAAGATCACTTCTATGATCTCTTAGCTTCTTGAATATCTCTTTATTTCAAGATCAAGATCCATTTTCATGAAAATTATTTCTTAGATCCAAAAGTTTGAAAATCCATAGGAAATTGTAGAAAAATCATTTTGATGTGAGACCAATTTCTTTGAACTCACCTCATCATTCTCTACCTAAACCCAAGAGCTTATGATTCAACTCTCATCATAGCTCAAAAAGCACATTAGGGCCGAACCCTTCTTGATGATGATGAATAGTGTTTTCATCAATTTTTGATTTCTAACACTTGATTTCATTCTTAGCTTTCCTAATGCCTTTGAATCCATGAAATGGAAAACCAAGATCAATTCCTAGCTTTATTCTCTTTAGGGTGGCCGAAACCCTATTTGTGAGAATTGTTGAGTTTGGTTTGATTGTTGTTTAATTATTGATTGTTTGGTTGTTGTAGTTGGTGACAACTATCAGGAGGTTCACAAACCGATCAACCGACTTTGATCCGGGAATCTGCTCTTCAACAGGTATGGGGAGAAGAACCTCATCACACCAAGATGGTGGTGGTGAAGATGGTTGTTTACTTTATGTGTGGGTGAAACCCTTTAGTTTGGGTTCACTTTTATATGTTAAGTTTTGTTAAGTTCTCTTGGAGAACAAGATTGTCATGATGAGTTTATGCTTGAGTATGTTGTAGTGTGCTTTAGCATATGTTGATGAAGATATGATTGAATGAAAAACCATTTCATGTATGTTGGAAAACCTACTTTGATCACTAGATCAAGTATGGACTTTTATTGATGATTATGAGACCATAATGTGTGATGGACTTGGATGTTTGATTATGATGTAGTAATGTGTATTATGGTTATCATGATTGTGTAAGTATTGTGAGCCATACTTTGATTGGTTGATGAAGTAAAACCTCACATTGATTCCTAGTTGGCTATTAGCCATGACCTTGAGGAAAGGAAGGATATGAATAGTTCTTTGACAAGTCAAGTTTTGATGTAAAGAAAGTGTTTTCAATAACTTGTGTTTTTCAAAGAAAAACCCTAAGTGACTTTAAATGGAATTAAATCTCAAAGTGCTTTCACCAAAGTGAAACATGTTTTATACCTTATCCTTAGTTCATCTAGCTAATCAAGTGACTCAAAATGAGAAAAGAAGTGTTTTCATGAAGAGAATCAAAATGGTTCCATAAGGTTGATGTCTTGTTTTAAGGCAACTTTTTGCTAAGCGAATTTACTTTCGCTAAGCGAAAAACAGGGAAAGTCTTAGTTGGGCATCACTGCCTCACTTTCGCTAAGCGAATTCCTATTCGCTAAGCCAACCAAGCGAGTTTCGCTACGCGAATTAAGTCTCGCTGAGCGATCCAGAGAACTCTCCAAAGGATGTATAACCGCCTCCATTTCGCTAAGCGAAATTATATTCGCTAAGGGAATACAATATATTTCGCTACACGAATTCTGTTTCGCCGAGCGATCCAGAGGTGTTTACAAAGAGGTGTAACCGTCTGTACTTGCGCTAAGCGAATTCATATTCGCTAAGCGAATACAATATATTTCGCTACGCGATTTATGTCTCGCCGAGCGATCCAGAGGAGTTCCAGAGGAGGCATTACTGCCTCATTTTCGCTAAGCGAATGGAATTCCGCTAAGCGAATTTCATGTTTCAGAAAATGCTAGAAATGAAGTAAGTAGTTCAAATGTTGTTTCAAATCAAATGAGTTTTCAATTATAAAAGTTGTTTGGTTTACAAAGGAGTTTTCTAACTCAATCGTAAAGTTTTACGCGTGAAAAACCTAAGTTAAATAATTAACTTAGAGTTGAAGACAGGGGTTAATTAAGTATGGTATGTGGTGGAACAAGACCATGTGCTATACCATTGATGACTTAGTACATCAATGACTTCATAAGACTTAAGTGAAATCAACACTTGTTTCCTTAATTGAAAAACAAGGGATTAATATCTTAGAAAGGCTTAAAGACTTATCTAAGAGGATTCTCAATCCTTATTCATAATGCTTAGGACTTGAGACATAATTCATAAGACATAAACACAAACATGTTACGTTTTGGGTTTTGAAACAATAGTTCGATGACGGACCGATGATTCGGATCCAGGTTAATCGTTCAATTGTTTCTGTCTTGTGATAACTGGAATGAGAGAGATCCTGAGGCTGTGCAGGTATGGGACTGTATAGTGGAAGGAATCCTGAGGCTATGCAGGTATGGGACTGTATAGTTAAGGGAAGGCATATAAGAATTCATTGGTACTACCCATACCAACAAGATTTATCTTCTTTTCGGGAACTTAGAACATAAGAACTTTATAGTTAAGCGTGCTTGACTTAGAGTAATTATGGGATGGGTGACCTTCTGGGAAGTTTCCTAGAAAGCGTGTGAGTGAGGACAAAACACGCTGAAAAGAATTGTGTTGGTTTGTGGGGACAGTCGACGATTCTGAAAGCAGTCTGGATCATTCCAAAGGAATCACGAGATATTTATCCGATGGATAATTGTTTTATCCGATGGATAAATGTTTTATAAAACAAAGATGTGTGTAGTTTCTAAGGAAGAGAACCTTAGTGAACCTTGAGGTCTATCCAATGGATAAACATTGCTTTATCGCATCTGCTTTGTGTGAGCATTGGCATTTCATGTGCATAGTTGTAAGGCCTTGAGCCTAGGAGTTGAGCTTACACCTTGATGCGGGTGCGAATCTTACGGTGACGATCTTCAATGGTCTTTTTGGAGGTATCAGGGTTGGAAGGGCTGACATGTGACCAGTTGGTGATTCTTCTGTGTCGTGGCGAATCCGTGCAATACACTGATATCCTCTACTAGATGCCGTACTTTTCATGTTTGGTCGAGAGTGTTACCGTAAAGCCAGATACATGCACGTTACGAATGTTGTAGCATCTTGCTCATGGCTGGCAGAAACCGGAACATGTCCTCCCATTCACTCTCTCCGAATGTTTTGTTAGCTCCATGGAGTAGGGGTCAAAGTAGTACCCAGTGACATTGACATTGAGTCATATACATTGCATTGCATTGCATGGCTATTGATGTTTACATTTACTATTATACATCGCTGTATTGTTTAAGGATGCCTTATATTATGCTGTTAAATGTTTAGCATGCTATTATGTTGTTAACTGCTTAACATGATTTATACTGAGAACCTTTGTAAGCATGTTGGGTACGTTGTTACCCGGTGAGTCGTCCCGTTTTTACTACTGCTGTTTTGTTGTGTTGATGAACGGGAATCTCACCCATATCTGTATGTTTTCTGCTGGTACTTGCTGTTGATGCTTGAACAGATGAACGCGACGATGGTTCGGTTCTGCAGTCCCTTTGAGTTCGGAGGTGGACTCTTTTGCTGTTTTAGTTTTGTTGTCGGCCAGACTATGTCAGTTTTTGTAGTACCTTTTGGGAGCCATGACTCCTAGTACTTATTGTATTTTCTTATGTTAGTCATACATTAGACTTATGTCTGTATATATAGTAATGTTGTTATTTCTGTTTCTGTTTTCTGTTTTCTGTATTATAATATTGTATGTATGTCCTAGTAATGCATGGTGAACCTAAGTTCACTTATTAGTAATATTTATTACCTTTACTAATCCCATTACATCTTTATGAAAAGAAAAGAAAAAGAAAAATCGTATTTTCCGCATTAATAAATATTTTCGGCCTTATAAACGTTCGGGAATGTGTCACTCGGGAAAGGGTGTTGCATTATTTGGTATCAGAGCTGGCCGAGTCTTTTTGGGGTTTGTAGGTTATGGTCTGTCTTGTTTGTGTTGTGTTTTCTCTGATTGTTTTCTGTGTTATTGTTTCTGAGAGAAAACAATGTTGGAAAGGATGATGACTTTGGTCTATCCTTTTGTATTGTTTGTTCTCTGTGTTGTGTTTCTGTGAAGAAGGCAACGATTGTTTGTTATTCTCTGCATTATTGTTTCTGAAGAGGAATGATATTGGGCAGGAGAGTAATGTTTTTGCTTTCTTGTAAGTTGTCACTCGCAGAGTTCTTCAGAACGAGTGTTTTCCGACGGGTGCCAGACGAGTTGAAAGACATAGAGTTCCTGCAACTACGTCAAGGAGGAATGTCTGTCAAGGAATATGCTGATCGTTTTGAGTCCCTGCTGAAGTCTTCGAGGTATTTCCATCTTCATCCCGATGAGGAGTGGAAGTGCACAAAGTTCGAAGATGATTTAAGGGACGAGATTCGAGGAGAGGTGCTACCTCTTGAGGTCAAAGAGTTCTCAGTTTTGGTAGATGAATGCTTCGTAATCGAAGATCTGATGAAGACTTGTGGAGGAAGGCAACGTCACTCTAGACCGACTAGGTTCCACAAAGGCACCAATGGTCGTGATGATAGATCTCGATCAAAACCATATTCGAAACAGCAAGGTCAACAACAACGTTCTGTAGGAGGAAGCAGTGGTAGTATTAGTCAATCTGGAAGCGCCCCAAAGAAGTGCATGAAGTGTGGCAAGAACAATCATGTGACTAGAGGATGCTTGATCAAGGGAATCATGTGTTTCAAGTGTGGGAAGCCAGGACATACTTCACGCGATTGTGTGCAATCAAAAGCTGGACATTCTGTCAACGATGTGCAAGCAGCGAAGCCTAAGGCAATGAGTGGAGTTTATACTGGGGATGATGCTGAGACTTCTCAAAGGGAAGATTTGATTCACAGTCAGATCGTCGTGGAAGGTAGAACCTTATCTGTATCTTTCCTTACCCTTAGATTTGGTAATCCTTGCACTTTCTGCAAAGCCCGTTATAACTGCGAAAGTCTGTTTGAACTATTCTATGTTTCGTCATGGATAGAACATTTTTGATTTATTTGATCTGTTTGCCTCTTCCGCAAATGGATGTGATCATAAGGATGGATTGGTTATCTTGTAACTATATCCTATTAGACGGTGCAAACAAAACCTTAGTTTTTCCTGATTCGGATAATTCTGGATTTGGAATGCCAACCAAGAAAACGTTTCTTTTGAGAGGAAGAGCTCAACGAATACATGTTACTAACGAGTTTCCGGAAGTCTTTCCTGAAGACGTACCAGGTTTACCGCCAGTTCGAGACATCGAGTTGTGATTGATCTTGTGCCAGGAACAGGACCAACATCTATGGCACCTTATCATATGACACCTGCTGAGTTGGAAATCTTGAAGGAACAGTTGGTGGACTTATTGGGGAAACAGTTCGTTAGACCTAGTGTGTCGGGAACGCCTGTGCTGTTGGTGAGAAAGAAAGACGAAACATCTTGCTTATGTGTGGATTAGCGCCAGTTGAACAAAGTTACCATTCAGAACAAGTATCATCTTCCGGCAATAAATGACTTGATGGATCAGTTGAGGAGAGCGGCAGTTTTCTCCGAGATTGATTTGCGATTGGGTTATCACCAGATTCATGTAAAGGTAGAAGATGTACCAAGAACAGTGTTTCAAACACGCTATGGCCACTACGAGTACCTTGTAATGCCGTTTGGTATGACGAATACTCCTCTATATTCATGGATTACATGAATAGGATCTTTCGTCCATACCTAGATAAGTTTGTCGTTGTTTCATAGACGACATACTCATCTATTCGCGAAACCAGGAAGTACACGCTGAATATCTTAGTGTGATTCTTCAGGTTCTGAAGGAGAAACAGCTGTATGCAAAGTTGTACAAGTGTGAGATTTGGCTCGACGAAGTAAAGTTTTTGGGTCATGTGATTTCAAAGGAAGGATGAAGCGTTTGAATGGACTGAAGCCTGTGAGGAAAGTTTAAAAGGATTAGAGAGAAGGTTGACTACTTCACCTGTGTTAGTGCTGCCTGATCTCAAGGGAACATTTGTGTTCACACTTCTACATATTCCTCAGTGTATTAGACAATTGAGTGAATTGGTAATATGGTGTCCATTGGTCTGGACATTTTCGTATTATTTCACTGAAAGTTTTGTTATGACTATTTCTTGAGTTATAACATAAACAACTTCTTGATACTGGAAGTTTCTTGATGAAACTTAGTCTAATCACTTTTACTTTTGGTGAAGGTGATCCAGTCTGATTTTTGCCAGACTGTTTATCTTTTGATTCCCAAATTTATTGGAAGGTTCTTATGAAAGAAGGAACTTTATTAGAGTCATGGATGTAAACATGTATTAGCTATGCATTTTTACACTCACGAACCTACTGAAGAGTCTTTTTGCATACTGGATATTCCTGTATTCATTCCAGATTGGTAAAATTCTTTTGTTACTTTCTTCTGAGACCAAGACCAGGAAAAATTTCCTTTGTTGAAAATTTCTTTCCTTAATCTTCAGCGACCGAATAGGTTTAGTCTTAAGTCACGGAATTTTGAGGACGAAATTCTTTTAAGAGGGGTAGGAATGTAACGCCCCGATTTTCACGTTTTCTAATTCTTCAGTATTTTAACGTCTTTATTTTATTCGAGGTCTTAGGAATGGAAATAAAATATTTCGAGACCATAGTCATGCTCGACGATATCGTAGGAAGCTACGATTAAGTTTTGAGTCAAAAACTCAAACGGAGTCCGGTCTGCGTTTTTACACTGACAGTATGATTTTACTGCTCAGAAGACCTCAGATGGACCCGTGAACGAGACAGTAAGTCTTAGAATTTGATTCTCTACGTTTTGGTTAAATTTCGTAAAAATTTCAGAAAAATAACTTCCTGACCTTCGTTCGGGCGGAATCCTTAATCGGGTGACGAACGGAGCCACATATGGATTTACCGGGACTCGCCAATAGATAATCTTGATATCACAACATCCCAGGACACTTGGGAGAGTATGCCAGAGTCGTCATGATGATCAGGAAAATCTAGATGCGAAATGACCAAAATGCCCCTAACCTTAGTCTTTTGCACTTTTACCATTTTACCCTTTTGGCAAATGACCTTTTTGCCCTTAAGTGACTTGTTTTAAGGCTGAACTCAGCCCCTTCCAGCCCCTCATTCACGAAACTTCTGCCCAAAGAAGAACACCATTGTTGTTCTTGAAGAGAAACTCCTTTTTCTTCTTGAAAAGCTTGAATCACTTGTTAGAATCACTTGATTCCTTGAGCAATCTTCCTTCATTTCAAGGTAAGATCACTTCTATGATCTCTTAACTTCTTGAATATCTCTTTATTTCAAGATCAAGATCCATTTTCATGAAAATTATTTCTTAGATCCAAAAGTTTGAAAATCCATAGGAAATTGTAGAAAAATCATTTTGATGTGAGACCAATTTCTTTGAACTCACCTCATCATTCTCTACCTAAACCCAAGAGCTTATGATTCAACTCTCATCATAGCTCAAAAAGCACATTAGGGCCGAACCCTTCTTGATGATGATGAATAGTGTTTTCATCAATTTTTGATTTCTAACACTTGATTTCATTCTTAGCTTTCCTAATGCCTTTGAATCCATGAAATGGAAAACCAAGATCAATTCCTAGCTTTATTCTCTTTAGGGTGGGCGAAACCCTATTTGTGAGAATTGTTGAGTTTGGTTTGATTGTTGTTTAATTATTGATTGTTTGGTTGTTGTAGTTGGTGAAAACTATCAGGAGGTTCACAAACCGATCAACCGACTTTGATCCGGGAATCTGCTCTTCAACAGGTATGGGGAGAAGAACCTCATCACACCAAGATGGTGGTGGTGAAGATGGTTGTTTACTTTATGTGTGGGTGAAACCCTTTAGTTTGGATTCACTTTTATATGTTAAGTTTTGTTAAGTTCTCTTGGAGAACAAGATTGTCATGATGAGTTTATGCTTGAGTATGTTGTAGTGTGCTTTAGCATATGTTGATGAAGATATGATTGAATGAAAAACCATTTTCATGTATGTTGGAAAACCTACTTTGATCACTAGATCAAGTATGGACTTTTATTGTTGATTATGAGACCATAATGTGTGATGGACTTGGATGTTTGATTATGATGTAGTAATGTGTATTATGGTTATCATGATTGTGTAAGTATTGTGAGCCATACTTTGATTGGTTGATGAAGTAAAACCTTACATTGATTCCTAGTTGGCTATTAGCCATGACCTTGAGGAAAGGAAGGATATGAATAGTTCTTGGACAAGTCAAGTTTTGATGTAAAGAAAGTGTTTTCAATAACTTGTGTTTTTCAAAGAAAAACCCTAAGTGACTTTAAATGGAATTAAATCTCAAAGTGCTTTCACCAAAGTGAAACATGTTTTATACCTTATCCTTAGTTCATCTAGCTAATCAAGTGACTCAAAATGAGAAAAGAAGTGTTTTCATGAAGAGAATCAAAATGGTTCCATAAGGTTGATGTCTTGTTTTAAGGCAACTTTTCGCTAAGCGAATTTACTTTCGCTAAGCGAAAAACAGGGAAAGTCTTAGTTGGGCATCACTGCCTCACTTTCGCTAATCGAATTCATATTCGCTAAGCCAACCAAGCGAGTTTCGCTATGCGAATTAAGTCTCACTGAGCGATCCAGAGAACTCTCCAAAGGAGGTATAACCGCCTCCATTTCGCTAAGCGAAATTATATTCGCTAAGCGAATACAATATATTTCGCTACACGAATTTTGTTTCGCCGAGCGATCCAGAGGTGTTTACAAAGAGGTGTAACCGTCTGTACTTGCACTAAGCGAATTCATATTCGCTAAGCGAATACAATATATTTCGCTACGCGATTTATGTCTTGCCGAGCGATCCAGAGGAGTTCCAAAGGAGGCATTACTGCCTCATTTTCGCTAAGCGAATGGAATTCTGCTAAGCGAATTTCATGTTTCAGAAAATGCTAGAAATGAAGTAAGTAGTTCAAATGTTGTTTCAAATCAAATGAGTTTTCAATTGTAAAAGTTGTTTGGTTTACAAAGGAGTTTTCTAACTCAATCGTAAAGTTTTACGCGTGAAAAACCTAAGTTAAATAATTAACTTAGAGTTGAAGACAAGGGTTAATTAAGTATGGTATGTGGTGGAACAAGACCATGTGCTATACCATTGATGACTTAGTACATCAATGACTTCATAAGACTTAAGTGAAATCAACACTTGTTTCCTTAATTGAAAAACAAGGGATTAATATCTTAGAAAGGCTTAAAGACTTATCTAAGAGGATTCTCAATCCTTATTCATAATGCTTAGGACTTGAGACATAATTCATAAGACATAAACACAAACATGTTACGTTTTGGGTTTTGAAACAATAGTTCGATGACGGACCGATGATTCGGATCCAGGTTAATCGTTCAATTGTTTCTGTCTTGTGATAACTGGAATGAGAGAGATCCTGAGGCTGTGCAGGTATGGGACTGTACAGTGGAAGGAATCCTGAGGCTATGCAGGTATGGGACTGTATAGTTAAGGGAAGGCATATAAGAATTGATTGGTACTACCCATACCAACAAGATTTATCTTCTTTTCGGGAACTTAGAACATAAGAACTTTATAGTTAAGCGTGCTTGACTTAGAGTAATTATGGGATGGGTGACCTTCTGGGAAGTTTCCTAGAAAGCGTGTGAGTGAGGACAAAACACGCTGAAAAGAATTGTGTTGGTTTATGGGGACAGTCGACGATTCTGAAAGCAGTCTGGATCATTCCAAAGGAATCACGAGATATTTATCCGATGGATAATTGTTTTATCCGATGGATAAATGTTTTATAAAACAAAGATGTGTGTAGTTTCTAAGGAAGAGAACCTTAGTGAACCTTGAGGTCTATCCAATGGATAAACATTGCTTTATCGCATCTGCTTTGTGTGAGCATTGGCATTTCATGTGCATAGTTGTAAGGCCTTGAGCCTAGGAGTTGAGCTTACACCTTGATGCGGGTGCGAATCTTACGGTGACGATCTTCAATGGTCTTTTTGGAGGTATCAGGGTTGGAAGGGCTGACATGTGACCAGTTGGTGATTCTTCTGTGTCGTGGCGAATCCGTGCAATACACTGATATCCTCTACTAGATGCCGTACTTTTCATGTTTGGTCGAGAGTGTTATCGTAAAGCCAGATACGTGCACGTTACGAATGTTGTAGCATCTTGCTCATGGCTGGCAGAAACCGGAACATGTCCTCCCATTCACTCTCTCCGAATGTTTTGTTAGCTCCATGGAGTAGGGGTCAGAGTAGTACCCAGTGGCATTGACATTGAGTCATATACATTGCATTGCATTGCATGGCTATTGATGTTTACATTTACTATTATACATCGCTGTATTGTTTAAGGATGTCTTATATTATGCTATTAAATGTTTAGCATGCTATTATGTTGTTAACTGCTTAACATGATTTATACTGAGAACCTTTGTAAGCATGTTGGGTACGTTGTTACCCGGTGAGTCGTCCCGTTTTTACTACTGCTGTTTTGTTGTGTTGATGAACGGGAATCTCACCCATATCTGTATGTTTTCTGCTGGTACTTGCTGTTGATGCTTGAACAGATGGACGCGACGATGGTTCGGTTCTGCAGTCCCTTTGAGTTCGGAGGTGGACTCTTTTGCTGTTTTAGTTTTGTTGTCGGCCAGACTATGTCAGTTTTTGTAGTGCCTTTTGGGAGCCATGACTCCTAGTACTTATTGTATTTTCTTATGTCAGTCATACATTAGACTTATGTCTGTATATATAGTAATGTTGTTATTTCTGTTTCTGTTTTCTGTTTTCTGTATGAAAAGAAAAGAAAAAGAAAAATCGTATTTTCCGGATTAATAAATATTTTCGGCCTTATAAACGTTCGGGAATGTGTCACTCGGGAAAGGGTGTTGCAGAGTGTACCACAAAATACAATGTTTCAGACGCTTGATTATCGGCAGCGGACACTTGATTTCAATCTACAGTCTTTTTGCTGTTGCCGCTTTTGTACTTTTATCTTTCTCACGCTTTTCTTCTCTTTCCTCTGTTAGAGTTGCTGAAGCTTTTATATTCTTATATTATAGTACTTGATGCTTCAGAACTTTATTGCAAAGGATACCTCATTTTTTGGTCAAGCTTGGACGTTGAATATCTTAATACTTCATTCAAAATTACTTCATTAGCTACACTGGACGCTTCTTAAAAGAGATAAGGCGCTTGGTTATCCACTTGGCACATTCACAAGGCAACTTAACTCATAGCATTCTGACCACTTAGCGTATTATGCTTCTTTGACCCTGTTACCGGATGAATTACGATTCGATGTCTTAATTAAACTTGTTTATCTGGATATTAGCTTTAATGAGACACCGGTTTCATGCAATTCAAACACCATCAGCTCAATATATGGCCATCAGAAGCTACAATGGTATGACAGTCAGGAATGACATCACGTCACCAACTTACGAAAGAATTTTGACAAAGATAGAGATCGATTTCGCTCTTGACCTCTTCACGAGGGTTGCAGATATTTATTTGAGCCTTCCAAAGATACCAAGATCGATACTTTTGAAAACCTAAAGCTCCAGAAATTGTCAGCTGAAGGTTGCATATTCGAATTGTCACGAACAGTATCACACCTCAAGCTTGAAGAAGGAATGTCACTAAGATAGAGATTGATTCAGATCTCGACTTCTGCATCAAACAGGTAGGTATTTTTCTTATCTTTCTAAATAAACCAAGATCACTTAATTAGGACGAGCATGCCTCAAAATACAACGTTTCCGACCCTTGATTATCGGTAGCAGACGCTTGACTTCAATCTTCAATCTTTTTGTTGTTGCAGCTTTTGTACTTTTGTCTTTATTCACGCTTTTTACTCTTTCCTCTATTGGACTTTCTGAAGGTTTTGTCTTCTTCTATTACAGTACTTGATGCTTCAGAACTTTATTGAAAAGGGTTCCTCATTTCCTGGTCAAGCTTAGTCTTTGAATATCTTTTTACTTCGATTCAAAATTACTTCTCCACCCATCATAATGGCCTGTATTATGAGTAAACGCTTGATTAGGTTCACCGGACGCTTCTTAAAAGAGCTAAGGTGCTTGGTTATCCACTTGGCAAATTCACAAGGCTATTGAACTCGTAGCATTCAGACCATTTAGCGAATTATGCTTCTTTGACCCTGTTACTGGCCGAATTACGATTCGATGTCTTCATGAAACTTGTTTCGTGGATATTAGCTTTAATGAGACACCGGTTTCATCCAATTCGAACACCATCAGCACAATATATGGCCATCAGACACTACAAAGGTATGACAGTCAGGAACGACATCAAGTCACCAACTTACGGATGCATTTTGACAAAGACAGAGATCGATTTCGCTCTTGACCTCTTCATGAGAGTTGCAGATTTTTCCTTGAGCCTTCCAATCATACCCAGATCGATACTTTTGAAAACCTAATGCCCCAGAAATTGTCAGCAGAAGGTTGCATGTTCTGATTGTCACGAACAATATCACATCTCAAGCTTGAAGAAGGAATTCCACTTCGATAGAGATTGATACAAATCTCGGCTTCTTCAGGAAACAGGTAGGTATTTCTCTTATCTTTCAAAAAAAACCAAGGTCACTTCATCAGGACGAGCGTACCTCAAAATACGACGTTTCGGACCCTTGATTATCGGCAGCAGACGCTTGACTTCAATCTTCAGTCATTTTGCCGTTGCAGCTTTTGCACTTTTGTCTTTATTCACACCTTTTTTCTCTTTCTTCTATTTGAGCCCCTGAAGGCTTTGTCTTCTTCTATTACAGTACTTGATGCTGCAGAACTTTATTGAAAAGGGTACCTCATTTTCTGGTCAAGCTTGGTCTTTGAATATCTTAATACTTCGATTCAAAATTAATTCTCCAACCATCAAAATGGCCGGTATTCTGATTAGATGCTTGATTAGGTTCACTGGACGCTTCTTAAATGCGATAAGGCACTTGGTTATCCACTTGGCACATTCACAAGGCTATTTAACTCATAGCATTCTGACCACTTAGCGTATTATGCTTCTTTGACCCTGTTAGTGGCCGAATTATTATTCGATGTCTTCAGGAAACTTGTTATCTGGATATTAGCTTTAATGAGGCACCGGTTTCATCCAATTCGAACACTTTCAGCTCAATATATGGCCATCAGACGCAACAAAGGTATGGCAGTCAGGAACGACATCACGTCACCAACTTACGGATGCATTTTGACAAAGATAGAGATCGATTTCGCTCTTGACCTCTTCACGAGGGTTGCAGATATTTCTTTGAGCCTTCCAAAGATACCAAGATTGATACTTTAGAAAACTTAAAGCTCCAGAAATTTTCAGCTGAAGGTTGCATATTCGAATTGTCACGAACAGTGTCACACATCATGCTTGAAGAAGGAATGTCACTAAGATAAAGATTGATTCAGATCTCAACTTCTACATCAAACAGGTAGGTATTTCCCTTATCTTTCTAAATAAACAAAGATAACTTCATTAGGACGAGCATACCTCAAAATACGACGTTTCGGACCCTTGATTATCGACAGCAGACGCTTGACTTCAATCTTCAGTCTTTTTGCTGTTGAAGCTTTTTTACTTTTGTCTTTATTCATTTTTTTTTCGCTTTCTTCTATTGGAGTTCCTGAAGGTTTTGTCTTCTTCTATTACAGTACTTGATGCTTCAGAACTTTATTGAAAAGGGTACCCCATTTTCTGGTCATGATTGGTCTATGAATATCTTAATACTTCGATTCAAAATTAATTCTCCAACCATCAAAATGGTCTGTATTATGAGTAGACGCTTCATTAGCTTCACTGGATGCTTCTTAAAAGAGCTAAGGCACTTGGTTATCCACTTGGCACATTCACAAGGCTATTTAACTCCTAGCATTCTGACCACTTAGCGTATTATGCTTCTTTGACCCCGTTACAGGACGAATTACGATTCGACGTCTTCATGAAACTTGTTTACATGGATATTAGCTTTAATGAGACACTGGTTTTATCCATTTCGAACATCGTCAGCTCAATATATGGCCATCATACGGTACGAAGGTATGACAATCAGGAACGACATCACGTCACCCACTGACGGATGCATTTTGACAAAGACAGAGATCGATTTCGCTCTTGACCTCTTCACGGGGGTTGCAGATATTTCTTTGATCTTTCGAAAGATACCAAGATCGATACTTTTGAAAACTTAAAGCTCCAGAAATTGTTAGCTGAAGGTTGCATATTCGAATTATCACGAACAGTATCACACCTCATGCTTGAAGAAGGAATGTCACTAAGATTGAGATTGATTCAGATCTCGACTTCTGCATGAAACAGGCAGGTATTTCTCTTATCTTTCTAAATAAACCAAGATCACTTCATTAGGACATGCATACCTCAAAATACTATGTTTCAGACCCTTGATTATTGGCAGCAGACGCTTGACTTCAATCTTCAGTCTTTTTGCTGTTGAAGCTTTTTTACTTTTGTCTTTATTCATTCTTTTTTCGCTTTCTTCTATTGGAGTTCCTGAAGGTTTTGTCTTCTTCTATTACAGTACTTGATGCTTCAGAACTTTATTGAAAAGGGTACATCATTTTCTGGTCCAGATTGGTCTTTGAATATTTTAATACTTCGATTCAAAATTAATTCTCCAACCATCAAAATGGTCTGTATTCTTAGTCGACGCTTGATTAGCTTCACTGGACGCTTCGTAAAAGAGCTAAGGCGCTTGTTTATCAACTTGGCACATTCACAAGGCTATTTAACTCATAGCATTCTGACCATTTAGCGTATTATGCTTCTTTGACCATGTTACTGGCCGAATTAAGACTCGATGTCTTCAAGAAACTTGTTTATATGGATATTAGCTTTAATGAGATACCGGTTTCATCCAATTCGAACACCATCAGCACAATATATGGCCATCAGACGGTATAAAGGTATGACAGTCAGAAACGGCATCACGTCACCAACTTAGGGATGCATTTTGACAAAGATAGAGATCGCTTTCGCTCTTGACCTCTTCGTGAGAGTTGCAGATATATTTTTGAGCCTTCCTATGATACCAACATCGATACTTTTGAAAACCTAAAGATTCCAGAAATTGTCAGCAGAAGGTTGCATATTCGAATGTCACGAACAGTATCACACCTTAGGCTTGAAGAAGGAATTTCACTCAGATAGTGATTGATTCAGATCTCGACTTCTGCATGAAACAGGTAGGTATTTCCCTTATCTTTCTTAATAAACCAAGATAACTTCATTAGGACGAGCATACCTCAAAATACGATGTTTCGGACCCTTGATTATCGGCAGCAGACGCTTGACTTCAATCTTCAGTCTTTTTGCTGTTGCAGCTTTTGTACTTTTGTCTTTATTCACGCTTTTTCCTCTTTCTTCTATTGGAGTTCCTGAAGGTTTTGTCTTCTTCTATTACAGTACTTGATGCTTCAGAACTTTATTGAAAAGGGTACCACATTTTCTGGTCCAGATTGGTCTTTGGATATTTTAATAATTCGATTCAAAATTAATTCTGCATCCATCAAAATGGTCTGTATTTTGAGTTGACGCTTGATTAGCTTCACTGGACGCTTCTTAAAAGAACTAAGGCACTTGGTTATCCACTTGGCACATTCACAAAGCTATTTAACTCATAGCATTTTGACCAATTAGCGTATTATGCTTCTTTGACCATGTTACTGGCCGAATTACGACTCGATGTCTTCATCAAACTTGTTTATATGGATATTAGCTTTAATGAGATACCGGTTTCATCCAATTCGAACACCATCAGCACAATATATGGCCATCAGACGGTACAAAGGTATGACAGTCAGGAACGACATCTCGTCACCAATTTAGGGATGCATTTTAACAAAGATAGAGATCGATTTCGCTCTTGACCTCTTCGTGAGAGTTGCAGATATATTTTTGAGCCATCCTACAATACCAAAATCGATACTTTTGAAAACATAAATATCCAGAAATTGTCAGCAGAAGGTTGCAAATTCGAATGTCACAAACTGTATCACACCTCAAGCTTGAAGAAGGAATGTCACTAAGATAGAGATTGATTCAGATCTCGACTTCTGCATCAAACAGGTAGGTATTTTTCTTATCTTTCTAAATAAACCAAGATCACTTAATTAGGACGAGCATGCCTCAAAATACGACGTTTCGGACCCTTGATTATCGGCAGCAGACGCTTGACTTCAATCTTCAATCTTTTTGTTGTTACAGCTTTTGTACTTTTGTCTTTATTCACGCTTTTTTCACTTTCTTCTATTGGAGTTCCTGAAGGTTTTGTCTTCTTCTATTACAGTACTTGATGCTTCAGAACTTTATTGAAAAGGGTATCTCATTTTCTGGTCGAGCTTAGTCTTTGAATATCTTTATACTTCGATTCAAAATTACTTCTCCACCCATCATAATGGACTGTATTACAATTAAACGCTTGATTAGGTTCACCAGACGCTTCTTAAAAGAGCTAAGGTGCTTGGTTATCCACTTGGCACATTCACAAGGCTATTGAACTCGTAGCATTCAGACCATTTGGCGTATTATGCTACTTTGACCCTGTTACTGGCCGAATTACGATTCGATGTCTTCATGAAACTTGTTTACATGGATATTAGCTTTACTGAGACACCGGTTTCAGCCAATTCGAACACCATCAGCACAATATATGGCCATTAGACACTACAAAGGCATGACAGTCAGGAACGACATCACGTCACCAACTTATGGATGCATTTTGACAAAGATAAAGATCGATTTCGCTCTTGACCTCTTCACGAGAGTTGCAGATTTTTCTTTGAGCCTTCCAACGATACCCAGATCGATACTTTTGAAAACCTAATGTCCCAGAAATTGTCAGCAGAAGGTTGCATGTTCTGATTATCACGAACAGTATCACATCTCATGCTTGAAGAAGGAATTCCACTTCGATAGAGATTGATACAAATCTTCAGTCTTCAGTCACCACAAAATAAGACGTTTCGGACCCTTGATTATTGGCAGCAGACGCTTGACTTCAATCTTTAGTCATTTTGCCGTTGCAGCTTTTGCACTTTGGTCTTTATTCACGGGTTTTTTCTCATTCTTCTATTTGAGTCCCTGAAGGTTTTGTCTTCTTCTATTTCAGTACTTGAAGCTTCAGAACTTTATTGAAAAGGGTACCTCAATTTCTGGTCAAGCTTGGTCTTTGAATATCTTAATACTTCGATTCAAAATGAATTCTCCAACCATCAAAATGGTCTGTATTCTGAGTAGACGGTTGATTAGGTTCACTGGACGCTTCTTAAATGAGCTAAGGCACTTGGTTATCCACTTGGCACATTCACAAGGCTATTTAACTCATAGCATTCTGACCACTTAGCGTATTATGCTACTTTAACCCTGTTACTGGCCGAATTATGATTCGATGTCTTCAAGAAACTTGTTTATCTGGATATTAGCTTTAATGAGACACCGGTTTCATCCAATTCGAACACTGTCAGCTCAATATATGGCCATCAGACGCAACAAAGGTATGGCAGTCAGGAACGGCATCACGTCACCAACTTACGGATGCATTTTGACAAAGATGGAGATCGATTTAGCTCTTGACCTCTGCACGAGGGTTGCAGATATTTCTTTGAGCCTTCAAAAGATACCAAGATCGATACTTTTGAAAACTTAAAGGTCCAGAAATTTTCGGCTGAAGGTTGCATATTCGAATTGTCACGAACAGTATCACACATCATGCTTGAAGAAGGAATGTCGCTAAGATAAAGATTGATTCAGATCTCGACTTCTGCATCAAACAGGTAGGTATTTTTCTTATCTTTCTAAATAAACCAAGATCACTTAATTAGGACAAGCATGCCTCAAAATACGACGTTTCGGACCCTTGATTATCGGTAGCAGACGCTTGACTTCAATCTTCAGTCATTTTGCCTTTGCAGCTTTTGCACTTTTGTATTTATTCACGCCTTTTTTCTATTTCTTCTATTTGAGTCCCTGAAAGTTTTGTCTTCTTCTATTACAGTACTTGATGCTTCAGAACTTTATTGGAAAGGGTACCTCATTTTCTGGTCCAGATTGGTCTTTGAATATCTTAATACTTCGATTCAAAATTAATTCTCCAACCATCAAAATGGTCTGTATTCAGAGTAGACGCTTGATTAGCTTCACTGGACGCTTCTTAAAAGAGCTAAGGCGCTTGGTTATCGACTTGGCACATTCACAAGGCTATTTAACTCATAGCATTCTGACCACTTAGCATATTTTGCTTCTTTGACCCTGTTGCTGGCCGAATTACGATTCGATGTCTTCATGAAACTTATTTATATGGATATTAGCTTTAATGAGACACCAGTTTCATCCAATTCGAACAGCATCAGCTCAATATGTGGCCATCAGACGTACAAAGGTATGACAGTCAGGAATGGCATCACGTCACCAACTTACGGATGCATTTTGACAAAGATAAAGATCGATTTCGCTATTGACTTTTTCACGAGAATTGCATATATTTATTTGAACCGTCAAACGATACCAAGATCGACACTTTTGCAAAACTAAATCTCCAGAAATTGTCAGCAGAAGGTTGCATATTCGAATTGTCACGAACAGTGTCACACCTCATGCTTGAAGAAGGAAATTCACTCAGATAGAAATTGATTCAGATCCCGAATTCTGCATGAAATAGATAGGTATTTCTCTTATCTTTCTTAAAAAACCAAGATCACTTCATTAGGACGAGCATACCTCAAAATACGTTGTTTCGGACCCTAGATTATCGGCAGCAAACGCTTGACTTCAATCTTCAATCTTTTTGTTGTTGCAGCTTTTGTACTTTTGTCTTTATTCACGCCTTTTTCCTCTTTCTTCTATTGGAGTTCATGAAGGTTTTGTCTTCTTCTATTACAGTAATTGATGCTTCAGAACTTTATTGAAAAGGGTACCTCATTTTCTGGTCAAGCTTAGTCTTTGAATAACTTTATACTTCGATTCAAAATTACTTCGCCACCAATCATAATGGTCTGTATTCTGAGTAGACGCTTGATTAGCTTCACTGAACGCTTCTTAAAAGAGCTAAGGCGCATGGTTATCCACTTGGCACATTCACAAGGCTATTTAACTCATAGCATTCTGACCACTTAGCGTATTATGCTTCTTTGACCCTGTTACTGGCCGAATTACGATTCGATGTCTTCATGAAACTTGTTTACATGGATATTAGCTTTAATGAGACACCGGTTTCATCCAATTTGAACACCATCTGCACAATATATGGCCATCAGACGCTACGAAGGTATGACAGTCAAGAACGACATCACGTCACCAACTTACGGATGCATTTTGACAAAGATAGAGATCGATTTCACTCTTGACCTCTTCACGAGAGTTGCAGAAATATTTTTGAGCCTTCCTATGATTCCAAGATCGATACTTTTGAAAACCTAAAGATCCAGAAATTGTCAGCAGAAGGTTGCATATTCGAATGTCCCGAACAGTATCACACCTCATGCTTGAAGAAAGAATTTCACCTAGATAGAGATTGACTCAGATCTCGACTTCTGCATCAAACAGGTGGGTATTTCTCTTATCTTTCTAAATAAACCAAGATCACGTCATGAGAACGAGCACACCTCAAAATACGACGATTCGTACCCTTGATTATCGGCAGCAGACGCTTGACTTCAATCTTCAGTCATTTTGCCGTTGCAGCTTTTGCAATTTTGTCTTTATTCATGCCTTTTTTCTCTTTCTTCTATTTGAGTCCGTAAAGGTTTTGTCTTCTTCTATTACAGTACTTGATGCTTCAGAACTTTATTGAAAAAGGTACCTCATTTTATGGTCAAGCTTGGTCTTCGAATATCTTAATACTTCGATTAAAAATTACTTCTCCACCCATCATAATGGTCTGTATTCTGAGTAGACGCTTGATTAGCTTCACTGCACGCTTCTTGAAAGGGTTAAGGCGCTTAGTTATCCAATTGGCACATTCACAAGGCTATTTACCTCGTAGCATTCTGACCATTTATTGTATTATGCTTCTTTGACCCTGTTACAGGCCGAATTATGATTCGATGTCTTCATGAAACTTGTTTATATGGATATTTGCTTTAATAAGACACCGGTTTCATCCAATTCGAACACCATCAGCTCAATATATAGCCATCAGACGCAACAAAGGTATTACAGTCAGGAACGGCATCACGTCACCAAATTACGGATGCATTTTGACAAAAATAGAGATCGATTTCGCTCTTGACCTCTTCACGAGAGTTGCAGATATTTCTTTGGGCCTTCCAACGATACAAAGATCGATACTTTTGAAAACCTAAAGCTCCAGAAATTGTCAGCAGAAGGTTGCATAATCGAATTGTCCCGAATTGTATCACACCTCATGCTTGAAGAAGGAATGTCACTCAGAAAGAGATTGATTCAGATCTCGACATTTGCATCAAACATGTAGGTATTTCTCTTATCTTTCAAAATAAACCAAGATCACTTCATTAGGACGAGCATACCTCAAAATACGACGTTTCGGACCCTTGATTATCGGCTGCAGACGCTTGACTTCAATCTTCAGTCTTTTTGCTGTTGCAGCTTTTCTACTTTTGTCTTTATTCACGCCTTTTTTCTCTTTCTTCTATTGGAGTTCCTGAAGGTTTTGTCTTTTTCTATTACAGTACTTGATGCTTCAGAACTTTATTGAAAAGGGTACCTCATTTTTTGGTCAAGCTTGGTCTTTGAATATCTTAATACTTCGATTCAAAAATACTTCTCCACCCATCATAATGGTCTGTACTCTGAGTAGACGCTTGATTAGCTTCACTGGATGCTTCTTAAAAGGGCTAAGGCGCTTGGTTATCCACTTGGCACATTCACAAGGCTATTTAACTCATAGCATTCTGACCATTTAGCGTATTATGCTTCTTTGACACTGTTTCTGGCCGAATTACGATTTGATGTCTTCATGAAACTTGTTTATATGGATATTAGTTTTAATGAGACACCAGTTTCATCCAATTCGAACACCATCAGCTTAATATAAAAACATCAGACGCTACAAAGGTATGACAGTCAGGAGAGTTGCAGATATTTCTTTGGGCCTTCCAACGATACCAAGATCCATACTTTTGAAAACCTAATGCTCTAGAAATTGTCACCAAAAGGTTGCATATTCGAATTGTCACGAACAGTATCACACCTCATGCTTGAAGAAGGACTTTCACACAGATAGAGATTGATTCAAATCTCGACTTCAGCATTAAACTTGTAGGTATTTCTCTTATCTTTCTATCAAAACCAAGATCACGCCATTAGGACGAGCGTACCTCAAAATACGACGTACTCTTGATTATCTGCAGCAGACGCTTGATTTCAATCTTCAGTGTTTTTGCTGTTGCCGCTTTTGTACTTTTGTCTTTATTCCCGGTTTTCTTCTCTTTCTTCTATTAGAATTGTAGAAGCTTTTATATTCTTATATTACAGTACTTGATGCTTCAGAACTTTATTGAAAATGGTACCTCATTTTCTGGTCAAGCTTGGAAGTTGAATATCTTAAAACTTCATTCAAAATTACTTCTCCACCCATCATAATGTTCTGTATTCGGAGTAGACGCTTGATTAGCTTCACTGGATGCTTCTTAAAAGAGCTATAGCACTTGGTTATCCACTTGGCACATTCACAAGGCTATTGAACTCATAGCATTCAGACAATTTAGCGTATGATGCTTCTTTGACCCTGTTACTGGCCGAATTACGATTCGATGTCTTCATGAAACTTGTTTATCTGGATATTAGCTTTAATGAAACACCAGTTTCATCCAATTCAAACACCATCAACTCAATATATGGCCATCAGACGCTACAAAGGTATGACATTCAGGAACGGCATCATGTCACCAACTTACGGATGCATTTTGACAAAGATAGAGATCGATTTCGCTCTTGATCTCTTCACGAGAGTTGCAGATATTTCTTTGAGCCTTCCAACGATGCCCAGATCGATACTTTTGAAAATCTAAAGCCCCAGAAATTTTCATCAGAAGGTTGCATGTTCTGATTGTCACGAACAGTATCACATCTCAAGCTTGAAGAAGGAATTCCACTCCTATAGAGATTGATACAAATCTCGGCTTCTTCAGGAAACAGGTAGGTATTTCTTTTATCTTTCTAAAAAAAACCAAGGTCACTTCATCAGGACGAGCGTACCTCAAAATACGACGTTTCAGACCCTTGATTATCTGCAGTAGACGCTTGACTTCAATCTTCAGTCATTTTGCCGTTGTAGCTTTTGCACTTTTGTCTTTATTCACGCCTTTTTTCTCTTTCTTCTATTGGAGTTCCTGAAGGTTTTGTCTTCTTCTATTACAGTACTTGATGCTTCAGAACTTTATTGAAAAGTGTACCTCATTTTCTGGTCCAGATTGGTCTTTGAATATCTTAATAGTTCGATTCAAAATTAATTCTCCAACCATCAAAATGGTCTGTATTCTAAGTAGACGCTTGATTAGCTTCACTGGATGCTTATTAAAAGAGCTAAGGCGCTTGGTTATCCACTTGGCACATTCACAAGGCTATTTAACTCATAGCATTCTGACCATTTAGCGTATTATGCTTCTTTGACCCTGTTACTAGCCGAATTACTATTCGATGTCTTCATTAAACTTGTTTATATGGATATTAGCTTTAATGAGACACCGGTTTCATCCAATTCGAACACCATCAGCTCAATATATAGCCATTAGACGCTACAAAGGTATGACAATCAGGAATGGCATCACGTCACCAAATTACGGTTGCATTTTGACAAAGATAGAGATCGATTACACTCTTGACATCTTCACGAGAGTTGCAGATATTTCTTTGAGCCTTCCAACGATACAAATATCGATACTTTTGAAAACCTAAAGCTCCAGAAATTGTCAGCAGAAGGTTGCATATTCGAATTGTCATGAATAGTATCACACCTCATGCTTGAAGAAGGAATGTCACTCAGATAGAGATTGATTCAGATCTCGAAATCTGTATGAAACACGTAGGTATTTCTCTTATCTTTCTAAATAAACCAAGGTCACTTCATTAGGACGAGCATACCTCAAAATATGACGTTTCGAACCCTTGATTATCAGCAGCAGACGCTTGACTTCAATCTTCAGTCATTTTGCCGTTGCAGCTTTTGCACTTTTGTCTTTATTCACGCCTTTTTTCTCTTTCTTCTATTGGAGTTCCTGAAGGTTTTGTCTTCTTCTATTACAGTATTTGATGCTTCAAAACTTTATTGAAAAGGGTACCTCATTTTTTTTGTCCAGATTGGTCTCTGAATATCTTTATACTTCGATTCAAAATTAATTCTCCAACCATCAAAATGGTCTGTATTCTGAGTAGACGCTTGATTAGCTTCACTGGACACTTCTTAAAAGAGCTAAGGCGCTTGGTTATCCACTTAGCACATTCACAAGGCTACTTAACTCATAGCATTCTGACCATTTAGCGTATTATGCTTCTTTGACCCAGTTACTAGCCGAATTACGATTCGATGTCTTCATTAAACTTGTTTATATGGATATTAGCTTTAATGAGACACCGGTTTCATCCAATTCGAACACCATCAGCTCAATATATAGCCATTAGACGCTACAAAGGTATGATAATCAGGAATGGCATCACGTCACCAAATTACGGTTGCATTTTGACAAAGATAGAGATCGATTACGCTCTTGACCTCTTCACGAGAGTTGCAGATATTTCTTTGAGCCTTCCAACGATACAAAGATCGATACTTTTGAAAACCTAAAGCACCAGAAATTGTCAGCAGAAGGTTGCAAATTCGAATTGTCACGAATAGTATCACACCTCATGCTTGAAGAAGGAATGTCACTCAGATAGAGGTTGATTCAGATCTCGACATCTGCATGAAACAGGTAGGTATTTCTCTTATCTTTCTAAAAAAACCAAGGTCACTTCATCAGGACGAGCGTACCTCAAAATACGATGTTTCGGATCCTTGATTATCTGCAATAGACGCTTGACTTCAATCTTCAGTCATTTTGCCGTTGTAGCTTTTGCACTTTTGTCTTTATTCATGCCTTTTTTCTCTTTCTTCTATTTGGGTCCCTGAAGGTTTTGTCTTCTTCTACTGCAGTACTTGATGCTTCAGAACTTTATTGAAAAGGGTACCTCATTTTCAGGTCCAGAATGGTCTTTGAATATCTTAATACTTCGATTCAAAATTAATTCTCCAACCATCAAAATGGTCTGTATTCTGAGTAGACGCTTGATTAGATTCACTGGACGCTTCTTAAAAGGGCTAAGGTGCTTCGTTATCCACTTGGCACATTCACAAAGCTATTTAACTCATATCATTCTGACCATTTAGCGTATTATGCTTCTTTGACCCTGTTACTGGCCGAATTACGATTCGATGTCTTCATGAAACTTGTTTATCTGGATATTAGCTTTAAAGAGACACCAGTTTCATCCAATTCCAACACCATCAACTCAATATATGGCCATCAGATGCTACAAAGGTATGACATTCAGGAACGGCATCATGTCACCAACTTACGGATGCATTTTGACAAAGATAGAGATCGATTTCGCTCTTGATCTCGTAACATGAGTTGCAGATATTTCTTTGAGCCTTCCAACGATACCCAGATCGATGCTTTTGAAAATCTAAAGCCCCAGAAATTGTCAGCAGAAGGTTGCATGTTCCGATTGTCACGAACAGTATCACATCTCAAGCCTGAAGAAGGAATTCCACTCCTATAGAGATTGATACAAATCTCGGCTTCATCAGAAAACAGGTAGGTATTTCTTTTATCTTTCTATAAAAAACCAAGGTCACTTCATCAGGACGAGCGTACCTCAAAATACGACGTTTCGGACCCTTGATTATCTGCAGTACACGCTTGACTTCAATCTTCGATCATTTTGCCGTTGTAGCTTTTGCACTTTTGTCTTTATTCACGCCTTTTTTCTCTTTCCTCTATTGGAGTTCCTGAAGGTTTTGTCTTCTTCTATTACAGTACTTGATGCTTCAGAACTTTATTGAAAAGGGTACCTCATTTTCTGGTCCAGATTGGTCTTTGAATATCTTAATACTTCGATTCAAAATTAATTCTCCAACCATCAAAATGGTCTGTATTCTGAGTAGACGCTTGATTAGCTTCACTGGACGCTTCTTAAAAGGGCTAAGGTGCTTTGTTATCCACTTGGCACATTCCCAAAGCTATTTAACTCATAGCATTCTGACCATTTAGCGTATTATGCTTCTTTGACCCTGTTACTGGCCGAATTACGATTCGATGTCTTCATTAAACTTGTTTATATGGATATTAGCTTTAATGAGACACCGGTTTCGTACAATTCGAACACCATCAGCTCAATATATAGCCATCAGACGCTAGAAAGGTATGACAATCAGGAATGTCATAGCGTCACCAAATTACGGTTGCATTTTGACAAAGATAGATGTCGATTATGCTCTTGACCTCTTCACGAGAGTTGCAGATATTTCTTTGAGCCTCCCAACGATACAAAGATCGATACTTTTGAAAACCTAAAGCTCCAAAAATTGTCAGCAGATGGTTGTATAGTCTAATTGTCACGAATAGTATCACACCTCATGCTTGAAGAAGGAATGTCACTCTGATAGAGATTGATTCAGATCTCGACATTTGCATGAAACAGGTAGGTATTTCTCTTATCTTTCTAAATAAAGCAAGATCACTTCATTAGGACGAGCATACCTCAAAATATGACATTTCGGACCCTTGATTATCTGCAGCAGACGCTTGACTTCAATCTTCTGTCATTTTGCCGTTGCAGCTTTTGGACTTTTGTCTTTATTCACGCCATTTTTCTCTTTCTTCTATTGGAGTTCCTGAAGGTTTTGTCTTCTTCTATTACAGTACTTGATACTTCAGAACTTTATTGAAAAGGGTACCTCATTTTCTGGTCCAGATTGGTCTTTGAATATCTTAATACTTCGATTCAAAATTAATTCTCCAACCATCAAAATGGTCTGTATTCTGAGTAGACGATTGATTAGCTTCACTGGACGCTTCTTAAAAGAGCTAAGGCGCTAGGTTATCCACTTGGCACTTTCACAAGGCTATTTAACTCATAGCATTCTGACCACTTAGCGTATTATGCTTCTTTGACCCTGTTACTGGCCGAAATACGATTCGTTGTCTTCATGAAACTTGGTAATCTGGATATTAGCTTTAATGAGACACCGGTTTCTTCCAATTCGAACACCATCCGCTCAATATATGGCCATCAGACGCTACAAAGGTATGACCGTCAGGAACGGCATCACGTCACCAACTTACGGATGCATTTTGACAAAGATAGAGATCGATTTCGCTCTTGACCACTTCACGAGAGTTACAGATATTTCTTTGAGCCTTCAAACGATACCCAGCTCGATACTTTTGAAAACCTAAAGCCCCAGAAAATGTCAGCAGAAGGTTGCATGTTCTGATTGTCAGGAACAGTATCACATCTCAAGCTTGAAGAAGGAATTCCACTCCGATAGTGATTGATACAAATCTGGGCTTCTTCAGGAAACAGGTAGGTATTTCTCTAATCTTTCTAAAAAAACCAAGGTCACTTCATCAGGACGAGCGTACCTCAAAATACGACGTTTCGGACCCTTGATTATCTGCAGTAGACGCTTGACTTCAATCTTCAGTCATTTTGCCGTTGCAGCTTTTGCACTTTTGTCTTTATTCACGCCTTTTTTCTCTTTCTTCTATTTGAGTCCCTGAAGGTTTTGTCTTCTTTTATTACAGTACTTGATTCTTCAGAACTTTATTGAAAAGGGTACCTCATTTTCTGGTCAAGCTTGGTCTTTGAATATCTTAATACTTCGATTCAAAATTACTTCTCCAACCATCAAAATGGTCTGTATTCTGAGTAGACGATTGATTAGCTTCACTGGACGCTTCTTAAAAGGGCTAAGGTGCTTGGCTATCCACTTGGCACATTCACATAGCTATTTAACTCATAGCATTCTGACCATTTAGCGTATTATGCTTCTTTAACCCTGTTACTAGCCGAATTACGATTCGATGTCTTCATTAAACTTGTTTATATGGATATTAGCTTTAATGAGACACCGGTTTCATCCAATTCGAACACCATCAGCTCAATATATAGCCATCAGACGCTACAAAGGTATGACAATCAGGAATGGCATAACGTCACCAAATTACGGTTGCATTTTGACAAAGATATAGATCGTTTACGCTCTTGACCTCTTTACGCGAGTTGCAGATATTTCTTTGAGTCTTCCAACGATACAAAGATCGATGCTTTGGAAAACCTAAAGCTCCAGAAATTGTCAGCAGAAGGTTGCATATTCGAATTGTCACGAATAGTATCACACCTCATGCTTGAAGAAGGAATGTCACTCAGATAGGGATTGATTCAGATCTCGACATCTGCATGAAACAGGTAGGTATTTCTCTTATCTTTCTAAATTAACCAAGATCACTTCATTAGGACGAGCATACCTCAAAATATGACGTTTCGGACCCTTGATTATGTGCAGCAGATGCTTGACTTCAATCTTCAGTCATTTTGCCGTTGCAGCTTTTGGACTTTTGTCTTTATTCACGCCTTTTTTCTCTTTCTTCTATTGGATTTCCTGAAGGTTTTATCTTCTTCTATTACAGTACTTGATGCTTCAGAACTTTATTGAAAAGGGTACCTCATTTTCTGGTCCAGATTGGTCTTTGAATATCTTAATACTTCGATTCAAAATTAATTCTCCAACCATCAAAATGGTCTGTATTCTGAGTAGACGCTTGATTAGCTTCACTGGACGCTTCTTAAAAGAGCTAAGGCGCTTGGTTATCCACTTGGCACATTCACAAGGCTATTTAACTCACAGCATTCTGACCACTTAGCATATTATGCTTCTTTGACCCTGTTAATGGCAAAATTACGATTCAATGTCTTCATGAAACTTGGTAATCTGGATATTAGATTTAATGAGACATCGGTTTCATCCAATTCGAACACCATCAGCTCAATATATAGCCATCAGACGCTACAAAGGTATGACAATCAGGAATGGCATCACGTCACCAAATTGCGGTTGCATTTTGACAAAGATAGAGATCGAATACGCTTTTGACATCTTCACGAGAGTTGCAGATATTTCTTTGAGCCTTCCAACGTTACAATGATCGATGCTTTGGAAAACCTAAAGCCTCAGAAATTGTCAGCAGAAGGTTGCATGTTCTGATTGTCATGAACAGTATCACATCTCCAGCCTGAAGAAGGAATTCCACTCCTATAGAGATTGTTACAAATCTAGGCTTCTTCAGGAAACAGGTAGGTATTTCTTTTATCTTTCTAAAAAAAACCAAGGTCACTACATCAGGACTAGCGTACCTCAAAATACGACGTTTCGGACCCTTGATTATCTGCAGTACACAATTGACTTCAATCTTCAGTCATTTTGCCGTTGTAGCTTTTGCACTTTTGTCTTTATTCACGCCTTTTTTCTCTTTCTTCTATTGGAGTTCCTGAAGGTTTTACCTTCTTCTATTACAGTACTTGATGCTTCAGAACTTTATTGAAAAGGGTACCTCATTTTCTGGTCCAGATTGGTCTTTGAATATCTTAATACTTCGATTCAAAATTAATTCTCCAACCATCAAAATGGTCTCTATTCTGAGTAGACGCTTGATTAGCTTCACTGGACGCTTCTTAATAGGGCTAAGGTGCTTTGTTATCCACTTGGCACATTCACAAAGCTATTTAACTCATAGCATTCTGACCATTTAGCGTATTATGCTTCTTTGACCCTGTTATTGGCCGAATTACGATTCGATGTCTTCATGAAACTTGGTAATCTTGATATTAGCTTTAATGAGACATCGGTTTCATCCAATTCGAACATCATCAGCTCAATATATAGCCATCAGACGATACAAAGGTATGACAATCAGGAACGGCATCATGTCACCAACTTACGGATGCATTTTGACAAAGATAGAGATCAATTTCGCTCTTGATCTCTTCACGAGAGTTGCAGATATTTCTTTGAGCCTTCCAACGATACCCAGATCGATACTTTTGAAAATCTAAAGCCTCAGAAATTGTCAGCAGAAGGTTGCATGTTCTGATTGTCACGAACAGTATCACATCTCCAGCCTGAAGAAGGAATTCCACTCCTATAGAGATTGATACAAATCTCGGCTTCTTCAGGAAACAGGTAGGTATTTCTTTTATCTTTCTAAAAAAAACCAAGGTCACTTCATCAGGACTAGCGTACCTCAAAATACGACGTTTCGGACCCTTGATTATCTGCAGTACACGATTGACTTCAATCTTCAGTCATTTTGCCGTTGTAGCTTTTGCACTTTTGTCTTTATTCATGCCTTTTTTCTCTTTCTTCTATTGGAGTTCCTGAAGGTTTTACCTTCTTCTATTACAGTACTTGATGCTTCAGAACTTTATTGAAAAGGGTACCTCATTTTCTAGTCCAGATTGGTCTTTGAATATCTTAATACTTCGATTCAAAATTAATTCTCCAACCATCAAAATGGTCTGTATTCTGAGTAGACGCTTGATTAGCTTCACTGGACGCTTCTTAATAGGGCTAAGGTGTTGTTATCCACTTGGCACATTCACAAAGCTATTTAACTCATAGCATTCTGACCATTTAGCGTATTATGCTTCTTTGACCCTGTTACTGGCCGAATTACGATTCGATGTCTTCATTAAACTTGTTTACATGGATATTAGCTTTAATGAGACACCGGTTTCATACAATTCGAACACCATCAGCTCAATATATAGCCATCAGACGCTAGAAAGGTATGACAATCAGGAATGGCATCGCGTCACCAAATTACGGTTGCATTTTGAGAAAGATAGATATCGATTATGCTCTTGACCTCTTCACGAGAGCTGCAGATATTTCATTGAGCCTTCCAACGATACAAAGATCGATACTTTTGAAAACCTAAAGCTCCAAAAATTGTCAGCAGAAGGTTGCATATTCGAATTGTCACGAATAGTATCACACCTCATGCTTGAAGAAGGAATGTCACTCAGATAGAGATTGATTCAGATCTCGACATCTGCATCAAACAGGTAGGTATTTCTATTATCTTTCTAAATAAACCAAGATCACTTCATTAGGACGAGCATACCTCAAAATATGACGTTTCGGACCCTTGATTATCTGCAGCAGACGCTTGACTTCAATCTTCTATCATTTTGCCGTTGCAGCTTTTGGACTTTTGTCTTTATTCACGCCTTTTTTCTGTTTCTTCTATTGGAGTTCCTGAAAGGTTTTGTCTTCTTCTATTACAGTACTTGATACTTCAGAACTTTATTGAAAAGGGTACCTCATTTTCTGGTCCAGATTGGACTTTGAATATCTTAATGCTTCGATTCAAAATTTTTTCTCCAACAATCAAAATGGTCTGTATTCTGAGTAGACGCTTGATTAGCTTCACTGGACGCTTCTTAAAAGAGCTAAGGCGCTTGGTTATCCACTTGGCACATTCACAAGGCTATCTAACTCATTGCATTCTGACCACTTAGCGTATTATGCTTCTTTGACCCTGTTACTGGCCGAAATACGATTCGATGTCTTCATGAAACTTGGTAATCTGGATATTAGCTTTAATGAGACATCGGTTTCATCCAATTCGAACACCATCAGCTCAATATATAGCCATCAGACGCTACAAAGGTATGACAATCAGGAATGGCATCACGTCACCAAATTACGGTTGCATTTTGACAAAGATAGAGATCGAATACGCTTTTGACCTCTTCACGAGAGTTGCAGATATTTCTTTGAGCCTTCCAACGATACAAAGATCGATGCTTTGTAAAACCTAAAGCACCAGAAATTGTCAGCAGAAGGTTGCATATTCGAATTGTCACGAATAGTATCACACCTCATGCTTGAAGAAGGAATGTCACTCAGATAGAGATTGATTCAGATCTCGACATCTACATGAAACAGGTAGGTATTTCTCTTATCTTTCTAAATAAACCAAGATCACTTCATTAGGACGAGCATACCTCAAAATACGACGTTTCGGACCCTTGATTATCGGCTGCAGACGATTGACTTCAATCTTCAGTCTTTTTGCTGTTGCAGCTTTTCTACTTTTCTCTATATTCACGCCTATTTTCTCTTTATTCTATTGGAGTTCCTGAAGGTTTTGTCTTTTTCTATTACAGTACTTGATGCTTCAGAACTTTATTGAAAAGGGTACCTCATTTTTTGGTCAAGCTTGGTCTTTGAATATCTTAATACTTCGATTCAAAAATACTTCTCCACCCATCATAATGGTCTGTACTCTGAGCAGACGCTTGATTAGCTTCACTGGACGCTTCTTAAAAGAGCTAAGGTGCTTGGTTATCCACTTGGCACATTCACAAAGCTATTTAACTCATAGCATTCTGACCATTTAGAGTATTATGCTTCTTTTACACTGTTACTGGCCGAATTACGGTTCGATGTCTTCATGAAACTTGTTTATCTGGATATTAGCTTTAATGAAACACCGGTTTCATCCAATTCCAACACCATCAACTGAATATATGGCCATCAGACGCTACAAAGGTATGACATTCAAGAACGGCATCATGTCACCAACTTACGGATGCATTTTGACAAAGATAGAGATCAATTTCGCTCTTGATCTCTTCACGAGAGTTGCAGATATTTCTTTGAGCCTTCCAACGATACCCAGATCGATACTTTTGAAAATCTAAAGCCTCAGAAATTGTCAGCAGAAGGTTGCATGTTCTGATTGTCATGAACAGTATCACATCTCCAGCCTGAAGAAGGAATTCCACTCCTATAGAGATTGTTACAAATCTAGGCTTCTTCAGGAAACAGGTAGGTATTTCTTTTATCTTTCTAAAAAAAACCAAGGTCACTACATCAGGACTAGCGTACCTCAAAATACGACGTTTCGGACCCTTGATTATCTGCAGTACACAATTGACTTCAATCTTCAGTCATTTTGCCGTTGTAGCTTTTGCACTTTTGTCTTTATTCACGCCTTTTTTCTCTTTCTTCTATTGGAGTTCCTGAAGGTTTTACCTTCTTCTATTACAGTACTTGATGCTTCAGAACTTTATTGAAAAGGGTACCTCATTTTCTGGTCCAGATTGGTCTTTGAATATCTTAATACTTCGATTCAAAATTAATTCTCCAACCATCAAAATGGTCTCTATTCTGAGTAGACGCTTGATTAGCTTCACTGGACGCTTCTTAATAGGGCTAAGGTGCTTTGTTATCCACTTGGCACATTCACAAAGCTATTTAACTCATAGCATTCTGACCATTTAGCGTATTATGCTTCTTTGACCCTGTTATTGGCCGAATTACGATTCGATGTCTTCATTATACTTGTTTATATGGATATTAGCTTTAATGAGACACCGGTTTCATACAATTCGAACACCATCAGCTCAATATATAGCCATCAGACGCTAGAAAGGTATGACAATCAGGAATGGCATCGCGTCACCAAATTACGGTTGCATTTTGACAAAGATAGATATCGATTATGCTCTTGACCTCTTCACGAGAGCTGCAGATATTTCATTGAGCCTTCCAACGATACAAAGATCGATACTTTTGAAAACCTAATGCTCCAAAAATTGTCAGCAGAAGGTTGCATATTCGAATTGTCACGAATAGTATTACACCTCATGCTTGAAGAAGGAATGTCACTCAGATAGAGATTGATTCAGATCTCGACATCTGCATGAAACAGGTAGGTATTTCTATTATCTTTCTAAATAAACCAAGATCACTTCATTAGGACGAGCATACCTCAAAATATGACGTTACGGACCCTTGATTATCTGCAGCAGACGCTTGACTTCAATCTTCTGTCATTTTGCCGTTGCAGCTTTTGGAATTTTGTCTTTATTCACGCCTTTTTTCTCTTTCTTCTATTGGAGTTCCTGAAGGTTTTGTCTTCTTCTATTACAGTACTTGATACTTCAGAACTTTATTGAAAAGGGTACCTCATTTTCTGGTCCAGATTGGTCTTTGAATATCTTAATACTTCGATTCAAAATTAATTCTCCAACCATCAAAATGGTCTGTATTCTGAGTAGACGCTTGATTAGCTTCACTGGACGCTTCTTAAAAGAGCTAAGGCGCTTGGTTATCCACTTGGCACATTCACAAGGCTATTTAACTCATAGCATTCTGACCACTTAGCGTATTATGCTTCTTTGACCCTGTTACTGGCCGAAATACGATTCGATGTCTTCATGAAACTTGGTAATCTGGATATTAGCTTTAATGAGACACCGATTTCTTCCAATTCGAACACCATCCGCTCAATATATGGCCATCAGACGCTACAAAGGTATGACAGTCAGGAACGACATCACGTCACCAACTTACGGATGCATTTTGACAAAGATAGAGATCGATTTCGCTCTTGACCTCTTCACGAGAGTTGCAGATATTTCTTTGAGCCTTCAAACGATACCCAGCTCAATACTTTTGAAAACCTAAAGCCCCAGAAATTGTCAGCAGAAGGTTGCATGTTCTGATTGTCACGAACAGTATCACATCTCCAGCCTGAAGAAGGAATTCCACTCCTATATTGATTGATACAAATCTCGGCTTCTTCAGGAAACAGGTAGGTATTTCTTTTATCTTTCTAAAAAAAACCAAGGTCACTTCATCAGGACTAGCGTACCTCAAAATACGACGTTTCGGACCCTTGATTATCTGCAGTACACGATTAACTTCAATCTTCAGTCATTTTGCCGTTGTAGCTTTTGCACTTTTGTCTTTATTCACGCCTTTTTTCTCTTTCTTCTATTGGAGTTCCTGAAGGTTTTGCCTTCTTCTATTACAGTACTTGATGCTTCAGAACTTTATTGAAAAGGGTACCTCATTTTCTGGTCCAGATTGGTGTTTGAATATCTTAATACTTCGATTCAAAATTAATTCTCCAACCATCAAAATGGTCTGTATTTTGAGTAGACGCTAGATTAGCTTCACTGGACGCTTCTTAAAAGGGCTAAGGTGCTTCGTTATCCACTTGGCACGTTCACAAAGCTATTTAACTCATAGCATTTTGACCATTTAGCGTATTATGCATCTTTGACCCTGTTACTGGCCGAATTACGATTCGATGTCTTCATTAAACTTGTTTATATGGATATTAGCTTTAATGAGACACCGGTTAGAAAGGTATGACAATCAGGAATGGCATCGCGTCACCAAATTACGGTTGCATTTTGACAAAGATAGATATCGATTATGCTCATGACCTCTTCACGAGAGTTGCAGATATTTCTTTGAGCCTTCCAACGATACAAAGATCGATACTTTTGAAAACCTAAAGCTCCAAAAATTGTCAGCAGAAGGTTGCATATTCGAATTGTCACGAATAGTATCACACCTCATGCTTGAAGAAGGAATGTCACTCAGATAGAGATTGATTCAGATCTCGACATCTGCATGAAACAGGTAGGTATTTCTCTTATCTTTCTAAATAAACCAAGATCACTTCATTAGGACGAGCATACCTCAAAATACGACGTTTCGGACCCTTGATTATCGGCTGCAGACGATTGACTTCAATCTTCAGTCTTTTTGCTGTTGCAGCTTTTCTACTTTTCTCTATATTCACGCCTTTTTTCTCTTTATTCTATTGGAGTTCCTGAAGGTTTTGTCTTTTTCTATTACAGTACTTGATGCTTCAGAACTTTATTGAAAAGGGTACCTCATTTTTTGGTCAAGCTTGGTCTTTGAATATCTTAATACTTCGATTCAAAAATACTTCTCCACCCATCATAATGGTCTGTACTCTGAGTAGACGCTTGATTAGCGTCACTGGACGCTTCTTAAAAGAGCTAAGGTGCTTGGTTATCCACTTGGCACATTCACAAAGCTATTTAACTCATAGCATTCTGACCATTTAGAGTATTATGCTTCTTTTACACTGTTACTGGCCGAATTTCGGTTCGATGTCTTCATGAAACTTGTTTATCTGGATATTAGCTTTAATGAAACACCGGTTTCATCCAATTCCAACACCATCAACTCAATATATGGCCATCAGACGCTACAAAGGTATGACATTCAGGAACAGCATCATGTCACCAACTTACGGATGCATTTTGACAAAGATAGAGATCAATTTCGCTCTTGATCTCTTCACGAGAGTTGCAGATATTTCTTTGAGCCTTCCAACGATACCCAGATCGATACTTTTGAAAATCTAAAGCCTCAGAAATTGTCAGCAGAAGGTTGCATATTCTGATTGTCACGAACAGTATCACATCTCCAGCCTGAAGAAGGAATTCCACTCCTATAGAGATTGATACAAATCTAGGCTTCTTCAGGAAACAGGTAGGTATTTCTTTTATCTTTCTAAAAAAAACCAAGGTCACTACATCAGGACTAGCGTACCTCAAAATACGACGTTTCGGACCCTTGATTATCTGCAGTACACGATTGACTTCAATCTTCAGTCATTTTGCCGTTGTAGCTTTTGCACTTTTGTCTTTATTCACGCCTTTTTTCTCTTTCTTCTATTGGAGTTCCTGAAGGTTTTACCTTCTTCTATTACAGTACTTGATGCTTCAGAACTTTATTGAAAAGGGTACCTCATTTTCTGGTCCAGATTGGTCTTTGAATATCTTAATACTTCGATTCAAAATTAATTCTCCAACCATCAAAATGGTCTGTATTCTGAGTAGACGCTTGATTAGCTTCACTGGACGCTTCTTAATAGGGCTAAGGTGCTTTGTTATCCACTTGGCACATTCACAAAGCTATTTAATTCATAGCATTCTGACCATTTAGCGTATTATGCTTCTTTGACCCTGTTATTGGCCGAATTACGATTCGATGTCTTCATTAAACTTGTTTATATGGATATTAGCTTTAATGAGACACCGGTTTCATACAATTCGAACACCATCAGCTCAATATATAGCCATCAGACGCTAGAAAGGTATGACAATCAGGAATGGCATCGCGTCACCAAATTACGGTTGCATTTTGACAAAGATAGATATCGATTATGCTCTTGACCTCTTCACGAGAGCTGCAGATATTTCATTGAGCCTTCCAACGATACAAAGATCGATACTTTTGAAAACCTAATGCTCCAAAAATTGTCAGCAGAAGGTTGCATATTCGAATTGTCACGAATAGTATTACACCTCATGCTTGAAGAAGGAATGTCACTCAGATAGAGATTGATTCAGATCTCGACATCTGCATGAAACAGGTAGGTATTTCTATTATCTTTCTAAATAAACCAAGATCACTTCATTAGGACGAGCATACCTCAAAATATGACGTTACGGACCCTTGATTATCTGCAGCAGACGCTTGACTTCAATCTTCTGTCATTTTGCCGTTGCAGCTTTTGGAATTTTGTCTTTATTCACGCCTTTTTTCTCTTTCTTCTATTGGAGTTCCTGAAGGTTTTGTCTTCTTCTATTACAGTACTTGATACTTCAGAACTTTATTGAAAAGGGTACCTCATTTTCTGGTCCAGATTGGTCTTTGAATATCTTAATACTTCGATTCAAAATTAATTCTCCAACCATCAAAATGGTCTGTATTATGAGTAGACGCTTGATTAGCTTCACTGGACGCTTCTTAAAAGAGCTAAGGCGCTTGGTTATCCACTTGGCACATTCACAAGGCTATTTAACTCATAGCATTCTGACCACTTAGCGTATTATGCTTCTTTGACCCTGTTACTGGCCGAAATACGATTCGATGTCTTCATGAAGCTTGGTAATCTGGATATTAGCTTTAATGAGACACCGATTTCTTCCAATTCGAACACCATCCGCTCAATATATGGCCATCAGACGCTACAAAGGTATGACAGTCAGGAACGGCATCACGTCACCAACTTACGGATGCATTTTGACAAAGATAGAGATCGATTTCGCTCTTGACCTCTTCACGAGAGTTGCAGATATTTCTTTGAGCCTTCAAACGACACCCAGCTCAATACTTTTGAAAACCTAAAGCCCCAGAAATTGTCAGCAGAAGGTTGCATGTTCTGATTGTCACGAACAGTATCACATCTCCAGCCTGAAGAAGGAATTCCACTCCTATAGAGATTGATACAAATCTCGGCTTCTTCAGGAAACAGGTAGGTATTTCTTTTATCTTGCTAAAAAAAACCAAGGTCACTTCATCAGGACTAGCGTACCTCAAAATACTACATTTCGGACCCTTGATTATCTGCAGTACACGATTAACTTCAATCTTCAGTCATTTTGCCGTTGTAGCTTTTGCACTTTTGTCTTTATTCACGCCTTTTTTCTCTTTCTTCTATTGGAGTTCCTGAAGGTTTTGCCTTCTTCAATTACAGTACTTGATGCTTCAGAACTTTATTGAAAAGGGTACCTCATTTTCTGGTCCAGATTGGTCTTTGAATATCTTAATACTTCGATTCAAAATTAATTCTCCAACCAATAAAATGGTCTGTATTTTGAGTAGACGCTTGATTAGCTTCACTGGACGCTTCTTAAAAGAGCTAAGGTGCTTTGTTATCCACTTGGCACATTCACAAAGCTATTTAACTCATAGCATTCTGACCATTTAGCGTATTATGCTTCTTTGACCCTGTTACTGGCCGAATTACGATTCGATGTCTTCATTAAACTTGTTTATATGGATATTAGCTTTAATGAGACACCGGTTTCATCCAATTCGAACACCATCAGCTCAATATATAGCCATCAGACGCTAGAAAGGTATGACAATCAGGAATGGCATCGCGTCACCAAATTACGGTTGCATTTTGACAAAGATAGATATCGATTATGCTCTTGACCTCTTCACGAGAGTTGCAGATATTTCTTTGAGCCTTCCAACGATACAAAGATCGATACTTTTGAAAACCTAAAGCTCCAAAAATTGTCAGCAGAAGGTTGCATATTCGAATTGTCACGAATAGTATCACACCTCATGCTTGAAGAAGGAATGTCACTCAGATAGAGATTGATTCAGATCTCGACATCTGCATGAAACAGGTAGGTATTTCTCTTATCTTTCTAAATAAACCAAGATCACTTCATTAGGACGAGCATACCTCAAAATATGACGTTTCGGACCCTTGATTATCTGCAGCAGACGCTTGACTTCAATCTTCTGTCATTTTGCCATTGCAGCTTTTAGACTTTTGTCTTTATTCACGCCTTTTTTCTCTTTCTTCTATTGGAGTTCCTGAAGGTTTTGTCTTCTTCTATTACAGTACTTGATGCTTCAGAACTTTATTGAAAAGGGTACCTCATTTTCTGGTCCAGATTGGTCTTTGAATATCTTAATACTTCGATTCAAAATTAATTCTCCAACCATCAAAATGGTCTGTATTCTGAGTAGACGCTTGATTAGCCTCACTGGACGCTTCTTAAAAGAGCTAAGGCGCTTGGTTATCCACTTGGCACATTCACAAGGCTATTTAACTCATAGCATTCTGACCATTTAGCGTATTATGCTTCTTTGACCCTGTTACTGGCCGAATTACGATTCGATGTCTTCATGAAACTTGGTAATCTGGATATTAGCTTTAATGAGACACCGGTTTCATCCAATTCGAACACCATCAGCTCAATATATGGCCATCAGACGCTACAAAGGTATGACAGTCAGGAACGGCATCACGTCACCAACTTACGGATGCATTTTGACAAAGATAGAGATCGATTACGCTCTTGACCTCTTCACGAGAGTTGCAGATATTTCTTTGAGCCTTCCAACGATACAAAGATCGATACTTTTGAAAACCTAAAGCTCCAGAAATTGTCAGCAGAAGGTTGCATATTCGAATTGTCACGAATAGTATCACACCTCATGCTTGAAGAAGGAATGTCACTCAGATAGAGATTGATTCAGATCTCGACATCTGCATGAAACAGGTAGGTATTTCTCTTATCTTTCTAAAAAACCAAGATCACTTCATTAGGACGAGCATACCTCAAAATATGACGTTTCGGACCCTTGATTATCTGCAGCAGACGCTTGACTTCAATCTTCAGTCATTTTGCCGTTGCAGCTTTTGACTTTTGTCTTTATTCACGCCTTTTTTCTCTTTCTTCTATTGGAGTTCCTGAAGGTTTTGTCTTCTTCTATTACAGTACTTGATGCTTCAGAACTTTATTGAAAAGGGTACCTCATTTTCTGGTCCAGATTGGTCTTTGAATATCTTAATACTTCGATTCAAAATTAATTCTCCAACCATCAAAATGGTCTGTATTCTGAGTAGACGCTTGATTAGCTTCACTGGACGCTTCTTAAAAGAGCTAAGGCGCTTGGTTATCCACTTGGCACATTCACAAAGCTATTTAACTCATAGCATTCTGACCATTTAGCGTATTATGCTTCTTTGACCCTGTTACTGGCCGAATTACGATTCGATGTCTTCATGAAACTTGGTAAAACTTGTTTATATGGATATTAGCTTTAATGAGACACCAGACGCTACAAAGGTATGACAGTCAGGAACGGCATCACGTCACCAACTTACGGATGCATTTTGACAAAGATAGAGATCGATTACGCTCTTGACCTCTTCACGAGAGTTGCAGATATTTCTTTGAGCCTTCCAACGATACAAAGATCGATACTTTTGAAAACCTAAAGCTCCAGAAATTGTCAGCAGAAGGTTGCATATTCGAATTGTCACGAATAGTATCACACCTCATGCTTGAAGAAGGAATGTCACTCAGATAGAGATTGATTCAGATCTCGACATCTTCATGAAACAGGTAGGTATTTCTCTTATCTTTCTAAATAAACCAAGATCACTTCATTAGGACGAGCATACCTCAAAATATGACGTTTCGGACCCTTGATTATCTGCAGCAGACGCTTGACTTCAATCTTCAGTCATTTTGCCGTTGCAGCTTTTGACTTTTGTCTTTATTCACGCCTTTTTTCTCTTTCTTCTATTGGAGTTCCTGAAGGTTTTGTCTTCTTCTATTACAGTACTTGATGCTTCAGAACTTTATTGAAAAGGGTACCTCATTTTCTGGTCAAGCTTGGTCTTTGAATATCTTAATACTTCGATTCAAAATTAATTCTCCAACCATCAAAATGGTCTGTATTCTGAGTAGACGCTTGATTAGCTTCACTGGACGCTTCTTAAAAGAGCTAAGGCGCTTGGTTATCCACTTGGCACATTCACAAAGCTATTTAACTCATAGCATTCTGACCATTTAGCGTATTATGCTTCTTTGACCCTGTTACTGGCCGAATTACGATTCGATGTCTTCATTAAACTTGTTTATATGGATATTAGCTTTAATGAGACACCGGTTTCATCCAATTCGAACACCATCATATATATGACAATCAGGAATGGCATCACGTCACCAAATTACGGTTGCATTTTGACAAAGATAGAGATCGATTACGCTCTTGACCTCTTCACGAGAGTTGCAGATATTTCTTTGAGTCTTCCAACGATACAAAGATCGATACTTTTGAAAACCTAAAGCTCCAGAAATTGTCAGCACAAGGTTGCATATTCGAATTGTCACGAATAGTATCACACCTCATGCTTGAAGAAGGAATGTCACTCAGATAGAGATTGATTCAGATCTCGACATCTACATGAAACAGGTAGGTATTTCTCTTATCTTTCTAAATAAACCAAGATCACTTCATTAGGACGAGAATACCTCAAAATACAACGTTTCGGACCCTTGATTATCGGCTGCAGACGCTTGACTTCAATCTTCAGTCATTTTGCCATTGCAGCTTTTGGACTTTTGTCTTTATTCACGCCTTTTTTCTCTTTCTTCTATTGGAGTTCCTGAAGGTTTTGTCTTCTTCTATTACAGTACCTGATGCTTCCGAACTTTATTGAAAAGGGTACCTCATTTTCTGGTCCTGATTGGTCTTTGAATATCTTAATGCTTCAATTCAAAATTAATTCTCCAACCATCAAAATGGTCTGTATTCTGATTAGACGCTTGATTAGCTTCACTGGACGCTTCTTAAAAGAGCTAAGGCGCTAGGTTATCCACTTGGCACATTCACAAAGCTATTTAACGCATAGCATTCTGACCATTTAGCGTATTATGCTTCTTTAACCCTGTTACTGGCCGAATTACGATTCGATGTCTTCATGAAACTTGGTAATCTGGATATTAGCTTTAATGAGACACCGGTTTCATCCAATTCGAACACCATCAGCTCAATATATGGCCATCAGACGCTACAAAGGTATGACAGTCAGGAACGGCATCACGTCACCAACTTACGGATGCATTTTGACAAAGATAGAGATCGATTACGCTCTTGACCTCTTCACGAGAGTTGCAGATATTTCTTTGAGTCTTCCAACGATACAAAGATCGATACTTTTGAAAACCTAAAGCTCCAGAAATTGTCAGCAGAAGGTTGCATATTCGAATTGTCACGAATAGTATCACACCTCATGCTTGAAGAAGGAATGTCACTCAGATAGAGATTGATTCAGATCTCGACATCTACATGAAACAGGTAGGTATTTCTCTTATCTTTCTAAATAAACCAAGATCACTTCATTAGGACGAGCATACCTCAAAATATGACGTTTCGGACCCTTGATTATCTGCAGCAGACGCTTGACTTCAATCTTCAGTCATTTTGCCGTTGCAGCTTTTGGACTTTTGTCTTTATTCACGCCTTTTTTCTCTTTCTTCTATTGGAGTTCCTGAAGGTTTTGTCTTCTTCTATTACAGTACTTGATGCTTCAGAACTTTATTGAAAAGGGTACCTCATTTTCTGGTCCTGATTGGTCTTTGAATATCTTAATGCTTCTATTCAAAATTAATTCTCCAACCATCAAAATGGTCTGTATTCTGATTAGACGCTTGATTAGCTTCACTGGACGCTTCTTAAAAGAGCTAAGGCGCTAGGTTATCCACTTGGCACATTCACAAAGCTATTTAACTCATAGCATTCTGACCATTTAGCGTATTATGCTTCTTTGACCCTGTTACTGGCCGAATTACGATTCGATGTCTTCATGAAACTTGGTAATCTGGATATTAGCTTTAATGAGACACCGGTTTCATCCAATTCGAACACCATCAGCTCAATATATGGCCATCAGACGCTACAAAGGTATGACAGTCAGAAACGGCATCACGTCACCAACTTACGGATGCATTTTGACAAAGATAGAGATCGATTACGCTCTTGACCTCTTCACGAGAGTTGCAGATATTTCTTTGAGTCTTCCAACGATACAAAGATCGATACTTTTGAAAACCTAAAGCTCCAGAAATTGTCAGCGGAAGGTTGCATATTCGAATTGTCACGAATAGTATCACACCTCATGCTTGAAGAAGGAATGTCACTCAGATAGAGATTGATTCAGATCTCGACATCTACATGAAACAGGTAGGTATTTCTCTTATCTTTCTAAATAAACCAAGATCACTTCATTAGGACGAGCATACCTCAAAATATGACGTTTCGGACCCTTGATTATCTGCAGCAGACGCTTGACTTCCATCTTCAGTCATTTTGCCGTTGCAGCTTTTGGACTTTTGTCTTTATTCACGCCTTTTCTCTCTTTCTTCTATTGGAGTTCCTGAAGGTTTTGTCTTCTTCTATTACAGTACTTGATGCTTCAGAACTTTATTGAAAAGGGTACCTCATTTTCTGGTCCTGATTGGTCTTTGAATATCTTAATACTTCGATTCAAAATTAATTCTCCAACCATCAAAATGGTCTGTATTCTGATTAGACGCTTGATTAGCTTCACTGGACGCTTCTTAAAAGAGCTAAGGCGCTAGGTTATCCACTTGGCACATTCACAAAGCTATTTAACTCATAGCATTCTGACCATTTAGCGTATTATGCTTCTTTGACCCTGTTACTGGCCGAATTACGATTCGATGTCTTCATGAAACTTGGTAATCTGGATATTAGCTTTAATGAGACACCGGTTTCATCCAATTCGAACACCATCAGCTCAATATATGGCCATCAGACGCTACAAAGGTATGACAGTCAGAAACGGCATCACGTCACCAACTTACGGATGCATTTTGACAAAGATAGAGATCGATTACGCTCTTGACCTCTTCACGAGAGTTGCAGATATTTCTTTGAGTCTTCCAACGATACAAAGATCGATACTTTTGAAAACCTAAAGCTCCAGAAATTGTCAGCGGAAGGTTGCATATTCGAATTGTCACGAATAGTATCACACCTCATGCTTGAAGAAGGAATGTCACTCAGATAGAGATTGATTCAGATCTCGACATCTACATGAAACAGGTAGGTATTTCTCTTATCTTTCTAAATAAACCAAGATCACTTCATTAGGACGAGCATACCTCAAAATATGACGTTTCGGACCCTTGATTATCTGCAGCAGACGCTTGACTTCCATCTTCAGTCATTTTGCCGTTGCAGCTTTTGGACTTTTGTCTTTATTCACGCCTTTTCTCTCTTTCTTCTATTGGAGTTCCTGAAGGTTTTGTCTTCTTCTATTACAGTACTTGATGCTTCAGAACTTTATTGAAAAGGGTACCTCATTTTCTGGTCCAGATTGGTCTTTGAATATCTTAATACTTCGATTCAAAATTAATTCTCCAACCATCAAAATGGTCTGTATTCTGATTAGACGCTTGATTAGCTTCACTGGACGCTTCTTAAAAGAGCTAAGGCGCTAGGTTATCCACTTGGCACATTCACAAAGCTATTTAACTCATAGCATTCTGACCATTTAGCGTATTATGCTTCTTTGACCCTGTTACTGGCCGAATTACGATTCGATGTCTTCATGAAACTTGGTAATCTGGATATTAGCTTTAATGAGACACCGGTTTCATCCAATTCGAACACCATCAGCTCAATATATGGCCATCAGACGCTACAAAGGTATGACAGTCAGAAACGGCATCACGTCACCAACTTACGGATGCATTTTGACAAAGATAGAGATCGATTACGCTCTTGACCTCTTCACGAGAGTTGCAGATATTTCTTTGAGTCTTCCAACGATACAAAGATCGATACTTTTGAAAACCTAAAGCTCCAGAAATTGTCAGCGGAAGGTTGCATATTCGAATTGTCACGAATAGTATCACACCTCATGCTTGAAGAAGGAATGTCACTCAGATAGAGATTGATTCAGATCTCGACATCTGCATGAAACAGGTAGGTATTTCTCTTATCTTTCTAAATAAACCAAGATCACTTCATTAGGACGAGCATACCTCAAAATATGACGTTTCGGACCCTTGATTATCTGCAGCAGACGCTTGACTTCCATCTTCAGTCATTTTGCCGTTGCAGCTTTTGGACTTTTGTCTTTATTCACGCCTTTTCTCTCTTTCTTCTATTGGAGTTCCTGAAGGTTTTGTCTTCTTCTATTACAGTACTTGATGCTTCAGAACTTTATTGAAAAGGGTACCTCATTTTCTGGTCCAGATTGGTCTTTGAATATCTTAATACTTCGATTCAAAATTAATTCTCCAACCATCAAAATGGTCTGTATTCTGATTAGACGCTTGATTAGCTTCACTGGACGCTTCTTAAAAGAGCTAAGGCGCTAGGTTATCCACTTGGCACATTCACAAAGCTATTTAACTCATAGCATTCTGACCATTTAGCGTATTATGCTTCTTTGACCCTGTTACTGGCCGAATTACGATTCGATGTCTTCATGAAACTTGGTAATCTGGATATTAGCTTTAATGAGACACCGGTTTCATCCAATTCGAACACCATCAGCTCAATATATGGCCATCAGACGCTACAAAGGTATGACAGTCAGAAACGGCATCACGTCACCAACTTACGGATGCATTTTGACAAAGATAGAGATCGATTACGCTCTTGACCTCTTCACGAGAGTTGCAGATATTTCTTTGAGTCTTCCAACGATACAAAGATCGATACTTTTGAAAACCTAAAGCTCCAGAAATTGTCAGCGGAAGGTTGCATATTCGAATTGTCACGAATAGTATCACACCTCATGCTTGAAGAAGGAATGTCACTCAGATAGAGATTGATTCAGATCTCGACATCTACATGAAACAGGTAGGTATTTCTCTTATCTTTCTAAATAAACCAAGATCACTTCATTAGGACGAGCATACCTCAAAATATGACGTTTCGGACCCTTGATTATCTGCAGCAGACGCTTGACTTCCATCTTCAGTCATTTTGCCGTTGCAGCTTTTGGACTTTTGTCTTTATTCACGCCTTTTCTCTCTTTCTTCTATTGGAGTTCCTGAAGGTTTTGTCTTCTTCTATTACAGTACTTGATGCTTCAGAACTTTATTGAAAAGGGTACCTCATTTTCTGGTCCTGATTGGTCTTTGAATATCTTAATACTTCGATTCAAAATTAATTCTCCAACCATCAAAATGGTCTGTATTCTGATTAGACGCTTGATTAGCTTCACTGGACGCTTCTTAAAAGAGCTAAGGCGCTAGGTTATCCACTTGGCACATTCACAAAGCTATTTAACTCATAGCATTCTGACCATTTAGCGTATTATGCTTCTTTGACCCTGTTACTGGCCGAATTACGATTCGATGTCTTCATGAAACTTGGTAATCTGGATATTAGCTTTAATGAGACACCGGTTTCATCCAATTCGAACACCATCAGCTCAATATATGGCCATCAGACGCTACAAAGGTATGACAGTCAGAAACGGCATCACGTCACCAACTTACGGATGCATTTTGACAAAGATAGAGATCGATTACGCTCTTGACCTCTTCACGAGAGTTGCAGATATTTCTTTGAGTCTTCCAACGATACAAAGATCGATACTTTTGAAAACCTAAAGCTCCAGAAATTGTCAGCGGAAGGTTGCATATTCGAATTGTCACGAATAGTATCACACCTCATGCTTGAAGAAGGAATGTCACTCAGATAGAGATTGATTCAGATCTCGACATCTACATGAAACAGGTAGGTATTTCTCTTATCTTTCTAAATAAACCAAGATCACTTCATTAGGACGAGATACCTCAAAATATGACGTTTCGGACCCTTGATTATCTGCAGCAGACGCTTGACTTCCATCTTCAGTCATTTTGCCGTTGCAGCTTTTGGACTTTTGTCTTTATTCACGCCTTTTCTCTCTTTCTTCTATTGGAGTTCCTGAAGGTTTTGTCTTCTTCTATTACAGTACTTGATGCTTCAGAACTTTATTGAAAAGGGTACCTCATTTTCTGGTCCAGATTGGTCTTTGAATATCTTAATACTTCGATTCAAAATTAATTCTCCAACCATCAAAATGGTCTGTATTCTGATTAGACGCTTGATTAGCTTCACTGGACGCTTCTTAAAAGAGCTAAGGCGCTAGGTTATCCACTTGGCACATTCACAAAGCTATTTAACTCATAGCATTCTGACCATTTAGCGTATTATGCTTCTTTGACCCTGTTACTGGCCGAATTACGATTCGATGTCTTCATGAAACTTGGTAATCTGGATATTAGCTTTAATGAGACACCGGTTTCATCCAATTCGAACACCATCAGCTCAATATATGGCCATCAGACGCTACAAAGGTATGACAGTCAGAAACGGCATCACGTCACCAACTTACGGATGCATTTTGACAAAGATAGAGATCGATTACGCTCTTGACCTCTTCACGAGAGTTGCAGATATTTCTTTGAGTCTTCCAACGATACAAAGATCGATACTTTTGAAAACCTAAAGCTCCAGAAATTGTCAGCGGAAGGTTGCATATTCGAATTGTCACGAATAGTATCACACCTCATGCTTGAAGAAGGAATGTCACTCAGATAGAGATTGATTCAGATCTCGACATCTGCATGAAACAGGTAGGTATTTCTCTTATCTTTCTAAATAAACCAAGATCACTTCATTAGGACGAGCATACCTCAAAATATGACGTTTCGGACCCTTGATTATCTGCAGCAGACGCTTGACTTCCATCTTCAGTCATTTTGCCGTTGCAGCTTTTGGACTTTTGTCTTTATTCACGCCTTTTCTCTCTTTCTTCTATTGGAGTTCCTGAAGGTTTTGTCTTCTTCTATTACAGTACTTGATGCTTCAGAACTTTATTGAAAAGGGTACCTCATTTTCTGGTCCAGATTGGTCTTTGAATATCTTAATACTTCGATTCAAAATTAATTCTCCAACCATCAAAATGGTCTGTATTCTGATTAGACGCTTGATTAGCTTCACTGGACGCTTCTTAAAAGAGCTAAGGCGCTAGGTTATCCACTTGGCACATTCACAAAGCTATTTAACTCATAGCATTCTGACCATTTAGCGTATTATGCTTCTTTGACCCTGTTACTGGCCGAATTACGATTCGATGTCATCATGAAACTTGGTAATCTGGATATTAGCTTTAATGAGACACCGGTTTCATCCAATTCGAACACCATCAGCTCAATATATGGCCATCAGACGCTACAAAGGTATGACAGTCAGAAACGGCATCACGTCACCAACTTACGGATGCATTTTGACAAAGATAGAGATCGATTACGCTCTTGACCTCTTCACGAGAGTTGCAGATATTTCTTTGAGTCTTCCAACGATACAAAGATCGATACTTTTGAAAACCTAAAGCTCCAGAAATTGTCAGCAGAAGGTTGCATATTCGAATTGTCACGAATAGTATCACACCTCATGCTTGAAGAAGGAATGTCACTCAGATAGAGATTGATTCAGATCTCGACATCTACATGAAACAGGTAGGTATTTCTCTTATCTTTCTAAATAAACCAAGATCACTTCATTAGGACGAGAATACCTCAAAATATGACGTTTCGGACCCTTGATTATCTGCAGCAGACGCTTGACTTCCATCTTCAGTCATTTTGCCGTTGCAGCTTTTGGACTTTTGTCTTTATTCACGCCTTTTCTCTCTTTCTTCTATTGGAGTTCCTGAAGGTTTTGTCTTCTTCTATTACAGTACTTGATGCTTCAGAACTTTATTGAAAAGGGTACCTCATTTTCTGGTCCTGATTGGTCTTTGAATATCTTAATACTTCGATTCAAAATTAATTCTCCAACCATCAAAATGGTCTGTATTCTGAGTAGACGCTTGATTAGCTTCACTGGACGTTTCTTAAAAGAGCTAAGGCGCTTGGTTATCCACTTGGCACATTCACAAAGCTATTTAACTCATAGCATTCTGACCATTTAGCGTATTATGCTTCTTTGACCCTGTTACTGGCCGAATTACGATTCGATGTCTTCATGAAACTTGGTAATCTGGATATTAGCTTTAATGAGACACCGGTTTCATCCAATTCGAACACCATCAGCTCAATATATGGCCATTACACGCTACAAAGGTATGATAGTCAGAAACGGCATCACGTCACCAACTTACGGATGCATTTTGACAAAGATAGAGATCGATTACGCTCTTGACCTCTTCACGAGAGTTGCAGATATTTCTTTGAGTCTTCCAACGATACAAAGATCGATACTTTTGAAAACCTAAAGCTCCAGAAATTGTCAGCGGAAGGTTGCATATTCGAATTGTCACGAATAGTATCACACCTCATGCTTAAAGAAGTAATGTCACTCAGATAGAGATTGATTCAGATCTCGACATCTGCATGAAACAGGTAGGTATTTCTCTTATCTTTCTAAATAAACCAAGATCACTTCATTAGGACGAGCATACCTCAAAATATGACGTTTCGGACCCTTGATTATCTGCAGCAGACGCTTGACTTCCATCTTCAGTCATTTTGCCGTTGCAGCTTTTGGACTTTTCTCTTTATTCACGCCTTTTCTCTCTTTCTTCTATTGGAGTTCCTGAAGGTTTTGTCTTCTTCTATTACAGTACTTGATGCTTCAGAACTTTATTGAAAAGGGTACCTCATTTTCTGGTCCAGATTGGTCTTTGAATATCTTAATACTTCGATTCAAAATTAATTCTCCAACCATCAAAATGGTCTGTATTCTGATTAGACACTTGATTAGCTTCACTGGACGCTTCTTAAAAGAGCTAAGGCGCTAGGTTATCCACTTGGCACATTCACAAAGCTATTTAACTCATAGCATTCTGACCATTTAGCGTATTATGCTTCTTTGACCCTGTTACTGGCCGAATTACGATTCGATGTCTTCATGAAACTTGGTAATCTGGATATTAGCTTTAATGAGACACCGGTTTCATCCAATTCGAACACCATCAGCTCAATATATGGCCATTACACGCTACAAAGGTATGATAGTCAGAAACGGCATCACGTCCCCAACTTACGGATGCATTTTGACAAAGATAGAGATCGATTACGCTCTTGACCTCTTCACGAGAGTTGCAGATATTTCTTTGAGTCTTCCAACGATATAAAGATCGATACTTTTGAAAACCTAAAGCTCCAGAAATTGTCAGCGGAAGGTTGCATATTCGAATTGTCACGAATAGTATCACACCTCATGCTTAAAGAAGTAATGTCACTCAGATAGAGATTGATTCAGATCTCGACATCTGCATGAAACAGGTAGGTATTTCTCTTATCTTTCTAAATAAACCAAGATCACTTCATTAGGACGAGCATACCTCAAAATATGACGTTTCGGACCCTTGATTATCTGCAGCAGACGCTTGACTTCCATCTTCAGTCATTTTGCCGTTGCAGCTTTTGGACTTTTCTCTTTATTCACGCCTTTTCTCTCTTTCGTCTATTGGAGTTCCTGAAGGTTTTGTCTTCTTCTATTACAGTACTTGATGCTTCAGAACTTTAATGAAAAGGGTACCTCATTTTCTGGTCCAGATTGGTCATTAAATATCTTAATACTTCGATTCAAAATTAATTCTCCAACCATCAAAATGGTCTGTATTCTGATTAGACGCTTGATTAGCTTCACTGGACGCTTCTTAAAAGAGCTAAGGCGCTAGGTTATCCACTTGGCACATTCACAAAGCTATTTAACTCATAGCATTCTGACCATTTAGCGTATTATGCTTCTTTGACCCTGTTACTGGCCGAATTACGATTCGATGTCTTCATGAAACTTGGTAATCTGGATATTAGCTTTAATGAGACACCGGTTTCATCCAATTCGAACACCATCAGCTCAATATATGGCCATCAGACGCTACAAAGGTATGACAGTCAGAAACGGCATCACGTCACCAACTTACGGATGCATTTTGACAAAGATAGAGATCGATTACGCTCTTGACCTCTTCACGAGAGTTGCAGATATTTCTTTGAGTCTTCCAACGATACAAAGATCGATACTTTTGAAAACCTAAAGCTCCAGAAATTGTCAGCGGAAGGTTGCATATTCGAATTGTCACGAATAGTATCACACCTCATGCTTGAAGAAGTAATGTCACTCAGATAGAGATTGATTCAGATCTCGACATCTGCATGAAACAGGTAGGTATTTCTCTTATCTTTCTAAATAAACCAAGATCACTTCATTAGGACGAGCATACCTCAAAATATGACGTTTCGGACCCTTGATTATCTGCAGCAGACGCTTGACTTCCATCTTCAGTCATTTTGCCGTTGCAGCTTTTGGACTTTTGTCTTTATTCACGCCTTTTTTCTCTTTCTTCTATTGGAGTTCCTGAAGGTTTTGTCTTCTTCTATTACAGTACTTGATGCTTCAGAACTTTATTGAAAAGGGTACCTCATTTTCTGGTCCAGATTGGTCTTTGAATATCTTAATACTTCGATTCAAAATTAATTCTCCAACCATCAAAATGGTCTGTATTCTGATTAGACGCTTGATTAGCTTCACTGGACGCTTCTTAAAAGAGCTAAGGCGCTAGGTTATCCACTTGGCACATTCACAAAGCTATTTAACTCATAGCATTCTGACCATTTAGCGTATTATGCTTCTTTGACCCTGTTACTGGCCGAATTACGATTCGATGTCTTCATGAAACTTGGTAATCTGGATATTAGCTTTAATGAGACACCGGTTTCATCCAATTCGAACACCATCAGCTCAATATATGGCCATCAGACGCTACAAAGGTATGACAGTCAGAAACGGCATCACGTCACCAACTTACGGATGCATTTTGACAAAGATAGAGATCGATTACGCTCTTGACCTCTTCAGGAGAGTTGCAGATATTTCTTTGAGTCTTCCAACGATACAAAGAACGATACTTTTGAAAACCTAAAGCTCCAAAAATGGTCAGCGGAAGGTTGCATATTCGAATTGTCACGAATAGTATCACACCTCATGCTTGAAGAAGGAATGTCACTCAGATAGAGATTGATTCAGATCTCGACATCTACATGAAACAGGTAGGTATTTCTCATATCTTTCTAAATAAACCAAGATCACTTCATTAGGACGAGAATACCTCAAAATATGACGTTTCGGACCCTTGATTATCTGCAGCAGACGCTTGACTTCCATCTTCAGTCATTTTGCCGTTGCAGCTTTTGGACTTTTGTCTTTATTCACGCCTTTTCTCTCTTTCTTCTATTGGAGTTCCTGAAGGTTTTGTCTTCTTCTATTACAGTACTTGATGCTTCAGAACTTTATTGAAAAGGGTAACTCATTTTCTGGTCCTGATTGGTCTTTGAATATCTTAATACTTCGATTCAAAATTAATTCTCCAACCATCAAAATGGTCTGTATTCTGAGTAGACGCTTGATTAGCTTCACTGGACGTTTCTTAGAAGAGCTAAGGCGCTTGGTTATCCACTTGGCACATTCACAAGGCTATTTAACTCATAGTATTCTGACCACTTAGCGTATTACGCTTCTTTGACCCTGTTACTGGCCGAATTACGATTCGATGTCTTCATGAAACTTGGTAATCTGGATATTAGCTTTAATGAGACACCGGTTTCATCCAATTCGAACACCATCAGCTCAATATATGGCCATCAGACACTACAAAGGTATGACAGTCAGAAACGGCATCACGTCACCAACTTACGGATGCATTTTGACAAAGATAGAGATCGATTACGCTCTTGACCTCTTCACGAGAGTTGCAGATATTTCTTTGAGTCTTCCAACGATACAAAGATCGATACTTTTGAAAACCTAAAGCTCCAGAAATTGTCAGCGGAAGGTTGCATATTCGAATTGTCACGAATAGTATCACACCTCATGCTTAAAGAAGTAATGTCACTCAGATAGAGATTGATTCAGATCTCGACATCTGCATGAAACAGGTAGGTATTTCTCTTATCTTTCTAAATAAACCAAGATCACTTCATTAGGACGAGCATACCTCAAAATATGACGTTTCGGACCCTTGATTATCTGCAGCAGACGCTTGACTTCCATCTTCAGTCATTTTGCCGTTGCAGCTTTTGGACTTTTGTCTTTATTCACGCCTTTTCTCTCTTTCTTCTATTGGAGTTCCTGAAGGTTTTGTCTTCTTCTATTACAGTACTTGATGCTTCAGAACTTTATTGAAAAGGGTACCTCATTTTCTGGTCCAGATTGGTCTTTGAATATCTTAATACTTCGATTCAAAATTAATTCTCCAACCATCAAAATGGTCTGTATTCTGATTAGACGCTTGATTAGCTTCACTGGACGCTTCTTAAAAGAGCTAAGGCGCTAGGTTATCCACTTGGCACATTCACAAAGCTATTTAACTCATAGCATTCTGACCATTTAGCGTATTATGCTTCTTTGACCCTGTTACTGGCCGAATTACGATTCGATGTCTTCATGAAACTTGGTAATCTGGATATTAGCTTTAATGAGACACCGGTTTCATCCAATTCGAACACCATCAGCTCAATATATGGCCATCAGACGCTACAAAGGTATGACAGTCAGAAATGGCATCACGTCACCAACTTACGGATGCATTTTGACAAAGATAGAGATCGATTACGCTCTTGACCTCTTCACGAGAGTTGCAGATATTTCTTTGAGTCTTCCAACGATACAAAGATCGATACTTTTGAAAACCTAAAGCTCCAGAAATTGTCAGCGGAAGGTTGCATATTCGAATTGTCACGAATAGTATCACACCTCATGCTTGAAGAAGGAATGTCACTCAGATAGAGATTGATTCAGATCTCGACATCTACATGAAACAGGTAGGTATTTCTCTTATCTTTCTAAATAAACCAAGATCACTTCATTAGGACGAGAATACCTCAAAATATGACGTTTCGGACCCTTGATTATCTGCAGCAGACGCTTGACTTCCATCTTCAGTCATTTTGCCGTTGCAGCTTTTGGACTTTTGTCTTTATTCACGCCTTTTCTCTCTTTCTTCTATTGGAGTTCCTGAAGGTTTTGTCTTCTTCTATTACAGTACTTGATGCTTCAGAACTTTATTGAAAAGGGTACCTCATTTTCTGGTCCTGATTGGTCTTTGAATATCTTAATGCTTCGATTCAAAATTAATTCTCCAACCATCAAAATGGTCTGTATTCTGATTAGACGCTTGATTAGCTTCACTGGACGCTTCTTAAAAGAGCTAAGGCGCTAGGTTATCCACTTGGCACATTCACAAAGCTATTTAACTCATAGCATTCTGACCATTTAGCGTATTATGCTTCTTTGACCCTGTTACTGGCCGAATTACGATTCGATGTCTTCATGAAACTTGGTAATCTGGATATTAGCTTTAATGAGACACCGGTTTCATCCAATTCGAACACCATCAGCTCAATATATGGCCATCAGACGCTACAAAGGTATGACAGTCAGAAACGGCATCACGTCACCAACTTACGGATGCATTTTGACAAAGATAGAGATCGATTACGCTCTTGACCTCTTCACGAGAGTTGCAGATATTTCTTTGAGTCTTCCAACGATACAAAGATCGATACTTTTGAAAACCTAAAGCTCCAGAAATTGTCAGCGGAAGTTTGCATATTCGAATTGTCACGAATAGTATCACACCTCATGCTTGAAGAAGAATGTCACTCAGATAGAGATTGATTCAGATCTCGACATCTGCATGAAACAGGTAGGTATTTCTCTTATCTTTCTAAATAAACCAAGATCACTTCATTAGGACGAGCATACCTCAAAATATGACGTTTCGGACCCTTGATTATCTGCAGCAGACGCTTGACTTCCATCTTCAGTCATTTTGCCGTTGCAGCTTTTGGACTTTTCTCTTTATTCACGCCTTTTCTCTCTTTCTTCTATTGGAGTTCCTGAAGGTTTTGTCTTCTTCTATTACAGTACTTGATGCTTCAGAACTTTATTGAAAAGGGTACCTCATTTTCTGGTCCAGATTGGTCTTTGAATATCTTAATACTTCGATTCAAAATTAATTCTCCAACCATCAAAATGGTCTGTATTCTGATTAGACACTTGATTAGCTTCACTGGACGCTTCTTAAAAGAGCTAAGGCGCTAGGTTATCCACTTGGCACATTCACAAAGCTATTTAACTCATAGCATTCTGACCATTTAGCGTATTATGCTTCTTTGACCCTGTTACTGGCCGAATTACGATTCGATGTCTTCATGAAACTTGGTAATCTGGATATTAGCTTTAATGAGACACCGGTTTCATCCAATTCGAACACCATCAGCTCAATATATGGCCATCAGACGCTACAAAGGTATGACAGTCAGAAACGGCATCACGTCACCAACTTACGGATGCATTTTGACAAAGATAGAGATCGATTACGCTCTTGACCTCTTCACGAGAGTTGCAGATATTTCTTTGAGTCTTCTAACGATACAAAGATCGATACTTTTGAAAACCTAAAGCTCCAGAAATTGTCAGCGGAAGGTTGCATATTCGAATTGTCACGAATAGTATCACACCTCATGCTTAAAGAAGTAATGTCACTCAGATAGAGATTGATTCAGATCTCGACATCTGCATGAAACAGGTAGGTATTTCTCTTATCTTTCTAAATAAACCAAGATCACTTCATTAGGACGAGAATACCTCAAAATATGACGTTTCGGACCCTTGATTATCTGCAGCAGACGCTTGACTTCCATCTTCAGTCATTTTGCCGTTGCAGCTTTTGGACTTTTCTCTTTATTCACGCCTTTTCTCTCTTTCGTCTATTGGAGTTCCTGAAGGTTTTGTCTTCTTCTATTACAGTACTTGATGCTTCAGAACTTTATTGAAAAGGGTACCTCATTTTCTAGTCCAGATTGGTCTTTGAATAACTTAATACTCCGATTCAAAATTAATTCTCCAACCATCAAAATGGTCTGTATTCTGATTAGACGCTTGATTAGCTTCACTGGACGCTTCTTAAAAGAGCTAAGGCGCTAGGTTATCCACTTGGCACATTCACAAAGCTATTTAACGCATAGCATTCTGACCATTTAGCGTATTATGCTTCTTTAACCCTGTTACTGGCCGAATTACGATTCGATGTCTTCATGAAACTTGGTAATCTGGATATTAGATTTAATGAGACACCGGTTTCATCCAATTCGAACACCATCAGCTCAATATATGGCCATTAGACGCTACAAAGGTATCACTGTCAGAAACGGCATCCCGTCACCAAATTACGGATGCATTTTGACAAAGATAGAGATCGATTACGCTCTTGACCTCTTCAGGAGAGTTGCAGATATTTCTTTGAGTCTTCCAACGATACAAAGAACGATACTTTTGAAAACCTAAAGCTCCAAAAATGGTCAGCGGAAGGTTGCATATTCGAATTGTCACGAATAGTATCACACCTCATGCTTGAAGAAGGAATGTCACTCAGATAGAGATTGATTCAGATCTCGACATCTACATGAAACAGGTAGGTATTTCTCTTATCTTTCTAAATAAACCAAGATCACTTCATTAGGACGAGCATACCTCAAAATATGACGTTTCGGACCCTTGATTATCTGCAGCAGACGCTTGACTTCCATCTTCAGTCTTTTTGCTGTTGCAGCTTTTGGACTTTTCTCTTTATTCACGCCTTTTTCTCTCTTTCTTCTATTGGAGTTCCTGAAGGTTTTGTCTTCTTCTATTACAGTACTTGATGCTTCAGAACTTTATTGAAAAGGGTACCTCATTTTCTAGTCCAGATTGGTCTTTGAATAACTTAATACTCCGATTCAAAATTAATTCTCCAACCATCAAAATGGTCTGTATTCTGATTAGACGCTTGATTAGCTTCACTGGACGCTTCTTAAAAGAGCTAAGGCGCTAGGTTATCCACTTGGCACATTCACAAAGCTATTTAACGCATAGCATTCTGACCATTTAGCGTATTATGCTTCTTTAACCCTGTTACTGGCCGAATTACGATTCGATGTCTTCATGAAACTTGGTAATCTGGATATTAGCTTTAATGAGACACCGGTTTCATCCAATTCGAACACCATCAGCTCAATATATGGCCATCAGACGCTACAAAGGTATGACTGTCAGAAACGGCATCACGTCACCAACTTACGGATGCATTTTGACAAAGATAGAGATCGATTACGCTCTTGACCTCTTCACGAGAGTTGCAGATATTTCTTTGAGTCTTCCAACGATACAAAGATCGATACTTTTGAAAACCTAAAGCTCCAGAAATTGTCAGCGGAAGGTTGCATATTCGAATTGTCACGAATAGTATCACACCTCATGCTTGAAGAAGGAATGTCACTCAGATAGAGATTGATTCAGATCTCGACATCTACATGAAACATGTAGGTATTTCTCTTATCTTTCTAAATAAACCAAGATCACTTCATTAGGATGAGCATACCTCAAAATATGACGTTTCGGACCCTTGATTATCTGCAGCAGACGCTTGACTTCATCTTCAGTCATTTTGCCGTTGCAGCTTTTGGACTTTTGTCTTTATTCACGCCTTTTTTCTCTTTCTTCTATTGGAGTTCCTGAAGGTTTTGTCTTCTTCTATTACAGTACTTGATGCTTCAGAACTTTATTGAAAAGGGTACCTCATTTTCTGGTCCTGATTGGTCTTTGAATATCTTAATACTTCGATTCAAAATTAATTCTCCAACCATCAAAATGGTCTGTATTCTGATTAGACGCTTGATTAGCTTCACTGGACGCTTCTTAAAAGAGCTAAGGCGCTAGGTTATCCACTTGGCACATTCACAAAGCTATTTAACTCATAGCATTCTGACCATTTAGCGTATTATGCTTCTTTGACCCTGTTACTGGCCGAATTACGATTCGATGTCTTCATGAAACTTGGTAATCTGGATATTAGCTTTAATGAGACACCGGTTTCATCCAATTCGAACACCATCAGCTCAATATATGGCCATCAGACGCTACAAAGGTATGACAGTCAGAACGGCATCACGTCACCAACTTACGGATGCATTTTGACAAAGATAGAGATCGATTACGCTCTTGACCTCTTCACGAGAGTTGCAGATATTTCTTTGAGTCTTCCAACGATACAAAGATCGATACTTTTGAAAACCTAAAGCTCCAAAATTGTCAGCGGAAGGTTGCATATTCGAATTGTCACGAATAGTATCACACCTCATGCTTGAAGAAGGAATGTCACTCAGATAGAGATTGATTCAGATCTCGACATCTACATGAAACAGGTAGGTATTTCTCATATCTTTCAAAATAAACCAAGATCACTTCATTAGGACGAGAATACCTCAAAATATGACGTTTCGGACCCTTGATTATCTGCAGCAGACGCTTGACTTCCATCTTCAGTCATTTTGCCGTTGCAGCTTTTGGACTTTTGTCTTTATTCACGCCTTTTCTCTCTTTCTTCTATTGGAGTTCCTGAAGGTTTTGTCTTCTTCTATTACAGTACTTGATGCTTCAGAACTTTATTGAAAAGGGTAACTCATTTTCTGGTCCTGATTGGTCTTTGAATATCTTAATACTTCGATTCAAAATTAATTCTCCAACCATCAAAATGGTCTGTATTCTGAGTAGACGCTTGATTAGCTTCACTGGACGTTTCTTAGAAGAGCTAAGGCGCTTGGTTATCCACTTGGCACATTCACAAGGCTATTTAACTCATAGTATTCTGACCACTTAGCGTATTACGCTTCTTTGACCCTGTTACTGGCCGAATTACGATTCGATGTCTTCATGAAACTTGGTAATCTGGATATTAGCTTTAATGAGACACCGGTTTCATCCAATTCGAACACCATCAGCTCAATATATGGCCATCAGACACTACAAAGGTATGACAGTCAGAAACGGCATCACGTCACCAACTTACGGATGCATTTTGACAAAGATAGAGATCGATTACGCTCTTGACCTCTTCACGAGAGTTGCAGATATTTCTTTGAGTCTTCCAACGATACAAAGATCGATACTTTTGAAAACCTAAAGCTCCAGAAATTGTCAGCGGAAGGTTGCATATTCGAATTGTCACGATAGTATCACACCTCATGCTTGAAGAAGGAATGTCACTCAGATAGAGATTGATTCAGATCTCGACATCTGCATGAAACAGGTAGGTATTTCTCTTATCTTTCTAAATAAACCAAGATCACTTCATTAGGACGAGCATACCTCAAAATATGACGTTTCGGACCCTTGATTATCTGCAGCAGACGCTTGACTTCCATCTTCAGTCATTTTGCCGTTGCAGCTTTTGGACTTTTGTCTTTATTCACGCCTTTTCTCTCTTTCTTCTATTGGAGTTCCTGAAGGTTTTGTCTTCTTCTATTACAGTACTTGATGCTTCAGAACTTTATTGAAAAGGGTACCTCATTTTCTGGTCCAGATTGGTCTTTGAATATCTTAATACTTCGATTCAAAATTAATTCTCCAACCATCAAAATGGTCTGTATTCTGATTAGACGCTTGATTAGCTTCACTGGACGCTTCTTAAAAGAGCTAAGGCGCTAGGTTATCCACTTGGCACATTCACAAAGCTATTTAACTCATAGCATTCTGACCATTTAGCGTATTATGCTTCTTTGACCCTGTTACTGGCCGAATTACGATTCGATGTCTTCATGAAACTTGGTAATCTGGATATTAGCTTTAATGAGACACCGGTTTCATCCAATTCGAACACCATCAGCTCAATATATGGCCATCAGACGCTACAAAGGTATGACAGTCAGAACGGCATCACGTCACCAACTTACGGATGCATTTTGACAAAGATAGAGATCGATTACGCTCTTGACCTCTTCACGAGAGTTGCAGATATTTCTTTGAGTCTTCCAACGATACAAAGATCGATACTTTTGAAAACCTAAAGCTCCAGAAATTGTCAGCGGAAGGTTGCATATTCGAATTGTCACGAATAGTATCACACCTCATGCTTGAAGAAAGAATGTCACTCAGATAGAGATTGATTCAGATCTCGACATCTACATGAAACAGGTAGGTATTTCTCTTATCTTTCTAAATAAACCAAGATCACTTCATTAGGACGAGAATACCTCAAAATATGACGTTTCGGACCCTTGATTATCTGCAGCAGACGCTTGACTTCCATCTTCTGTCATTTTGCCATTGCAGCTTTTGGACTTTTGTCTTTATTCACGCCTTTTCTCTCTTTCTTCTATTGGAGTTCCTGAAGGTTTTCTCTTCTTCTATTACAGTACTTGATGCTTCAGAACTTTATTGAAAAGGGTACCTCATTTTCTGGTCTAGATTGGTCTTTGAATATCTTAATACTTCGATTCAAAATTAATTCTCCAACCATCAAAATGGTCTGTATTCTGATTAGACACTTGATTAGCTTCACTGGACGCTTCTTAAAAGAGCTAAGGCGCTAGGTTATCCACTTGGCACATTCACAAAGCTATTTAACTCATAGCATTCTGACCATTTAGCGTATTATGCTTCTTTGACCCTGTTACTGGCCGAATTACGATTCGATGTCTTCATGAAACTTGGTAATCTGGATATTAGCTTTAATGAGACACCGGTTTCATCCAATTCGAACACCATCAGCTCAATATATGGCCATCAGACGCTACAAAGGTATGACAGTCAGAACGGCATCACGTCACCAACTTACGGATGCATTTTGACAAAGATAGAGATCGATTACGCTCTTGACCTCTTCACGAGAGTTGCAGATATTTCTTTGAGTCTTCCAACGATACAAAGATCGATACTTTTGAAAACCTAAAGCTCCAGAAATTGTCAGCGGAAGGTTGCATATTCGAATTGTCACGAACAGTATCACACCTCATGCTTGAAGAAGGAATGTCACTCAGATAGAGATTGATTCAGATCTCGACATCTACATGAAACATGTAGGTATTTCTCTTATCTTTCTAAATAAACCAAGATCACTTCATTAGGAGGAGCATACCTCAAAATATGACGTTTCGGACTCTTGATTATCTGCAGCAGACGCTTGACTTCAATCTTCAGTCTTTTTGCCGTTGCAGCTTTTGGACTTTTGTCTTTATTCACGCCTTTTTTCTCTTTCTTCTATTGGAGTTCCTGAAGGTTTTGTCTTCTTCTATTACAGTACTTGATGCTTCAGAACTTTATTGAAAAGGGTACCTCATTTTCTGGTCCAGATTGGTCTTTGAATATCTTAATACTTCGATTCAAAATTAATTCTCCAACCATCAAAATGGTCTGTATTCTGAGTAGACGCTTGATTAGCTTCACTGGACGTTTCTTAAAAGAGCTAAGGCGCTTGGTTATCCACTTGGCACATTCACAAGCTATTTAACTCATAGCATTCTGACCATTTAGCGTATTATGCTTCTTTGACCCTGTTACTGGCCGAATTACGATTCGATGTCTTCATGAAACTTGGTAATCTGGATATTAGCTTTAATGAGACACCGGTTTCATCCAATTCGAACACCATCAGCTCAATATATGGCCATCAGACGCAACAAAGGTATGACAGTCAGGAACGGCATCACGTCACCAACTTACGGATGCATTTTGACAAAGATAGAGATCGATTACGCTCTTGACCTCTTCACGAGAGTTGCAGATATTTCTTTGAGTCTTCCAACGATACAAAGATCGATACTTTTGAAAACCTAAAGCTCCAGAAATTGTCACGAAATTAGTATCACACCTCATGCTTGAAGAAGGAATGTCACTCAGATAGAGATTGATTCAGATCTCGACATCTACATGAAACAGGTAGGTATTTCTCTTATCTTTCTAAATAAACCAAGATCACTTCATTAGGACGAGCATACCTCAAAATGTGACGTTTCGGACCCTTGATTATCTGCAGCAGACGCTTGACTTCAATCTTCAGTCATTTTGCCGTTGCAGCTTTTGGACTTTTGTCTTTATTCACGCCTTTTTTCTCTTTCTTCTATTGGAGTTCCTGAAGGTTTTGTCTTCTTCTATTACAGTACTTGATGCTTCAGAACTTTATTGAAAAGGGTACCTCATTTTCTGGTCACATTGGTCTTTGAATATCTTAATACTTCGATTCAAAATTAATTCTCCAACCATCAAAATGGTCTGTATTCTGATTAGACGCTTGATTAGCTTCACTGGACGCTTCTTAAAAGAGCTAAGGCGCTAGGTTATCCACTTGGCACATTCACAAAGCTATTTAACTCATAGCATTCTGACCATTTAGCGTATTATGCTTCTTTGACCCTGTTACTGGCCGAATTACGATTCGATGTCTTCATGAAACTTGGTAATCTGGATATTAGCTTTAATGAGACACCGGTTTCATCCAATTCGAACACCATCAGCTCAATATATGGCCATCAGACGCTACAAAGGTATGACAGTCAGAAACGGCATCACGTCACCAACTTACGGATGCATTTTGACAAAGATAGAGATCGATTACGCTCTTGACCTCTTCACGAGAGTTGCAGATATTTCTTTGAGTCTTCCAACGATACAAAGATCGATACTTTTGAAAACCTAAAGCTCCAGAAATTGTCAGCGGAAGGTTGCATATTCGAATTGTCACGAATAGTATCACACCTCATGCTTGAAGAAGGAATGTCACTCAGATAGAGATTGATTCAGATCTCGACATCTGCATGAAACAGGTAGGTATTTCTCTTATCTTTCTAAATAAACCAAGATCACTTCATTAGGACGAGCATACCTCAAAATATGACGTTTCGGACCCTTGATTATCTGCAGCAGACGCTTGACTTCAATCTTCAGTCATTTTGCCGTTGCAGCTTTTGGACTTTTGTCTTTATTCACGCCTTTTTTCTCTTTCTTCTATTGGAGTTCCTGAAGGTTTTGTCTTCTTCTATTACAGTACTTGATGCTTCAGAACTTTATTGAAAAGGGTACCTCATTTTCTGGTCCAGATTGGTCTTTGAATATCTTAATACTTCGATTCAAAATTAATTCTCCAACCATCAAAATGGTCTGTATTCTGAGTAGACGCTTGATTAGCTTCACTGGACGCTTCTTAAAAGAGCTAAGGCGCTTGGTTATCCACTTGGCACATTCACAAGGATTTAACTCATAGCATTCTGACCATTTAGCGTATTATGCTTCTTTGACCCTGTTACTGGCCGAATTACGATTCGATGTCTTCATGAAACTTGGTAATCTGGATATTAGCTTTAATGAGACACGGTTTCATCCAATTCGAACACCATCAGCTCAATATATGGCCATCAGACGCTACAAAGGTATGACAGTCAGAAACGGCATCACGTCACCAACTTACGGATGCATTTTGACAAAGATAGAGATCGATTACGCTCTTGACCTCTTCACGAGAGTTGCAGATATTTCTTTGAGTCTTCCAACGATACAAAGATCGATACTTTTGAAAACTAAAGCTCCAGAAATTGTCAGCGGAAGGTTGCATATTCGAATTGTCACGAATAGTATCACACCTCATGCTTGAAGAAGGAATGTCACTAGATAGAGATTGATTCAGATCTCGACATCTACATGAAACAGGTAGGTATTTCTCTTATCTTTCTAAATAAACCAAGATCACTTCATTAGGACGAGCATACCTCAAAATATGACGTTTCGGACCCTTGATTATCTGCAGCAGACGCTTGACTTCAATCTTCAGTCATTTTGCCGTTGCAGCTTTTGGACTTTTGTCTTTATTCACGCCTTTTTCTCTTTCTTCTATTGGAGTTCCTGAAGGTTTTGTCTTCTTCTATTACAGTACTTGATGCTTCAGAACTTTATTGAAAAGGGTACCTCATTTTCTGGTCCAGATTGGTCTTTGAATATCTTAATACTTCGATTCAAAATTAATTCTCCAACCATCAAAATGGTCTGTATTCTGATTAGACGCTTGATTAGCTTCACTGGACGCTTCTTAAAAGAGCTAAGGCGCTTGGTTATCCACTTGGCACATTCACAAAGCTATTTAACTCATAGCATTCTGACCATTTAGCGTATTATGCTTCTTTGACCCTGTTACTGGCCGAATTACGATTCGATGTCTTCATGAAACTTGTTTATCTGGATATTAGCTTTAATGAGACACCGGTTTCATCCAATTCGAACACCATCAGCTCAATATATGGCCATCAGACGCTACAAAGGTATGACAGTCAGGAACGGCATCACGTCACCAAACTTACGGATGCATTTTGACAAAGATAGAGATCGATTACGCTCTTGACCTCTTCACGAGAGTTGCAGATATTTCTTTGAGTCTTCCAACGATACAAAGATCGATACTTTTGAAAACCTAAAGCTCCAGAAATTGTCAGCAGAAGGTTGCATATTCGAATTGTCACGAATAGTATCACACCTCATGCTTGAAGAAGGAATGTCACTCAGATAGAGATTGATTCAGATCTCGACATCTACATGAAACAGGTAGGTATTTCTCTTATCTTTCTAAATAAACCAAGATCACTTCATTAGGACGAGCATACCTCAAAATATGACGTTTCGGACCCTTGATTATCTGCAGCAGACGCTTGACTTCAATCTTCAGTCATTTTGCCGTTGCAGCTTTTGGACTTTTGTCTTTATTCACGCCTTTTTTCTCTTTCTTCTATTGGAGTTCCTGAAGGTTTTGTCTTCTTCTATTACAGTACTTGATGCTTCAGAACTTTATTGAAAAGGGTACCTCATTTTCTGGTCCAGATTGGTCTTTGAATATCTTAATACTTCGATTCAAAATTAATTCTCCAACCATCAAAATGGTCTGTATTCTGATTAGACGCTTGATTAGCTTCACTGGACGCTTCTTAAAAGAGCTAAGGCGCTAGGTTATCCACTTGGCACATTCACAAAGCTATTTAACTCATAGCATTCTGACCATTTAGCGTATTATGCTTCTTTGACCCTGTTACTGGCCGAATTACGATTCGATGTCTTCATGAAACTTGGTAATCTGGATATTAGCTTTAATGAGACACCGGTTTCATCCAATTCGAACACCATCAGCTCAATATATGGCCATCAGACGCTACAAAGGTATGACAGTCAGAAACGGCATCACGTCACCAACTTACGGATGCATTTTGACAAAGATAGAGATCGATTACGCTCTTGACCTCTTCAGGAGAGTTGCAGATATTTCTTTGAGTCTTCCAACGATACAAAGAACGATACTTTTGAAAACCTAAAGCTCCAAAAATGGTCAGCGGAAGGTTGCATATTCGAATTGTCACGAATAGTATCACACCTCATGCTTGAAGAAGGAATGTCACTCAGATAGAGATTGATTCAGATCTCGACATCTACATGAAACAGGTAGGTATTTCTCTTATCTTTCTAAATAAACCAAGATCACTTCATTAGGACGAGCATACCTCAAAATATGACGTTTCGGACCCTTGATTATCTGCAGCAGACGCTTGACTTCCATCTTCAGTCATTTTGCCGTTGCAGCTTTTGGACTTTTGTCTTTATTCACGCCTTTTTTCTCTTTCTTCTATTGGAGTTCCTGAAGGTTTTGTCTTCTTCTATTACAGTACTTGATGCTTCAGAACTTTATTGAAAAGGGTACCTCATTTTCTGGTCCTGATTGGTCTTTGAATATCTTAATACTTCGATTCAAAATTAATTCTCCAACCATCAAAATGGTCTGTATTCTGATTAGACGCTTGATTAGCTTCACTGGACGCTTCTTAAAAGAGCTAAGGCGCTAGGTTATCCACTTGGCACATTCACAAAGCTATTTAACTCATAGCATTCTGACCATTTAGCGTATTATGCTTCTTTGACCCTGTTACTGGCCGAATTACGATTCGATGTCTTCATGAAACTTGGTAATCTGGATATTAGCTTTAATGAGACACCGGTTTCATCCAATTCGAACACCATCAGCTCAATATATGGCCATCAGACACTACAAAGGTATGACAGTCAGAAACGGCATCACGTCACCAACTTACGGATGCATTTTGACAAAGATAGAGATCGATTACGCTCTTGACCTCTTCAGGAGAGTTGCAGATATTTCTTTGAGTCTTCCAACGATACAAAGAACGATACTTTTGAAAACCTAAAGCTCCAAAAATGGTCAGCGGAAGGTTGCATATTCGAATTGTCACGAATAGTATCACACCTCATGCTTGAAGAAGGAATGTCACTCAGATAGAGATTGATTCAGATCTCGACATCTACATGAAACAGGTAGGTATTTCTCTTATCTTTCTAAATAAACCAAGATCACTTCATTAGGACGAGCATACCTCAAAATATGACGTTTCGGACCCTTGATTATCTGCAGCAGACGCTTGACTTCAATCTTCAGTCATTTTGCCGTTGCAGCTTTTGGACTTTTGTCTTTATTCACGCCTTTTTTTCTCTTTCTTCTATTGGAGTTCCTGAAGGTTTTGTCTTCTTCTATTACAGTACTTGATGCTTCAGAACTTTATTGAAAAGGGTACCTCATTTTCTGGTCCAGATTGGTCTTTGAATATCTTAATACTTCGATTCAAATTAATTCTCCAACCATCAAAATGGTCTGTATTCTGATTAGACGCTTGATTAGCTTCACTGGACGCTTCTTAAAAGAGCTAAGGCGCTAGGTTATCCACTTGGCACATTCACAAAGCTATTTAACTCATAGCATTCTGACATTTAGCGTATTATGCTTCTTTGACCCTGTTACTGGCGAATTACGATTCGATGTCTTCATGAAACTTGGTAATCTGGATATTAGCTTTAATGAGACACCGGTTTCATCCAATTCGAACACCATCAGCTCAATATATGGCCATCAGACACTACAAAGGTATGACAGTCAGAAACGGCATCACGTCACCAACTTACGGATGCATTTTGACAAAGATAGAGATCGATTACGCTCTTGACCTCTTCACGAGAGTTGCAGATATTTCTTTGAGTCTTCCAACGATACAAAGATCGATACTTTTGAAAACCTAAAGCTCCAGAAATTGTCAGCGGAAGGTTGCATATTCGAATTGTCACGAATAGTATCACACCTCATGCTTGAAGAAGGAATGTCACTCAGATAGAGATTGATTCAGATCTCGACATCTACATGAAACAGGTAGGTATTTCTCTTATCTTTCTAAATAAACCAAGATCACTTCATTAGGACGAGCATACCTCAAAATATGACGTTTCGGACCCTTGATTATCTGCAGCAGACGCTTGACTTCAATCTTCAGTCTTTTTGCCGTTGCAGCTTTTGGACTTTTGTCTTTATTCACGCCTTTTTTCTCTTTCTTCTATTGGAGTTCCTGAAGG
>CM077343.1:43811088-43818588 GCA_039655645.1 Ammopiptanthus mongolicus | reverse complement strand
GCCTATCCAAAAATAAAGAGAACTCAGTACCTCTTGGTCGTGAATATCTGAATAGGACAAACCGCCCCGTGGATATCTTTGCTTCGGAACAAAACAATTATAATTAGGCTCAGTCAACTGGAATATGTATTATCGATATAGGGGATCTTTCAATTGAGAAGATCCATCGACCTGAGATGAAGAGAAAGCAAGGTCTATCTATTTTATTTCGTTATTCAGTTAAACCAATGATTCGTTATTAGAGCAGATAGCAACAACCATTTCATCCGGGAAAAGCCATCTTTTTCTTGACAATGTCTTTGTCATTCGATCCAATAGCGTTCCGTTAGATAGGAACATATTTGATAAATATTGATAACTCTCGGATAGAGTATTAGAATGGAAAAATCCATTAGATAATGAACTATTGGTTCTAAGCCATCTCTGGCGATGAATCAACAATTCGAAATGCTTTTCTTGCGTATTCTTGATAAACCAGCGTTTATATATCGATGTAGGAAGATCTGTTTGGGAAGTAAGAAGCCCCCTTGACATCTCTTCATCTGCAAATAATTCTGGATGTGAAAACACAGAGACAAAAGGCTGATCTTTGAATAGGAAAAAGAGTGGATCCGTAGGGTCCCAAATGAATTGGCTTATTCGAAAAAAACCTTGTTCTTTGGAAGATCTATCTCGTGTCTAGTACTGCATGGTTCCACCCTGGAAGAACTCCGAATCATTCTCTTGAAGCTCATCCTCTTCATCATAAATGATCCGCTTGCCCCGAAATGACCTGGCCCAATAGGGAAATCCCAATTCATTGGGCCTTTCGATACAGTCAAATAGAAAGCCCCAAGGGCGCCATATTCTAGGAGCCCAAACTATATGATTGAATAAATCCTCCTCCATCTGTTGCGGGTCGAGGACTCCTTCCCTTTCTTCAAACTCCGATTCATATTTTTCATAGAGAAATCTCTGATCAATGATAGAACAAGATCCATTTTGAATCATATTTAAGGGATTCCTTGGTTCGGGCCGAAGAAGCAATGTCACTCGATCATTATCAAACTGACTGCAATCTTTTTCTGTCCGTGAGGATCCCACCAGAGTGCCTTCTACTTCTAATAGGCCAAGAACTAGATTAGAATCATTCTCAACGAGTCCATAAGAAGTGATCCCATTTTTTTCTTCCGGTCCAGGTAGAGACCAAAGGTCTTGAGCGACCGATCCAGCAGAACAACACAAAAGATAAAGAAGTATCGTTAATTTCTTCATGCTCATTCCAAGTTCGAAATACCATTTGTACCAATAAGAATCCCCTTCGTTACATGATTTCTTCTTCATATAGATAGATATAAGATCTATGGAGCAATTACTTAGAAGTACATTTTGTGAAACAGCCCTTCCTATCTGATAGAAAAGGATCCCATGATCCTGAACCGATCTTACCTGGGATCGCAAATCCCAAGTTTGTCTATGAAGAGCAGATCTAATTATATTAGTGTCTATAATGGATTTCTTTTGTATAATACTAATTGATAGGGCCACATTGGTAAGTGCTACAAGATCTCGTACATCGGAACCCATAGTTATGGACCCGAATCCATTAGTATGGAACATCTTCTTTTCCAAGTGAAATCCCCTAGTATATGAAGGAGTGAAAAAGTGCTTTCGTTGTTGTGGAATAAGAAGCCTTCGTATTTTAATGCATGTATTTAATTTATTCGAAGCTATTAGAGCGGGATCTACTTTTTGGGGAATATGAGTCGAAGCAATAACAAGAATATTTCTAGTGGAACATCTTTCACAATCCCTGGAGAGATAGTTCACTAATAGACCAAGGGATAAGTAATTCGACTCATTCACATCCAGATCATGAATGTTTGGAATCCATATTATGCAAAGAGACATTGCTTTTGCTAATTCAAATTGAAGGGGGATATAAAATCGGTCTATTTCCGGCATCATATCCATAGTTAGTGCATTCATCATAGTTAGAAGCTCCAGCTTCATATCAAGGTCATGGTCGATATCGTCACTATCATCACTATCGTCACTATCATCAATAAGAAAACCCTTAGGCTTTTTATCCAGGAACTTGTTCAGAAATACTGTAATGAAAGGAAGATAGGAGTTTGTCGCTAGGTATTTGACTAAAGGATCGTCCAGTTCCTATAGAACCTATAACTAAAATACCCCTAGGGGGTAGGGCTAAGCGGAGCGAAAAGGGTTTCCCATGAGATGGGAAATGAAAACTATTAGCTCCACACGGGGTTTGTGAATAAGTGATTATCTGATAATGAGCAAGGAATATCCGTCTTTCTGCTAAACAGGATGTATTGAACTCATAATTCATTAGATACTTTTTATGAATGTCAACTAAGTATCGTAAGTAAATTGCTCCCGGTTGTTCAATCATTTGATGACCATAGTTATTCTTTGATAAATGATCACTATGAGTCAGACTCAATAGAATTTGATCAATCCTTTTTTCTGTCGTTAAGGTAGAGAACTGAACCAAGAATTCTCTTTCTTTATCATCAATCGAATCACTGTTCAAGACCCAGGATTCTATTTTATCATCAATCCAATCACCATTCACGTTTTTTATTTTTCTTATCAAGGAATAGATCGCTTTACTTGTATGACTTAGATGTCTTGTATTTCTCGAAAAAGCGATTCGATTGATGGGATTTGGTATGATACTTATGAGATCGATGAGATTCTAATATTTCTTCTTAGAACGTATTGATTTGACCCCACAAGCGGGACCACCACCCCATAGCATGTTGCCGCCAGAAGCAGAACCCAGTATTTCTTCTAGAGAATCTCCTAATTGTTCCAGAGCAACTAGAAAGAGATTCTTTAACCAGAAAGAATTCAGTTCAGATGTAGGATACCTATCCAGAAGTTTTCGCAACTCAATCATGTATGATGGAAGCATCAAAGGTTTGACCTTTTCGAACTCTGTCTGTAACTCATTATAGGCTCGAGAAACAAAGAAAAGATGTGTACGAATGAGATATCCAGCAACAAGAAGAAGTAAAAGGATTGAATAGAGGAACTCCCGAACATTTAGCGATCTCAGATGTGTCGATATCAATGGTGACTCATTATTTCGATGAATAATTTCTTCGGACGGAAGAAGATTATGTAAACACTTACTCGAAATTTCACTTATCAGATTCCATTGTGGAAGACACAATTTTTTCTGAAGAATTCGCCATGATATATCTGATCCATGCATAATATCATGAAAATTGGATACAAATTTTTGGCTGCTACATAGTATCGGCAATAGATCTGAAAAGTATCTAAAAATATGAGATTTAGATATTTGTATCCTGTCGAAGTAAGGAATCATGGTATATATGTTTGGAATAGATTCCATTTGGAGAGAGTTGAAAAAGCACTATCTCGTTGAAAGGTTCTATACATCTGCCCTTTCTCAAGGCATTTTTTTTTAGACAAGGACTCTGTTTTTTCCTCTTTCCGGATGGTAAATATTTCTCAGAACATGGAGTGTGAATCAAACCCATGTTTGAATTGAAATTGAGATACTGATGCAAGTTCTTCCCTTCTAAATCAGGTAGATTCATATCTGAAAGAGGTTGACAATAAGTTCTGTCAAAGTTGACTATTTGTCCCTCTGTTAGAGGTGTTCCAGAAATGTCTGCGATCGAGTAAATAGCTCTACGAACGAATGGATCGGGTCGAATTGGAAAATGGAAAGATTTGTATAAGTTATACCCTTTGTCACCACTTTGAGAAAATCGTTAGGTATCAATATGTTAGATACCTATGACTCGATTGGTGAAATAGTATCTCTCTCCAAAAAAGCATTTTTTTTTTACCGCCACACAGAAAATATTTTGTTGCGAATGAACAAGACTTTGATACAGTCCTTTTCCACATAAAAAGGGAATCTTTTGTTACAATAGAAGCAGAAGTGATATCGATTATTCAAGAATCTAAGTCTATTTGCTTTATAAAAAGAGGATATCAATGAACTTCTATGAAATGGTTTCACAGGATTCAGCCAATTGTCTTGATTGTGGGATATCATTGAGAAATAGGAATCCTTGTTATCAAAAGATTTCCTGCGATTCTTTCTAGTATGGAATGAGTCAATCATCCACTTTGGTATCTTATTGAACAAAAATGGTGATATTGTTCCTTAATTGATCAAGAATTTTGATTTTTGGGAAATATCATGGTCATCCAATAAGAAGGGTTTCCATTTTTTCAAATGAACGATTTGAAGACCTATTGATTCTAACAACTGATTACAGAGTGGATCATTCGAACCTTTCAATTCATAGATGTGGATCTCGACCCTATGAATGGGGATACTCCCAAAACTCACAAAGAAAAAAGGAAGTGAGTTAGACAAAAAGAGAAGAAACTTGGACAAAAAAAGAAGTAACTTGGACAAAAAGAAACAAAGTGACTTAGACAAATCTTTTTTGTCGATAACCTCAGACCAATCAATCGAATATTGATTAATACATAATCGATCGAACACTACTTGAAAACGGCTATTCTGCTCAGAAATGAAATGTTCCAAATGTTCCTGGAAATTCTTGCTCCCATTGGACCATTTGTATCTATATGCATTAGGATCCCGATTCATGGATCTCTCAGTTCGAGAAATCAAAATACGAGGATCGAACCATTTCTTCTGACTCTTTTTCAAATTTGATAAATGTTGGTTGATCGTATATTTCATTATAGTTCTATGATTCAGAGTACCATTTCCTATTTGATACCTTTGAATTCCATATTTGAAGTTGCGATCGAATTGATTCATTAAAAAGAATCGATTCAATACATTTCTTATGTACCCATAGCCATAGGTGCTATATTGGATTTGAATCAGATTTCGGATCAATCTATATTGATTGACTGCCTCCATTATGTTGTTGCTAGCAAATACCACTATTTTTGGTTTTGGATCTTCCAAATCATTCCCGCAAGAGGTCCGGACCCATTTTTTTATGATCCTTCGATAAAAAGATTCATTCTCTTCATAACAAAGAGGAGGTAGAACCAATAAAGATTTATTTTTTGATTCATCCCTGGAGTTGAATACCTCATTCAAGAATTGTTTTTGATCCAATCCGAAGGAATCAATAGAAAAGGCAAATCCCTTATGATATACCAGTTCCGGCTCAGTTATTGATAGAGTGAATAGATCTGCCATTTCTTGAAATCTCTCTTCTGATTCAAAATAGTGGTGTAACGTGTATCCCCCCATGTTCCGGTCATGGAATAGATGAAATAAACCAAAAAATGGATTTTTGTTCAAGAATGAAATCTTATTGGAACTGTCCAGTTCATCCTTCGGAACCATATCACATCCCGAATCTGATGAAATAGGATGAATTGAGACGGTATTTTGTAAATACATAATTATCTTGAATATATTAACTATTTCTTTATTTTCCGATCGCCTGGAAAGAACAAAAGAAACATCTTGTTCTGTCTTCAACAATTTCTGATCTCTAGTGGACCTCTCAGTAGGATTCGAACCCAGATGAAGTGCTGACCATCTGTCAGAGAAAAAAGAACGATTGGCTCTTGTAGGATTCCTAAGAAATTCTTCGATTTCTTCCAGAAGCAGATGAATAATCATCTGCTTCTCACGTTCCATGAATAATTGGCACATTGAGGAATATCCAGAAAGGCATTTAGGGAATCGCTCTGATTCAATCTCTGTTTCTGTTCGTTCTGATTCGATATCTGTTCGTTCTGTTTGAAGAAAGGAAGGATCCCAACAAAGAATCGATCTTTCTTTTAGTTGTTGAATCTCTCTTTGATTGATCAATGTGTGATATTCCGAATCCTCATTCCTAATAGAATCGAAATGATCCCTGGATTGATCAGAAGATCCTTTCAATTGGCTAGAATCTGTTACTTGAATGAAACTAGATCTCGTGGAGTCATATTGAATATTTGATGATACATTCCGTACCTTCCTAAAAAACCGATCCTTGTTTACCAACCACACATTGTCTAACCAAATCCAATTCTCTCTCGATATGTTCCTCAAAAAATCCGATTCATGCGGATTCTTCCCCCAACTAATGAAGAGATCTTGGCAGAATTGCCACATATGAAATTGAGCACAATTTTGCAAAGAAATAGCCCGCTTGTTTCTCAAGAAGAGATGGGAAACATGCTCAATATCATTTGATTGAATAGTTGACCCAGCCCCTTGTTGTTTGAAGAAAAAAGCCTCCACTTCAATTGGTATTTTTTCACAAAAAGCAAACATGAAATTATAAATCCAGTCTTTCACTAAGATTTCGAATAGCTGTCCCGAATTCAAGTTGATTATGTTTCGCCTCTTCCTCGGAGAAAGACGATCAAACAATTCCCAATCATGGTCCTTGCGGATCGGATCATCCATATCCATAAAATATACAAAAAGAAACTCCAGATATTTTATATCTTTCTCTTTGAATGAGATATCAATTCCAGCGACGGTTTCATTGGATATCTTACAACTAGAATCCCTCTTTTTTCCGATCCAATTCCTCCACCACCGCGAACCCCAGTTAGATTCAGGCATGATACACTTTTTAGTTATTGGGAGAACCCGAGTACTCCCTTTCGGATCCAGGAAAGAGCTCTCAGAGATCTTTTTTCCTTTTGGAAGATACAGGAGCGGAACAATCAACCTATTGATATTGGAAGACTCAAAAGATTCTTCTAATGTATCATTTCTGGGTCCAATGGAATTCATAGGTATAGGAAGAAGCCCTGTCAAATAGAGATTTTTTCTTTCGACCATCTTTCAATTGTTAATATGATATATAAGAACCACTACTACAAAGAGTACTACATCCTTGATCGTGAAATATCGATTGCTTGTTGAACCCTGTGAATTGTGTGAAAGTAGGATAATCCAAATTCGGGAGTCCAAGAGTTTTATAAAACTCTCTTGATGGAAAAAAATGTGAATGAAAGATCCCGCTGAATTGAATTGGGTCCATGAATCTAAGAAATAGCGAGAATTCTTGATCTCTCTCAATATCTCTCTCAATTCGAAAACCCAGGATTTGAATTGATGTCCTTTCATCGAATCCTCCTAAATTGCATTGATTTATCCGAAAGATTTCACTTCAATTGGAATTTGGTTATTCACCATGTACGAGGATCCCCGCTAAGCATCCATGGCTGAATGGTTAAAGCGCCCAACTAACAATTGGTGAATTCGTAGGTTCAATTCCTACTGGATGCACGCCAATGGGACCCTCCCTCCAATACCAATAAGTCTATCGGATTTTTATTTGTTCAAGAATGAAATCTTATTGGAACTGTCCAGTTCATGCTTCGGAACCATATCACATCCCGGATCTGATGAAATAGGATGAATTGAGATGGTATTTTGTAAATACATAATTATCTTGAATATATTAACTATTTCTTTATTTTCCGATCGCCTGGGAAGAACAAAAGAAACATCTTGTTCTTTCTTCAACAATTTCTGATCTCTAGTGGACCTCTCAGTAGGAT
>CM077343.1:43788588-43808588 GCA_039655645.1 Ammopiptanthus mongolicus | reverse complement strand
TAGAAACTTTTTTCTATAGATACATTTGGTTGGTTCATTTGATTCGTGCTCGAGCCGTATGATGAAAAATTATCATGTCCGGTTCTTTCGGAGGATGGATCTATAAGGATTCACCTATCCCAATAACAAAAAAACCTGACTTGAGTGATCCTGTATTAAGAGCTAAATTAGCTAAACGAATGGGTCATAATTATTCTGGAGAACCCGCATGGCCCAATGATCTTTTATATATTTTTCTAGTAGTAATTCTAGGTACTATTGCCTGTAACGTAGGCTTAGCGGTTCTAGAACCATCAATGATTGGGGAACCCGCGGATCCATTTGCAACTCCTTTGGAAATATTGCCCGAATGGTATTTCTTTCCCGTATTTCAAATACTTCGTACAGTACCAAATAAGTTATTGGGCATTCTCTTAATGGTTTTCAGTACGTGCGGGATTATTAACAGTACCTTTTTTGGAGAATGTTAATAAATTCCAAAACCCATTTCGTCGTCCAGTAGCAACAACCGTCTTTTTGATTGGTACCGTAGTGGCCCTTTGGTTGGGTATTGGAGCAACATTACCTATTGAGAAATCCCTAACTTTAGGTCTTTTTCAAATTAATTCAATTGTGAAATAAAATATCATGTCACGTGGTGTAGATTGTGTATCTAGTCCTTTGTTGACCTATTCCGAGTATATGGATTTGTGCTAAAAAAGATTTAAACTCCATTTTTTATCTTTATTTTTCTAAAAATAAAGATAAAAAATGGAGTTTAAATTTATGCAAAATGCCTTCCTATTTCTAAAATGTCCAATATATGTTTTACATCTTCTACGTGAAGATGTTCCATAATGGATGATTGACTCATTCCATACTAGAAAGAATCGCAGGAAATCGTTTGATAACACGGATTCCTATTTCTCAATGATATCCCACGATCAAGACAATTGGCTGAATCCCGTGAAACCATTTCATAGAAGTTCATTGATATCCTCTTTTTATAAAGCAAATTGACTTAGATTCTTGAATAATTGATATCACTACTGCTTCTATTGTAAGAAAAGATTCCCTTTTTATGTGGAAAAGGACTGTATCAATAATTATGATTTTACGTATGGACAATTCCTCAATATCTTGTTCATTCGCAACAAAATATTTTATTTGTGTGGCGGTAAAAAAAACATGCTTTTTTGGAGAGAGATACTATTTCACCAATCGAGTCACAGGTATCTAACATATTGATACCTAATATATTGATACCTAACGATTTTTCGCAAAGTGGTGACGAAGGGTATAACTTATACAAATTTTTCATTTTCCAATTCGACCCGATCCATTCGTTCGTAGAGCTATTTACTCGATCGCAGACATTTCTGGAACACCTCTAACAGAGGGACAAATAGTCAATTTTGACAGAACTTATTGTCAACCTCTTTCAGATATGAATCTACCTGATTCAGAAGGGAAGAACTTGCATCAGTATCTCAATTTCAATTCAAACATGGGTTTGATTCACACTCCATGTTTTGAGAAATATTTACCATCCGAAAAGAGGAAAAAACAGAGTCCTTGTCTAAAAAAATGCCTTGAGAAAGGGCAGATGTATAGAACCTTTCAACGAGATAGTGCTTTTTCAACTCTCTCCAAATGGAATCTATTCCAAACATATATACCATGGTTCCTTACTTTGATAGGGTACAAATAGCTAAATCTCATATTTTTAGATACTTTTTCAGACCTATTGCCGATACTAAGTAGCAGCCAAAAATTTGCATCCATTTTTCATGATATTATGCATGGATCATATATATCATGGCGAATTCTTCAGAAAAAATTGTGTCTTCCACAATGGAGTCTGATAAGTGAGATTTCGAGTAAGTGTTTACATAATCCTCTTCTGTCCAAAGAAATTATTCATCGAAATAATGAGTCACCACTGATATCGACACATCTGAGATCACTAAATGTTCGGGAGTTCCTCTATTCAATCCTTTTCCTTCTTCTTGTTGCTGGATATCTCGTTCGTACACATCTTTTCTTTGTTTCTCGAGCCTATAATGAGTTACAGACAGAGTTCAAAAAGGTCAAATATTTGATGATTCCATCATACATGATTGAGTTGCGAAAACTTCTGTATAGATATCCTACATCTGAACTTAATTCTTTCTGGTTAAAGAATCTCTATCTAGTTGCTCTGGAACAATTAGGAGATTCTCTAGAAGAAATACTGGGTTCTGCTTCTGGCGGCAACATGCTATGGCGTGGTGGTCCCGCTTGTGGAGTCAAATCAATACGTTATAAGAAGAAATATTGGAATCTCATCGATCTTATAAGTATCATACCAAATCCCATCAATCGAATCGTTTTTTCGAGAAATACGAGACATCTAAGTCATACAAGTAAAGCGATCTATTCCTTGATAAGAAAAATAAAAAACGTGAATGGTGATTGGATTGATGATAAAATAGAATCCTAGGTCTCGAAGAGTGATTTGATTGATGATAAAGAAAGAGAATTCTTGGTTCAGTTCTCTATCTTAACGACAAAAAAAAGGATTGATCAAATTCTATTGAGTCTGACTCATAGTGATCATTTATCAAAGAATAACTATGATTATCCAATGATTGAACAACTGGGAGCAATTTACTTACGATACTTAGTTGACATTCATAAAAAGTATCTAATGAATTATGAGTTCAATATATCCTGTTTAGCAGAAAGACGGATATTCCTTGCTCATTATCAGATAATCACTTATTCACAAACCCCGTGTGGGGCTAATAGTTTTCATTTCCCATCTCATGGGAAACCCTTTTCGCTCCGCTTAGCCCTACCCCCTAGGGGTATTTTAGTGATAAGTTCTATAGGAACTGGGCGATCCTATTTGGTCAAATACCTAACGACAAACTCCTATCTTCCTTTCATTACAATATTTCTGAACAAGTTCCTGGATAACAAGCCTAAGGGTTTTCTTATTGACGATAGTGACGATAGTGATGATAGTGACGATATCGGCCATGACCTTGAAACAGAGCTGGAGCTTCTAACTATGATGAATGCAATAACTATGGATATGATGCCGGAAATAGACCGATTTTATATCCCCCTTCAATTCGAATTAGCAAAAGCAATGTCTCTTTGCATAATATGGATTCCAAACATTCATGATCTGGATGTGAATGAGTCGAATTACTTATCCCTCGGTCTATTAGTGAACTCTCTCTCCAGGGATTGTGAAAGAAGTTCCACTAGAAATATTCTTGTTATTGCTTCGACTCATATTCCCCAAAAACGAAAGCACTTTTTCACTCTTTCATATACTAGGGGATTTCACTTGGGAAAGAAGATGTTCCATACTAATGGATTCGGGTCCATAACTATGGGTTCCAATGTACGAGATCTTGTAGCACTTACCAATGAGGCCCTATCAATTAGTATTATACAAAAGAAATCCATTATAGACACTAATATAATTAGATCTGCTCTTCATAGACAAACTTGGGATTTGCAATCCCAGGTAAGATCGGTTCAGGATCATGGGATCCTTTTCTATCAGATAGGAAGGGTTGTTTCACAAAATGTACTTCTAAGTAATTGCTCCATAGATCCTATATCTATCTATATGAAGAAGAAATCATGTAACGAGGGAGATTCTTGTTTGTACAAATGGTATTTTGAACTTGGAACGAGCATGAAGAAATTAACGATACTTTATCTTTTGAGTTGTTCTTCTGGATCGGTAGCTCAAGACCTTTGGTCTCTACTTGGACCTGAAGAAAAAAATGGGATCACTTCTTATGGACTCGTTGAGAATGATTCTGATCTAGTTCATGGCCTATTAGAAGTAGAAAGGCGCTCTGGTGGGATCCTCACGGACAGAAAAAGATTGCAGTCAGTTTGATAATGATCGAGTGACATTGCTTCTTCGGCCCGAACCAAGGAATCCCTTAAGTATGATTCAAAATGGATCTTGTTCTATCATTGATCAGAGATTTCTCTATGAAAAATATGAATTGGAGTTTGAAGAAGGGGAAGGAGTCCTCGACCCGCAACAGATAGAGGAGGATTTATTCAATCACATAGTTTGGGCTCCTAGAATTACTATAATTCGCCCCCTCCTGCGGATCAATCGACATTTTTCACAAATTTTACGAATAGAGGCCCTTATTTTCATATTTGTCATTCCTTAACTTAATCCCTAATCTCTTTATTGGAAGAAAATAAGGTTTCCTTAAATTTTTAACTTCTAATTGTACCCCCCCAAAAAAAATGTTGAAGTTGAAAAAAAAAAAAGTCTAATTAAATGATTTCCATTTTCAATTTTACTTTCATGGTCGTATATATATAAAATAAGAGTACGTCGAGTCGAATCCTTTCGAAAACATAACATAGCCTAGAATCAAACAAATTATGATTCTATAATATAAAGGAATCTAGAACATACCCTTTGGAAGTGATTCAGTAATTAAACCCCCATGAATCCATTTTCTTTTTTCTTTTAGCCTTATTCCAGTTAAAACCTTTTCGTGCATTGACTACTGTATATTCACTACTGTAAGAAGAGTGCTATTAGAAACCTGTGTTTTCTCTCTTTTTTAACAACAAAAATGGATAGATGTTTCTCAAATAATTCGGATATCAGAAAGATTACCATATATAACATAAAACTTCTCCACCGATTCTTTGTAATCGAGCCTCTCGATCTGTCATTATACCTCTAGAAGTAGAAAGAATTACAATTCCCATTCCTCCTAAAATTCTAGGAATTCGTTCATAATTAGAATAAATTCGTAGACCGGGTGTACTGATCCGTTTTAAAATTAAAACAGTTTTATATGATCCTTTCCTATTTCTTCTATACCGTAGAGTTAAAACTAAAAAATATTTGTCGCCTTCCCTATGTTTTCTCACGTTTTCAATAAAACCCTCTCATAAAAGTATTTTAACAATGTTTTTGTTGATGTTAGTAGATGGTATTTGAACCATTCCTTTTCTATTCATGTCAACATTTCGTATAGAGGTTATTACGTCAGCGATGGTGTCCTTACTCATGATAAACGAAAATGACTGTTGCCCTGATTTTTGATATAATCAACGTGCTGATTTTTCTATTTTTTATTCAATAAAATATCTAATATTGATATATTTTGAGGTTATGAAATCTTTATGAAATTCTTTATGAAATATTAAATTATATATAATAATTACTACAAAAGTTATATGTGTGAGATATAATCTATTAATTAATCTATTTCATTCACAAATAATATATCTATGTCAGGGTCTCGTCTTATAATACCTCGGGCACTAAGGAAACTATTTTAGTGAAATTATACTATCTCAATTCTCTGGCGATTGCGCCAAAAATTCGAGTTCCTTTTGGATTTCCTTCTTGATCAATGTCGACCGCAGCATTATCATTATAGTGTATTATCATACCGTTGCTACGTTTGAGTTCTTTACAAGTACATACAATTACAGCTCTAATCACTTCTGATCTTTCTAAAGGCGTATTTGGTACAGCTTCCTTTATTACAGCAACAACAATGTCACCAATATAAGCATATCGTCGATTACTAGCTCCTATGATTCGAATACACATCAATTCGCGGGCTCCGCTGTTATCGGCTACATTCAAATGGGTTTGAGGTTGAACCATATCATTTATTTTATCTGTTCTTTCAGTCCAAAGGTTGAAGTAAAAAAAAAAAAAATTCTATGTTACAAGCAAAAAAGAAATCTACAATTGCCATTTTTTTTGCCTCCTAAAGACCTCTTTCCTTTGCTTTGGTTCTCATTTTTATCCTGAAATAATGAATTGAGTTCGTATAGGCATTTTTGATGCTGCTATTGAAATAGCCTTTCGGGCTATATTTTCTGCGACTTTGCCCATTTCATAAAGTATTCTACCTGGTTTAACGACAGCTACCCAATATTCGGGAGATCCTTTTCCCGAACCCATACGTGTTTTGGTAGGTCTTATTGTAATCGGTTTGTTTGGAAATATGCGAACCCATAATTGTCCACCCCGGCGGACATTTCGTGACATTGCCCGTCGCCTCGCTTCTATTTGTCTAGATGTGATCCAAGCGGGCTCAAGTGCCTGAAGAGCATATCTTCCGAAGCAAATATGATTACCTCGATAGGATATTCCTTTCATTCTTCCTCTATGTTGTTTACGGAATCTGGTTCTTTGGGGGTTATAGTTGATGGTTGTTTTTCAATTCCATCGCTATTACAGAACCGTACATGAGATTTTCACCTCATACGGCTCCTCGCGAATGAAGCGATTCAAAAATAAAAAGAAAATAAATAGATTTAAACAAGAAAATAATATAAAAAAATATACATATGTAAAGAATATGATAGAATCACGGGATTTTTTGAGATTTCATAGAATCTATTGGTCTATTAGAAATTTGTATATCTTGTTTTGATATATAACTAAACATGTATTCTTATAGACAATTTTTGCTATCCATATATAAATAGATAATGTTGTTTTGTTATGTTAGAAGGTTCTAACGAATTTCTAAAATTCAATAAAATAAAATAAAAATTCGCGGGCAAAAATTGACTCTTTCATTATCAATTTCAGATGAAATGTAGGGTTATAGGCCATGACTCCTCAAAAAAAAAAAAAAAAAAAAAAAACGGATTGGCTCTTGTGGTTCGTTTCGCCATCCCACCCAATGAATCATTAAGATTTGTTTTTAATAAAATCTTCAGTATTCACAGGTTCCGTCGTTCCCATCGCTTCTCGATTAATGTAACACCCCGATTTTTCAAGCTTTCAAGCTTTCTGTTTTAATTAAACAGTATTTATTCATTTGCATTTTATTGGAGGGATTAGAGAGTGAAATAAAATAATCCGAGACCATAGTCATGTTCTACGCTATTGTAGGAAGCTATGGTTAACTTTTGGTCGAAAACTCAGACGGAGCCTCGTCTGCGTTTTACACTGACAATATGATTTTACTGCCCAGACGACGTAATTTTGACTTATGAACGAAACCGTTAGGCTTTATATTTTATTTTCAACAATATTGGTTCTTTTGAAAATTTTCAAAACAAATAAGTCGTTATACGTTATTTGGACGTAAAACCTAAATCGGGTGGACAATGGAGCTGAATACAGGATTTTCCGAGACCCGCTACGAATAAGGTTGACAACACCTCACCTTATCATCATCATCATTACATCAATATTTATAGGATTTTGAGTGAAATTACCAAAATACCCTTGCACTTAACTACAAGTTTGCCATTGAGGTGAAAATCCTTCTATTTCACCCCTCCCACAAGGCCACACGGCCAACTCTCTCTTTCTCCCCTAACCCACCCATTTCTCACCATTTCCCTTTTTCCTTCAAGCTTTTCTTCAAGTTTTCTTCATAGATCTTCAAGTTTTGAGTGGATTTTGGTGATTCATTCACTAGGTTCATCATCTAGGAGGTATTATCCTCAACTTTCATCTCTTAATCTCTCTTTAATCTCCATGATTCTTGATGGTTTAGTTTTGAACTTAGAACTTCAAAAATCCATAAGAAATTGTAGAAAAATCCTTTTTACACCAAATCAATTTCTTTGATCCTAGTTCATGATTGTCTACCATGATCCAAGAGTTGGAAACCAAAAGAGCTCTCTAGCTCAATTGGAAAAAAGGGGCCAAAACCTCCATTGATGAGTGGAGGGAGTTTTGGTTCAAGTTTTGGTGTAATAGACTTTGATCTAGTCTTACCACACCTAATAAGGATGGAATCCAAGAGATGACAATTTTTGGAACTCCCTAGCCATATTTTCTTGCCCATGGCCGAAGCTAGGAGGGGGGATTAGGAGAGAATTTTTGTGTTTTAAAGTTGTTGTATTGATTGATTGATTGTGTGTAGTTGCCGACGAGTAATCGGACAAGGAATCGGGAGAGTTCGTGGACCGATCGGACAACTTTGTGCTTACCGGGAACTTCAAGAGGTAAGGGGGAAATGCCTGAGGGATTCTCCCGATGACTACATGTCATCATATTTGATCTGTATATATGTAATTAAGTTGTGCGGTGATTGATTTATTTACTTTCGGCAATTATTTGAATTGTTGAAAATTGTTTGTCAATAGGTGTTATAGTAGTTGAATATGTGTTTTAACTGTATTATCTGCTATAAACATATTATGATGTTGATTGTTGATTGTTGATTGGAAAGCCTGACAGTGGTCAATGCTCAATTAAGTAATGGGGATAAAAGCTTTAAAAAGCTTTGTATTAAATAATAAAGATTTATTTGGGAAAACGTTAGGTATTTTCAACGACGCTGTTTTTCTAAAGAAAAAGAGGATCCAAAAGTAATTTATGAAGTTATTAGAAAAAAATTAGTTTTTAACAATAAAGTAATCTTTATGTGGAAAAAAAAAAATTAACAGGAAAAATTCAAGTTTTTGGAACTTAAAACGTTTTGATGCTAAAAATGATGTTTTAATTCCGAAAAGATTTACGGAAAACGTTTTCGAACACAGAAATGCTATTCTGGGACGAAATTTTGGTCTCAGCTGTTTCCTTTCAAAAGTTGGTTTTTGGGAAAGGACTCTCAACCAAAATTAAGTTTTTATCATAGTTTGTTGGTTTTCAAAACCATTTTCAAAGAGAAAAGTTTTCTGTAAAACGAGTTTCCCCAACGGTGTAAAATCTGACAACTTGGATGAGTTGCGGAGTTTTCGTTTTGGATTTGTGTTTCACAGAACGAAAAACGATGTATAAACGATGAAAACGTGAACCTAGCATACGAGACGTCGGGATGCTAGTGTTCTATAAAAGTAGCACGAGAAGCCGTGCAACGGTGTTATGGTCTGCGTGTCCTATGGACTATGTGTCCTCCTCTTATTATGAGGAAACATGATTAAAGGTGAATGATGTTTTCTATTAGCACGGACCTTGGACTGGTGCATCGGTCTAGGGCTCCGCGATTGAGCACTCGGACGTTTCGTCCTGTGTTAACGGTGAAAGGTTTTAAAATGGTGTAAACGATGAATAGTCGAGAGCCTTGAGCTAAGACAACGAAAGAACGGACACAAAGAAAAGTGACAAGACTTGAAACGTTTTTCCATGCATTAAAATTCGGCAGACGTGCCAACGGTGTTATTCTGGATATCTTGGTGGTCAGGATATTCAAACGGTGTATATATCATTGTGCCTTGAGGGACAATGAAAAACCATAAACGGTGATCGCCTGTGCCTTGTGTTGGATAGTGCGCAATGGTTTTTACAACGGTGTGCCTTTTTGGCAATCGAGTTTGATCAGCTCAATTTCTATAAAACGGTGTTGGTATCTCCAGAGATTAAGTAAAGAATTAGATGATGAATATTGAAGTGTCATGCATTTCTTTTGAAAATGACGATGACTGTCGGGTATGAGACCCTATGATATACTACTTGTTTATCCAGTAGAATCTTATACGTAATGATTGTATATGCCCAGGTGCTGTGGATGTGTAATGCATGTCGTTATCGTGTTTGAATCCATATATTGGTATCTCACCCTTGCCTGTACATGTTGGACACCCTGTTGTGTTTTGGATACATGTACAGATACATTTAAGTGGATCTCCAGGTCACTTCGGGACCCCGAAATTGGAGTCTCTTTACATCGACGGCCAAGATGTGTGGACTGGCGACAACGAGGCTTAGTCTCATGGGCTTGAAGTATACTACATAGTATACTCTATCGTGTTTAGATGTCTCTTTAGACCAGCTCTTAGGAATTTTGAGGTACGTATAGTGTACGAGAAGATTGGGAAAATGATGTACGCCTTATGGCGAAGTTGAGTTATTATTACAAATGAGGAATATCAGTTTGTTTTATATGATTGCTCTGTTTTGTTTTTGGTATCAGATTTCTATAACCACTCGAGTGAGTGTTTTATTAAAAAAAATAAATAATATATTTTTTGTTAGTCTCCGAAATAAGTTACCATGTGATGTCCCAGAGGGGGTCTCACATTAGTGGTATCAGAGCTGGTCGATGTCTTTTGGGATCTAGGTTATGGATTCATGATGTTTTTGCTGTGTTTACTCTGTATTTTGTTTTGGTAAAGGTCAGTTAGATTAAGAATACTCTGTTAGGACTTGTTACTTGTGGAACAAATTGGATTGGTCGGATCCGATGATCCAGATACGTTGCGACTCTTATAAAGGAGTTATCTGAATTACTAAGTAAGGTAGGCTTTGAGGTAGTTCCTTAGTCAGTTCTAGCAAATAGGCTTGAATATGACCTTTACGTTATGAGTCGAGGATGGTAGACTCTTAGGTAGCAAGTAAGGGAAGACTCCCTTATATGTGAAGGAAGTTCGATTGTTGGGAAAGTTGCCAAGGAAACGTGTGCCTTGGGCATGTAGAAGAATACCAAAAAGTTTTGGAGTAGATGCATAGGTGGCTAGTAAGCAACCAATGGAATGACAAGATAATGGCAAGTTTGCTAATAGCGTTGAGAGACTGGAAAGGAATCTAGGTGGAGCAATGGAAGTGTAGTAAGGACTAAGGCTTGATGATTTGAACAAGATGGAAATTTGTATTACTGTGTTATGATGATTCGATGTAGGTTTAATCATAATGTTTTAAGTTAGCTTATGCCTTTGATGAGAGTCCTTGTTTGAAAGGATGGACAACCCTATAATGTTGAAAAAGAGGAAATTTAGGAGCCTGATAATATTTCAGCAATGATGTCTCTCGAAGAGTGGTAATAGTGTGAAGTTTCTTCTGGTGTTATTTTTAAGAAGTGATTGGAGCCTCCGCTGTTGTAAATTTGATTGATAGGATATTTGCTCCGTTAGGACCAATGAAAGGCTACACCTTGTGGGTGGGCTTATGATCCATGTTGTTGATGGTAAAGGATTCGCATAATACCTGAGTATAAACCTTCAAAGGTTGCGAATGAGCAGAGACTGAACGAACCAGAATTGAAATGTGAACTTTGGTTATAGGACGAATGTCCTTAGGACTGGTATCAGTAGGGGAAATAATTACACTGGATCCTATATTGATGGGAGTATTGTCTTGTTAATAGAACTTAAGACAGATGAGTTTAGACTTGGTCGCAATGACCACTATCTGGTAGGGCATAGGATAAATATGTCTAGCCTCCTGGCTCACGAGGCGAGCCTTGGTTTCGCACGGTGAAGCCGAGAGACTGTATTTTACTTCGTTGACAAACCTTCTAGCTCGCGAGGCTAGCATCCAGTCGCGTGGCGGATATGGTTGACTCCTTGTTTGATGCTTATAAAATATGAGGACTTAGACTAAGTTTGATATTGAAATTTTAAGTAAGCTTATTGGGATTTAGAGTGCATTCGAGTTGTTCGTGAGATTGAGACGTGTAATAATGGAATAAGAACTACTTTAAGTGTTTGACTCAATTATGGAAGTAAGTCTTTCGTGAAGGATTGGTAGTAGGGAATGACTTTCCCGATAATTGATGGATAAGCAAAAGATGGATGATAAGTTTCAGGAGTTAATTTATTTCTCCAAAAGTGTAGGACCGTGTTGAAATTGTTTCTTTGACGAAACAATGTGTGTTGACACACTAGGAGGTGTATTTGGTTGAGTTCTGATTAGGTGGAGACTTGGTGAGAACTCATGTTTAGTAAGGAATACTCATTCAGGCTGACGCGTCATTTATCCTTTCGCGATTGTGTCAGATATTGGAATGAGATGCCTGTCGTGGAAGATTTTTAGGAGAATTTCCTGAGAATATTCCAAGTGTGTGTTGCGAAGGATGCTGAGTTTTCGATTAATCTAGTCTCTAGATTCAGTCAAATCTCCATCGCTTTGGGTAGAATCTCACCTACGAAGCTAATCAGATTAGACTACGTGTAGTGGAATTTTCGTCCGCTTCTTCATCGATTCGTTACCATTCGGTGACGTTTTTGTTTACTCTGAGAGTCACGAGGAACACAAGGACGCTCTACATCAAGTGTTACGGATCTTGCACGAGAGGAGTTGTTGTGAAGTTCTTTAAGTGCAAGCTTTGACTTAATGGTAGTGAAATTCTTAGGACATGCAATTCCAAACGAGTATTTGTGCTCGCATTCCTACATAATCCTCAGTGTATTAGACATATGAGTAGATTGTTAGGACAACATCCAATTGTCTGGTCATCTTCACGTTTCTCGATTGAAAGTTATGACTATTCCTTGGATTATAACACAAACAAATTCTTGATATTGAAAGCTTCTTCACTTTTACCTTTGGTAAATGTGATCCAGTCTGATTTTTGGCTAGACTATTTGTCTTTTGATTTCCTGATCTATTGGAAGGTTCTTATGAAAAAGGGGACTTTATTAGAGTCATGGTTGTAAACATGTATTAGCTATGCATTTTTACACCCACGAACCTACTGAAGAATTTTTTTACATACTGAATATTCCTACATTCTGTTAGGAATGATAAAACCCTTCTATATACTTTCCTGCGTCATTGAGACCAAGAATATTTCTTCTGTTGGAAATTTCTTTCGTGAAAAAAATTTCTTTCCTTAGCCTTCAAGGACCGAGTAGTGACTGAGTTCAACGGATCACCCGCAACTCAAGTGGACGACCAAGAAAGATGATTGGATCTTGTGAAGGTCGGTTAGGATTAAGTGTAATACCTAACTACGAGAATTCTTTTAGCAAGATAGACTAGAAGTGGTGGGAATTTTATTGAGGTATATATTACGACTGATACAATGTGAATCTGTAACTTGAATCTCAGTGAGTGAGGCAATTATTGTCAGTCAAGTATTGTTCGAGGCAGTATAGTCGTCGAAGAATCTAGGATGTTGATCAATATCTGTAGTTCAGATTGATAGTAAAAGTTTGAAGAGTTATAGGAAAGTGTCCTTAGTAGTTTTGTCTAAACTGAGTGTAAGAGGGAAAGAAGAGCTCTTGAATAGGAGCTAAGTTGTTAGAAAAGTTAAAAGACTTATTGTATTAAGGACTTCTAGCCGATCCGAATACTTTTGGTTGTAGTTGCATTAGGAGGTGCAATCAAGTTCTTTAAAGTTAAGAGGGTCATAATGTCAATTGGAGAAGTAGACCATGCTACGAAGGAAGCTAAGTTTAAGATTGGATTCTTTGAATAGGAATCGTATAAGAATTATAAAAGGAATGTGTGTCGTGGTTTAAATGTTGGTATCAACAGTGAGAGTTAAAAAAAAATGTAAGAAGAAGTCTTACTAAATGGATAAGAGTAAAAGGAAAAATGATTAAGTTTAATAATGCCTCTCACGTATGAGAGATTAAGGTGAACTCAAAGATGAATAAGTATGGAATTGCTGTCAGATTACAAGCGCACCTAGGGGAAAATTCATATGGGGAGTATGATGTGAAACCTAAGGATGTATGAGAATCCTGTCTAGTTTTGAGTCACGTAATTTCGAGAACGAAATTTTTTTAGTGGGGTAGTAATGTAACATCCCGATTTTTCAAGCTTTCGAGCATTCTGTTTTAATTAAACAATATTTATTAGTTTGCATTTTATTGGAGGGATTAGAGAGTGAAATAAAATAATCCGAGACCATAGTCATGTTCTATGCTATCGTAGGAAGCTATGGTTAAATTTTGATCTAAACCTCAGACAGAGCCCGGTCTGCGTTTTACACTGACAGTACGATTTTACTGCCCAGACGACCTAATTTTGACTCGTGAACGAAACCGTTAGGTTTTATATTTTATTTCCAACAATATTGGTTCTTTTGAAAATTTGCAATACAAATAAGTCGTTATACATTATTTGGACGTAAAACCTAAATCGGGTGGGCAACGCAGCTGAATACAGGATTTTCCGAGACCCGCTACGGATAAGGTTGACAACACCTCACCTTATCATCATCATCATTATATCAAAATAAATATCTAGATATTTATAGGATTTTGAGTGAAATTACCAAAATACCCTTGCACTTAACTACAAGTTTGCCATTGAGGTGAAAATCCTTCTATTTCACCCCTCCCACAAGGCCTCATGGCCAGCTCTCTCTTTCTCCCCTAACCCACCCATTTCTCACCATTTCCCTTTTTCCTTCAAGCTTTTCTTCAAGTTTTCTTCATAGATCTTCAAGTTTTGAGTGGATTTTGGTGATTCATTAACTAGGTTCATCATCTAGGAGGTATTATCCTCAACTTTCATCTCTTAATCTCTCTTTAATCTCCATGATTCATGATGGTTTAGTTTTGAACTTAGAACTTCAAAAATCCATAAGAAATTGTAGGAAAATCCTTTTTACACCAAATCAATTTCTTTGATCCTAGTTCATGATTGTCTACCATGATCCAAGAGTTGGAAACCAGCTCAATTGGAAAAAAGGGGCCGAAACCTCCATTGATGAGTGGAGGGAGTTTTGGTTCAAGTTTTGGTGTAATAGACTTTGATCTAGTCTTACCACACCTAATAAGGATATATGGAATCCAAGAGATGACAATTTTTGGAACTCCCTAGCCATATTTTCTTACCCATGGCCGAAGCTAGGAGGGGGGATTAGGAAAGAATTTTTGTGCTTTAAAGTTGTATTGATTGATTGATTGTGTGTAGTTGCCGACGAGTAATCGGACAAGGAATCGGGAGAGTTCGTGGACCGATCGAACAACTTTGTGCTTACCGGGAACTTCAAGAGGTAAGGGGGAAATGCCTGAGGGATTCTCCCGATGACTACATGTCATCATATTTGATCTGTATATATGTAATTAAGTTGTGTGGTGATTGATTTATTTACTTTCGGCAATTATTTGAATTGTTGATAATTGTTTGTTAATATGTGTTATAGTAGTTGAATATGTGTTTTAACTGTATTATCTGCTATAAACATATTATGATGTTGATTGTTGATTGTTGATTGGGAAGCCTGACAGTGGTCAATGCTCAATTAAGTAATGGGGATAAAAGCTTTATAAAGCTTTGTATTAAATAATAAAGATTTATTTGGGAAAACGTTGGGTATTTTCAACGACGCTGTTTTTCTAAAGAAAAAGAGGATCAAAAAGTAATTTATGAAGTTATTAGAAAAAAAATTAGTTTTTAAGAATAAAGTAATCTTTATGTGGAAAAAGTAAAATTAACAGGAAAAATTCAAGTTTTTGGAACTTAGAACGTTTTGACGCTAAAAACGATGTTTTAATTCCGAAAAGATTTATGAAAAACGTTTTCGAACACAGAAATGCTGTTCTGGGAAGACATTTTGGTCTCAGCTGTTTCCTTTCAAAAGTTGGGTTTTGGGAAAGGACTCTCAACCAAAATTAAGTTTTTATCAGAGTTCGTTGGTTTTCAAAACCATTTTCAAACAGAAAAGTTTTCTGTAAAACGAGTTTCCCCAACGGTGTAAAATCCGACAACTTGGATGAGTTGCGGAGTTTTTCGTTTTGGATTTGTGTTTCACAGAACGAAAAACGATGTATAAACGATGAAAACATGAACCTAGCATACGAGACGTCGGGATGCTAGTGTGCTGTAAAAGTAGCACGAGAAGCCGTGCAACGGTGTTATGGACTGCGTGTCCTATGGACTATGTGTCCTCCTCTTATTATGAGGAAACGTGATTAAAGGTGAATGATGTTTTCTATTACCACGGACCTTGGACTGGTGCATCGGTCTAGGGCTCTGCGATTGAGCACTCGGACATTTCGTCCTATGTTAACGGTGAAAGGTTTTAAAACGGTGTAAACGATGAATAGTCGAGAGCCTTGAGCTAAGACAACGAAAGAACGGACACAAAGAAAAGTGACAAGACTTGAAACGTTTTTCCATGCATTAAAATTCGGCAGATGTGCCAATGGTGTTATTCTGGATATCTTTGTGGTCAGGATATTCAAACGGTGTATATATCATTGTGCCTTGATGGACAATGAAAAACCATAAACGGTGATCGCCTGTGCCTTGTGTTGGGCAGTGCGCAATGGTTTTAACAACGGTGTGCCTTTTTGGCAATCGAGTTTGATCAGCTCAATTTCTATAAAACGGTGTTGGTATCTCCAGAGATTAAGTAAAGAATTAGATAATGAATATTGAAGTGTCATGCATTTCTTTTGAAAATGACGATGACTGTCGGGTATGAGACCCTATGATATATGTAACACCCGGGGTTGACGAGGGCGGGGAGTGATCGCCGTTGCATGAGGCACGGACAAGGAGCGGCTCCTGGCAGGCTTCTAGGTGGAGGGATACATGAATGAACTAATTCACACCAGAATGAGAGGGATCCTGAGGCTGTGCAGGTATGGGGCTGTACAGTTGAAGGAAGGCTTATAAGAATTGATTGGTACTACCTATACCAACAAGATGCATCTTCTTTTCGGGAGCCCGGAACATAAGAACTCCATAGTTAAGCGTGCTTAACTTGGAGCACTTGTGGGATGGGTGACCTTCTGGGAAGTTTCCCAGAAAGCGTGTGAGTGAGGACAAAGCACGCTGAAGAGACTCGTGTTGGTTTGTGGGGACAGTCGGCAATCCTTAAAGCAGTCCGGGCCGTTACAAAATGGTATCAGAGCGGACCTCTCCCAGTACGGTGTGGTTCGGGGACGAACCAAGCGGAAGCTGGTGGGCATGTAACACCCGGGGCTGACGAGGGCGGGGAGTGATCGCCGTTGCATGAGGCACGGACAAGGAGCGGCTCCTGGCAGGCTTCTAGGTGGAGGGATACATGAATGAACCGATTCACACCAGAATGAGAGGGATCCTGAGGCTGTGCAGGTATGGGACTGTACAGTTGAAGGAAGGCTTATAAGAATTGATTGGTATTAACTATACCAACAAGATGCATCTTCTTTTCTGGAGCCCAGAACATAAGAACTCCATAGTTAAGCGTGCTTAACTTGGAGCACTTGTGGGATGGGTGACCTTCTGGGAAGTTTCCCAGAAAGCATGTGAGTGAGGACAAAGCACGCTGAAACGACCTGTATTGGTTTGTGGGGACAGTCGGCAATCCTTAAAGCAGTCCGGGCCGTTACAATATACTACTTGTTTATCCAATAGAATCTTATACGTAATGATTTTTTATGCCCAGGTGCTGTGGATGTGTAATGCATGTAGTTATCGTGTTTGAATCCATATATTGGTATCTCACCCTTGCCTGTACATGTTGGACACCCTGTTGTGTTTTTGGATACATGTACAGATACATTTCAGTGGATCTCCAGGTCACTTCGGGACCCCGAAGTTGGAGTCTCTTTACATCGACGGCCAAGATGTGTGGACTGGCGACAACGAGGCTTAGTCTCATGGGCTTGAAGTATACTAGGTAGTATACTCTATCGTGTTTAGATGTCTCTTTAGACCAGCTCTTAGGATTTTTGACGTACTTATAGTGTACGAGAAGATTGGGAAAATGATGTACGCCTTATGGCGAAGTTGAGTTATTATTACAAATGAGGAATATCAGTTTGTTTTATATGATTGCTTTATTTTATTTTTGGTATCAGATTTCTATAACCACTCGAGTGAGTGTTTTATTAAAAAAAAAATAAGTAATATATTTTTTTTTTTAGTCTCCGAAATGAGTTACCATGTGATGTCCCAGAGGGGGGTGTCACAATTAATGGTTAGGTCTGAATTCTACAACGGAGCCTATCTAATAACTAATAAGATTTAAAATAAGATTATCTTTTCTCTTGAATCAACCTTCTTAGTTTTTATTGACTCGTGGCTCTTGATTTGTTTGTTCTAGGAATATATTCTTCTATAATATGATAGGGATTAATTAATATTGATGCTTTATTACACTACTTTTTATGAGATGACCCATCGACCTTTACATATTAGAATTCTATATCATTGTTATTCTTTTTCTCTCTTTCTTTCAACCCTTCATTTATCCGTATATTCTTATTGCTTTACAACTCATAATCAGATTCGTTTTTCTTCCTTTTTTTTATGCAATATTTCAATTTTTATAATTATATCCCCAAATTCTATCTTTTATTTAGATTTTTTATTTATTTTGATTAGTTTTTTTATAGATCCAGATAATGCAAAGCGATGAGTTGGTTATTAGTTCTTTATTAATTAATTCATACTACGAGTCGATTTATTTTTTTTCTGGAATTATAACTACTCTAAAAAAAAATCCAACGAGTCGCACTCTAAGCATAGCAATTCTACCAATATCAAAATCAAATGATTAATCGAATTTATTCAATCTTATAAAAATTTCTCATTTTTTTTAATAAGAAAATCAGAATTTGTAATTTTTTGTTTTATCGAAACATGGAACCTTAAAGATAAGGAAAAGTTTATTATTCTTTGTTTACAAATATCCAAACTTTGATCCCTAATAGCCCATAAATAGTTCGAACTGGATAGGAACAATAATCAATTTTAGCTCGAATGGTTTGTAGAGGAACCCTACCTTCTGTGATCCATTCGACACATGCAATTTCTTTTCCGTTGATACGCGTCGCAATTTGTACTTGAACTCCTTTTGTACCTGCCTGTTCCGTTAATTCAATAGCTTTTTTAAGTGCTTTACGAAACGAAACTCAATTCTTTAATTGTCCGGCTATAAATTCTACAAGAATATTAGGGTGTCTATAAGCGTTTGCAATTCTTGTAATAGCAATGTTAAGTTTTCAGTGCACACAATTCAGTTTTTTTTTGCACATTTGTTTGTAATTCTTCGATTCTTCGAAGCTTACCCTCTATTAATAACTTCGGAAATCCCATATAGATTATGACTTGAATCAGATCGATTCTTTTTTGGTCCCTCGGGTATCACGATTGTGCAATTTTGGTCCCCCGGGTTTTAATTGCGCCAATTGGGTCCTCCAAATATCACGATTTTTCAATTTTGGTCCCCCAAGTTTCAATTGCGCCAATTGGGTCCCCCACGTATCATGATTGTGCAATTTTGATCCTCCAAGTATCACGATTTGCAATTTTGGTCCTCCAAGTATCACGATTGTGCAACTTTTAACATCAATAGCCTACGAAGCACATGTGCGACTGATTTGGCACTTAATGAGACTAGTTTGACAACTTACATGTTATTCTTATGTGACACTTAATGATGTGCATTTGATCATTAAATTGTGTGAGATGTCAATGATGTCTTATTAGAATGTCCCGTAAACTGTCAATTTAACTTAACTAAGTGTCAAATCAGTCTCACGTGTCCTATGTAGGCTATTGACGCTAAAAATTGCATAATCGTGATAATTGGGGGACCAAAATTGCACAATCATGATACGTGGGGGACCCAATTGGCCCAATTGAAACTTGGGGGACCAAAATTGCACAATCGTGATACTTGGAGGACCCAATTGGCGCAATTAAAATCCGGGGGACCAAAATTGCACAATCGTGATACCTGGGGGACCAAAAGTGCAATTAAGCCAAGATATTTTTATATTTTTTTGTATATAATTCGTGATACAATCTCGTATTTTTTTTATCTTCTTGTAGATTCTCGGAATAATTTGTTGGTTGTGCAAACCAAAGAGAATCATGACTTTGAGTTGTACCAAGTCTGAAACCAAGCGGATTTATTTTTTTGTCCCATAATTCCCCACTACTATATATAAAACATAAAACGATACATCCTAGTTGTTTGTGTACTTTTTTTTTATCTTTATCCATTCGGGTTTGTTTTTATTATTAATTTATTATTAAGGATAATATGGCATGCCTTTCCTAGCTTTTTATCTATAAATATATCTTTATGACTCATTTTTTGACTTAGTTCATTGAAATCCATATTGTGCCTAGCATTTGCTGTTGCAGAATAAATCAAAAAAAAAAAAAAATAGAATAAGATACTCAACTCAATAAAGCATAAATTCTAGTATCATAATCCTTTATCAAAAAATATCATCAATTACTATTTGTACTTTTTGTTGTTAACAAACAAGCATATATTTGGATCTAAGGGTTATACTTCAGTATATTGGTTCTTCTTTATCATAAGGTTCTATGTTTCACTAAAAAATGAATGAATAAACATTTATTTAATTTATAATTTATTTATTAATCATCTTTAATTTTATAATAAATTATTTTTGAGTAATGA
>CM077343.1:43718588-43786088 GCA_039655645.1 Ammopiptanthus mongolicus | reverse complement strand
TATTTACAAAATACCGTCTCAATTCATCCTATTTCATCAGATCCGGGATGTGATATGGTTCCGAAGGATGAACTGGACAGTTCCAATAAGATTTCATTCTTGAACAAAATTCCGATAGACTTATTGGTATTGGAGGGAAAGTCCCATTGGCGTGCATCCAGTAGGAATTGAACCTACGAATTCGCTAATTATGAGTTGGGCACTTTAACCATTCAACCATGGATGCTTTGCGGGGATCCTCATACATGGTGAATAACCAAATTCCAATTGAAGTGAAATCTTTCAGATAAATCAATGCAATTTAGGAGGATTCAATGAAAGGACATCAATTCAAATCCTGGGTTTTCAAATTGAGAGAGATATTGAGAGAGATCAAGAATTCTCGCTATTTCTTAGATTCATGGACCCAATTCAATTCAGCGGGATCTTTCATTCACATTTTTTTCCATCAAGAGAGTTTTATAAAACTCTTGGACTCCCGAATCTGGAGTATCCTACTTTCACGCAATTCACAGGGTTCAACAAGCAATCGATATTTCACGATCAAGGATGTAGTAATCTTTGTAGTAACGGTTCTTATATATCTTAACAATAGAAAGATGGTCGAAAGAAAAAATCTCTATTTGATAGGGCTTCTTCCTATACCTATGAATTCCATTGGACCCAGAAATGATACATTAGAAGAATCTTTTGAGTCTTCCAATATCAATAGGTTGATTGTTCCGCTCCTGTATCTTCCAAAAGGAAAAAAGATCTCTGAGAGCTCTTTCCTGGATCTGAAAGAGAGTACTCGGGTTCTCCCAATAACTAAAAATTGTATCATGCTTGAATCTAACTGGGGTTCGTGGTGGTGGAGGAACTGGATCGGAAAAAAGAGGGATTCTAGTTGTAAGATATCTAATGAAACCGTCGCTGGAATTGAGATCTCATTCAAAGAGAAAGATATAAAATATTTGGAGTTTCTTTTTGTATATTATATGGATATGGATGATCCGATCCGCAAGGACCATGATTGGGAATTGTTTGATCGTCTTTCTCCGAGGAAGAGGCGAAATGTAACACCCCGATTTTTCAAGCTTTCGAGCTTTCTGTTTTAATTAAACCGTATTTATTCGTTTGTATTTTATTGGAGGGTCTAGAGAGGGAAATAAAATAATCTGAGACCATAGTCATGCTCTACGCTATCGTAGGAAGCTATGGTTAAATTTTGGGTCGAAAACTCAGACGGAGCCCGGTCTGTGTTTTACACTGACAGTATGATTTTACTACTCAAACGACCTAATTTTGACCCGTGAACGAAACAGTTAGGTTTGTAATTAAATTTCGAACCACTTTGGCTATTTTAAAAATTTTCACAAAAAAGTGAAATAAAATGTTTTTTTTAGGTGAAATCTTTAATCGGGTAAATAGCGGAGCTGATTACAGATTTATCGGGACCCGCTACAAGATAAATCCTATGTCCAATCAAGGACAACTCATCTAGTGAGTCACCTAGTGAGTCACTAGTGTCATGATGAGCAAGTGTGGTAATGACCATTTTGCCCTCCTAAAGAATTACCTTCTTACCCCTCAAGTTATATCCAAGTGAAACCACTCTTCTCACCTCTCATTCACGCCAGAATTCTGCTCCTCAAGTGCAGCAACTTGTTTTTTCATTCCTCCCAAAATTTCTTCATTTTCTTGCTATTTCAAGGAAGGATAAAGATCAACAAAGATTAAATTGTGAAGGAGAAGCTTGAACTCAAGCAAGTCTTCATTTTACAAGAGGTTAATCTCTATCTTGATCCATACTCATGACCAATATTCTATGATTTCAATTCTAGTACCTTACCTTCAAAAATTCCTAGAAAATGTTAGAAAAATTCAATGGCCATGAAACCAATTTTTATGAACTTACCTTGATGCATGCTATGACTATCTAGAAGCTTGTCGCAAAAATAAATTTCCTTCCTTATTACCCTAGGCTTGGCCGAATTTACCCAAGGGGTTTAAGAGGGGGTTTTGGTTCATTTTTGTATAAAGGAAGCTTGATTATGTTCTAAAGGACCATAGGTTCTAGTTGGTGAAATTTTGAACACCCTATCCTAGTGTTTTTTGAAGGGGGCCGAACCTATCCTTAAGCAACTAAGAAGATGTTTTAAAAGTTTGACTTATTTTATGATTGTGTGGTGAAGGATTGATAGAGTAAGCGTAGCTCGTTGATTTTTTGAGTGCGTTCGGACCACGTGAGTCGGGGATTCACGGAGTTGTGGGACACTCGAAGAACTTGGAGGGCCCAAATCCTTTTTAGACTACAAAAGGTAAGAGGAGGTTGCCTGAGGGATTGTCGATAACTATATGTTATCTGTGTATGTTGTGGTCTGTGTAAGTTTCAATTGAACTGTGTGGTGGATGTTTAATTTAATTTTCGCTATGATGTTATTTGTCAATAATTACCTGTATGTTTGATTGTCGGTAATTATGTGTTATATGTTGATATATGTTATAACTGTACTATCTGCTGTGATGAGACTGTATTGACTATATGGATGTTGATTGTTGATTGAGAAGCCTGACAGTGGTCAGTGCTCCATGAATGACTAAGGTAAAAGCTTTTAAAAGTCTTCTCAAGAATGTTAATTTTACCAAAGGAAATTGGAAAGGAAAAGTTAGTAGATGAAAAGAGATATGTTCGAAAAATAATTAATTTTTGGGATGGAGAAAATTACTTGGAAGGAAAAACTAATTTTTGACTTGGAATGTTTTTAAAGCATTAAGATGATGGCAAAAATAATAATTTTATTTGAATGACGATTCCGCCACAAATGACCCTATTTTGAGAACTATGACGTTAGGAAATTGATTTTCAAGAGAAAAGTAAGTTTTTGGATTTTTAAGGAAAAAGGATTTTTTTTTTTTCATAAACAAGTTTTACTCAATGATATCAAAACTGACGACTTGGATAAGTTGCAGGGATTTCGTTTCAATTTGTGTTTCACCAAACGAAAACGACGATAAACATTGAAACGTGAACCTAGTAAACGAGACGTCGGGTTACTAGTGTTCTGTGATGATGACACGTGGATTTAAGATCCATGTTGTGGTATTGTGGACTTTGTGTCCTGTGGACTTTGCGTCCTGTATACTTTATGATGAACGTTGTTAAAGGTAAACATTGGTTTCTACTACCACGAATCTAGGACTGGTGCATCGGTCTAAGATTTTGTGACTGAACACTCGGATGTTGTGTCCTGTGTTGATTATGAAAAGTGCTAAAAATGGTAAATCATGACGGGTCGATAGCCTTTGAGCTTCGACAAGGAAAGAACAAGCGAAAAAGAACAGTGACAAGAAACAAAATGTTTTACATGCATTAATTGGCAGACGTGCCTATAATTAATCATGATATCTTGGTGGTCAGGATATTCATGTTACATTGTACCATTGTGCCATGGTGGACAATGAAAGCCATATTGATGATCACTGTGCCTTGCGTAGGGCAGTGTTGCTATGGTATTTACGGTGTGTCCAATGTTGGACAGCCGAGCTTGATCAGCTTGATGAACAAGAAGTTGGGATCTCCGGAGATTAAGTAATAAACTAGACGTTGATTTTGATGTGTTCATGCATTCTTACAAATGATAATGTTTGACGGGTATGAATCCCTTTTGGCAAGTTACTTAATCAGAAAAACGTATGGATTGCCATGATGATATATGTGTATATGTGTTTATGTGTTTTACATGTAGTTATCGTATTTAAATCCATATATTGGTATCTCACTCTTGCATATTCCTGGTTGGCTTTTTCTTGTTGGTATATATTGGTTTCTGTTTATAGATGGATCCGGAGGTGCCCCTCTAGCAGTCCAGGGTTCGATCCTTGACCTTTGAGCATGTCGACCATGCTGGCGCCTGGGCAATAAACCCCGGGGCACAGAGCGCCATTTATACAGGACCAGTCCGGGAGGTAGTCGGTACGTTCGGAGGAGGACCACACAGACGTATGCATACAGTAGAGTCCATCGAGGTGCCTTTACCTCCGATGTGGCTCCTGCTACAGTTTTTGGCAGACCAGGGAGAGTTGGGGGTGCTTCAGGATTTAGCACAGCCCTTACCAGCAGCGGCACCAGCACCACCCCCAGCCCCAGATGCTGTGGATCTAGCGGTCGATGAGATCGAGGAGGATCCAGAGGAGCTTGTGGAGATAGAGCCGGAGGACTATCCCGTGGATGCTGAGGACGATGCTTCGGGCGAGGAAGGGATTTCCATGACATCTACATCTGCTGTATCTCAGGAGACTGGGGATGATCGACGGGATCTCCCAAACGGGTACCATTAGAGGTTGGCCAGCTGTAGTGAGAGGCTAGAGTTAGAATAGTGCGTCAGTTGGTTATTCTGGCTACTGAGGGCCAGGAGTTTTTGAGTAGTGGTTCAGTTCGAGCGTCATGGGCATTATACAGTCTACTTCTTTGTTTTGTAAAGGCCCTGTATATAACTAATAAGGAACTAGTATGTATATGATATTAGATACATATAGTACTGGATATTGTTTTATGCTATGGGGTGGTAGAATTTTAGAAAACTTCAATTTCCGAAAGTAACCAGAAAAAGATTAATAGAGTTTATTTTCTAGAACAGAAGGGGTAACCATGTGGCGTCCCAGAAGGGGGTGTCACACGAAACATAATCAACTTGAATTCGGGACAGCTATTCGAAATCTTAGTGAAAGACTGGATTTATTATCTCATGTTTGCTTTTCGTGAAAAAATACCAATTGAAGTGGAGGTTTTTTTCTTCAAACAACAAGGGGCTGGGTCAACTATTCAATCAAATGATATTGAGCATGTTTTCCATCTCTTCTTGAGATACAAGCGGGCTATTTCTTTGCAAAATTGTGCTCAATTTCATATGTGGCAATTCCGCCAAGATCTCTTCGTTAGTTGGGGGAAGAATCCGCACGAATCGGATTTTTTAAGGAACATATCGAAAGAGAATTGGATTTGGTTAGTGTTGCTATAAAAATGGTTAACGAGCTTGTGCAAGTATACACAATTGTTTAACAAGTAATAAAGTGTAAGAGAGATCGTTCCCACGAGGAGAATATGGTGATTCAAGTAACAAGTTTGAGTTAATGGTTCTATTAATCTAGATTAACAAAGAGTAACAAATAATTTGTGTGTGTGTATCCAGGACAGTTTTGGTAAAAATAAATGCTAGAGCAATAAAAACGGATTTGTTAACAGAATGGGTAAAACAGCTACGGGGAAGTATCCCTTGCAACTTCAGTCTAGCTCAGTTATGCGTTTGCAATGCTACGGCAATTTGGCTCCAGGAAATGAAAGTTTGTTTGCCAACAGTTCTGAGATGAACTTCACTAAACGTCTCCTATTCCTAGGTCCATATTAGTTACATTCACGCCTCACTTAAGCTCGTTCCTGCTAGCCTAAGAGTTAGAATGTTCATTCCTAAATCACTCTTCATCATAATTTTCCAATTAATGATTTTACTCTTATCTATAAAACAGTTCTGCTACACTTAGCTTTTCCAAGCAGCCGTGAGCTCAAGTTTTAACTAAGGTGATCAAGCTCAATTAAAACACAATCAAATCAGATTTATAGAAAATGCAATAGCAAAGCATAACATAACATTCACTAGAAATCCATTACAAGTTCAACATCCCATAGCTACAACAAGTTTAGCTCATATTGAGCTTACAGAAACAAAGAGGAAAATAAGAAATGGAAGAAGAAGCCATTACAATGGAGGAGATAGAGAAAGGGGCACAGCTGCTGTCCTCTCCAGTAAGGAAGATGATGTCTGATCTTATCTCCCCTTGGCTGTCCCTTATTTAGGGTTTTTTTTAGAATTATCTCAAGGCCCTTTCCTCTCTCATCCTTTTTTGGCTAAAAGTTGGCTAGTAAAAGTGTTATTGGCCCAATTCCTTAAGTCCAATGCATTAAATACCAGCCCCACGTGTAAGTCACTGCCCTTATCAGTGAAGGACACCGCATTATGTAAGAGAATGTTTTGAACTTTTGTCATTTTCCCAAATCAACTTCAGCTACGATTGCTGCAGCAAATCCCAGAGCAACGTCTCCAGTTCAGCACCTGATTCTCCAAAAACTGCCCTGCACAGAAACTCTTAATTAATTACCAAAAACAGTTCTAAACAGCACCAAAACATTAAAACTCACAAAAGACTCTTATAAAACACACTTTACACAAAATCACACTAAAATACTAAAAGCATAAACTCAAAATACTCAAAGACCACAAAAACACAAGTGAAAAAGGTACAAATAACTCTTCATAAAAAGAGTTATCACACCCCCAAACTTGAATCATTGCTTGTCCTCAAGTAATGGAAACAAAAGAAACTAAAACAAAAAGACATACATTTTTCTAAACCTCGACATATGTGCTCAAATTAGCTCAAACACAAAACTTTCTTCTTTGCAAACCAATTTCTTCACAAGGCATACATGACAATGCATCAACAATCATGAAGTTCAATCAAGCAAGCATTCATGGCTGTCCTCATTTTCAACTCTCAGCAACATGCTACAGCACTAAACTCTCATAACAGTGTATTCTTCCTCTCTTCTCAAGCTAAGATAGGTACTCTCAATCATCATTCAAATGCATACTCAAACACGACCTTGGCAAGCTTCTAAACACACCACTCACAATCAAAATTGCACACTGCTAGAGGACTTTATTTTCACAACTATTTCTTTCATGGCCCAGCTCATACAAGTTAGGGAGGACTTTTTGATCTTTTTCATTTTGTTTGATTCCTTTCCCTTTTTTACACCTCTTTGAATTCGGTTTCCTCCTTTGTACCCTCAGAGCAGTTGTTGCAACATTTTAGCATTTTTCCTTGCAACTGCTCTGCTGTTTTCCTTTTCTTTCTCTTTTTTTTTTTTTTTTTACAGAAAACCATTGCTTTTTACCAGCAACAGTTCAATTTCTGATATTCTGTCACATAACAACTGCATGGCACCCCCAAACTTAAAACTATGCTAGCCCTCGAGCACCCCCAAACTTATGTTACAGCATGTAAACACAGGAAGCACACCAGCCACTCCAACTAGTTAGGACATTGGTTTTTCAGGATATGGCTTGTAATGTGGGTTCATTAGAAACAAAGGGCTTGCAGGCTCAAAGGGGTTCACACAAAGGTAGTATCCAAGGGTAGGCTATTTAGGCAATACTAGGCTCAAGAAAACAAAATGTGCCTCTAGCAAAAGTGTCTGCAGCAGAGATGTGGACACGTATGAAAGCAGCAAGGCAAAATCAGAGAATTATGCATAAGAATGGTATTCACAGAGAAAGCAGGATAAAACTGTTTTGGCCCAAAAGCTCACAAGGTAGATCAGAATTGCTAAAGCATGTGCCTCGAGCTTCAAACAATTAAATCCAATCACACAAGCCCGAAAGAAAACAATCAAGTTAAAATTGTCAGAGAGATGCACTTGTGAAATTTTAAAACGGACAAGTTGCGTTAAACAAAACCCCATGATGGGGATGGTTGTGCACATGGTGGGGTCAAACACAAAGGACACTAAGTACAAACAGAAAACAGTTGGGGTCAAAGTCAGTTGACCCACACACAACTAAAAATAAACAAACTAATAAACTGATAGATTCTAAAGACCACAGTGCAATAACAGGGAAAATGATTAAACTGGGAAATAAGTAAAACTGAGCATGAGAGGAATAAGGTAAAGCAAAAGGAAAGTCCTGATTGTATTGTTGCAGCATGCTGCAGCAATCTGCAATTCTGAGCACATTTGCTGAAGCTTCTCCTGATGCTTCCCCTGAGGCTAGATCATTCATCTTGATAGGAGTAGAAGACTCCTTTTCTCCAGTTTTGGCCACCTCTTTCTCTTTCCCTTGTAATCCATGCGAATCCTCCACCCAGTAACAGTTCTAATGAGTTTCAGCTCATTTTTATCATTGAAGATCATTGTCACTGGTACATTAGAATTTAGAAAAATAGAGTTGATCACCGGTATGGTTTCAAGCTCCCCCAAATACACACAATTCAGATGGGCTGGGGGCTGTTTCAGTTCAAGAACAGGTGGTTGATCCACTAATGACAAATTATTTTTGAAAGTTTGCTCAATTACCTCCAATGATTCAAATTTCCAGGCCCATCTAGGTTGTATTTGCTTGCTCTCAACTAACTCAGCAATTTCTTCATCATATGAATCATCATTTTCAATTTGGATTACACCATTGGTCATACCAGTTTGCTTTTTCACAAATTGTTTCTCCACCAGGGTGTCAAATGAATGCACAGAGAAACACTCTTGCATCCCCTCATCAAAGTACTTCAAAGCATTAATAAGCTTGCCACATTGCTTGTTTTGGATAGATTTCTTCAATCTTTGGGGAAAAGGTGGTGGGGGCCTCTCGGGTACCAGCTTAGGCCATGACTATTCGACAAAACTTGTAGGGGATGCTGCAACATTTTGCTGCTACACTGTTGCTGCTGCAGAGTGTGTGGAAGATCCAACATTGTTTGTAGCAATTTTCTCCAAATCAGTTTCAGCTTCAAGATCAGTGCCTTTATCCTTGTTATCTTCATTTTTCCTTGCTCGTGCAGAGATTTCCTTCCCATTTTTGAGATGTATGGCGTTACAATGCTCCTTCCCATTAGGAGTTGGTGGATTTGCTGTTTTTGTTGTACTAGGCAATGATCCACTTGGCCTAGAACTCAGTGCACTAGCCAATTGCCCTAGTTGATTCTCTAAGTTTCTTATGCCCGCCCCCTGACTTTGAATTTGAACCTTTGTTTCTGTCATAAAGGTTTTAAGCACAGCCTCAAGTGACATTTCCTGATTTACTAGTTGAGCTTGTTGCAGCATCTGTTGGGGATGAGCTTGTTGCAACATTTGTTGGGCTGATCTATTTGAAGATGGTACTCGGGGTGGGGATTGCAAAATCTACTTTCTATCTTCCGTGCTCCAGATACTAGAATAAATATCTGACGGGGGAAAACCATCTCTTCTCTATCAAGATGACAGATCTATTTTATGTTCTGTACTGTCAATAGGATCAATTATAACAAGTCACACACTCATATTCCGGAAATATAAAAACAAAGAAATTCCACGGTCGAACTACCAAAAATAAAAATGGAATGGGCTAAAAATCAAAGACCTAAATGGTTAACTTTCATTTCTATTGAAAATCTAGGCAGTCGGTTCTTGTGAATCTAATTAATAGAAATTCCGTCCAATAAAATGGACGAATTATAAATCTCCAAAATAATAGATAGAAATATCGCAAATAGAGCCATTGCAACACCCATTAAAGGAGTAGTTCCCCACCCCGGAGCTACTTTACCATATTCTGAATTCAATAGTTTCAATAAATCCCCTACAACAGTTTGCCTTGGACCAGATCTAGAACTACCCTCAACAGTTTGTGTAGCCATAAATCCTATTTTTTTATTCATTGAGATCTGTTGACTTTGTAGACTATTCCGCTATAAATAAAAGATCTTATCCTATAGATCCATTGTGGTCTTGAAATTATATAATAATGGAAACAGCAACCCTAGTTGCCATCTCTATATCTGGTTTACTTGTAAGTTTTACTGGGTATGCCTTATATACTGCTTTTGGGCAACCCTCTCAACAACTAAGAAATCCATTCGAAGAACATGGTGACTAATTGAAGTAATGAGCCTCCCAACATTGGGAGGCTCATTACTTCAATTGAGATAATGAAAAATCATTTCATCTTTTTAGTTGGAACTTTAGGGGGTTCTCTAAAAAAGATAGCGAAAAAAATGATTCCTAATTAAAGTCGAGACTAAAAGGAATGTATAAACCAATGCTTCCATAGATTTGATCGTGGTTTACAATTATAACATTCATACCTGTTTTTTTTTTTTTTTTTGAGGGGGGTCATCTCCCGGATAAATAAAAAGAAAGAACAAGAGTAAAACATAATGCAATGATTCAGATCAAGATTTACCCGGTTCCTTATGTCAAATTCAAATCACAACAAAAAAAATCAAAAAGAAACAAAAGAATGTTCTATCAGACTGCTTGTCTTCTTGTAGTTGGATCTCCAAGTTTTTGGAATGCTCCAAATTCTACTTGAGCATCCAAATCTAGGTCGATACCAGCAAAAACATCTCTGAACAAAGTTCTAGCACCATGCCAAATGTGTTCGAAAAAGAAGAGCAGAGCAAATGAAGCATGTCCAAAAGTAAACCAACCCCTTGGACTGCTACGAAAAACGCCATCCGATTTCAAAGTAGCACGATCTAATTCAAAAATTTCACCCAATTGAGCACGTCTAGCATATTTTTTCACAGTAGCGGGATCGCTATAACTGACTCCATTGAGTTCGCCACCATAGAACTCAACAGTTACACCCACTTGTTCGACACTATACTTCGATTCTGCCCTTCGAAAAGGAACATCGGCTCTAACAATTCTGTCTCCGTCTACCAAAACAACTAGAAATGTTTCAAAAAAAGTAGGCATATGACGTACAAAAAGTTCACGCCCCTCTTTATCTCTAAAGATAGGATGTCCTAACCAACCGACGGCTATTCCATCTCCGTTGTCCATTGAGCCCACTCTAAACAATCCTCCTTTTGCCGGATTATTGCCGATGTAATCATAAAAAGCTAATTTTTCAGGAATTTTAGACCAAGCTTCTGATAAACTTTGATTTTCGGCTAGCCCAGCCCCAACTCTTCGATATATTTCTTGTTGGAAGTATCCCTGATCCCATTGATAACGAGTGGGACCAAACAATTCAATCGGAGTAGTTGCTGAACCATACCACATAGTTCCAGCAACAACAAAAGCTGTAAAAAAGACAGCAGCGATACTACTGGAAAGGACGGTTTCAATATTTCCCATACGCAATCCTTTGTATAGCCGTTGGGGTGGACGCATACTAAGATGGAAAAGGCCCGCCAATATGCCCAATGTTCCTGTTGCAATATGATGAGAGGCTACCCCCCCGGAACAAAAGGATCAAAACCTTCCACACCCCATGCGGGATTTACGGGTTGTACCCTTCTAGTTAGTCCATACGGATCGGACACCCATATTCTAGGACCATACAATCCTGTTACATGAAATGCGCCAAAACCAAAACAAGCCACCCCTGCAAGAAATAAATGAATTCCAAAGATTTTTCGCAAATCCAAAGAAGGTTTTCCTGTACGTTCATCACAAAAGATTTCTAGATCCTAATAGACCCAATGCCAGATAGCCGCCAAAAAGCACAAGCCCGAAAACACAATATGTGCCCCGGCCACACCTTCGTAACTCCAAATACCCGGATTCGTTATAGTTCCCCCAACGATACTCCAACCCCCCTATGAATTGGTTATTCCTAAACGAGTCATGAAGGGTATAACGAACATACCCTGTCTCCACATTGGGTCAAGAACAGGATCAGAAGGATCAAAAACTGCTAATTCATATAGAGCCATCGAACCGGCCCAACCAGCAACCAAAGTTGTATGCATTATATGGACAGAAAGCAAACAGCCGGGATCATTTAATACAACGGTATGAACACGATACCAAGGCAAACCCATGAAAATACCTCTTATATCAACAAAAAATAGACATTATGTAACTTTATTGCACTGGAAAAACTATATACTATGGACCCTCCCCTTTCAATAGATTATCGCGGGTAAAGGATTCATATTTGTTCTAGTTTTTTAGTAATAATGGAACAATTATATTCGTAGGAACAAAAAGAAGCAGATCTATTCTCTACCCGATAAGTAACAATACGCAATGGTAGGGGGTTGACCTACCCCCTTTCTTTTATTTCTACGTTTTTATATTTCTATGAGTCTTTTTATCAGGGAATGCAGACATATTCGTTTATCACTCAAAGGACCTATTTGTAAGAACTTTCCTTTATTTCATTTGGTCTTCCTTTTTTATTTATGATTTATAAATTAAATACAATATGATAAAGACAAATCATTTTTAACACAATAAACCCATTTATTTTTACGTTTCCACATCAAAGTGAGATATATGGTTCCATTCTTTTTCTCAATTTAATGCCTATTGGTGTTCCAAAAGTACCCTTTCGAAGTCTGGAGAGGAAGATGCATCTTGGGCTGACATATTGTGCAACTTGTCAGATATATTGGGTCATATGCGATTTCTCCGGTCTCTCCCCCGATCGAGATATACTCTCTTTCACCTCCAAAAAAAAGATTGATTGAATCATCAAAAATTTTGAGCGTGAAGTGTACTAAAGTGCAATTAGATCGATTTTTTGTTTGGTTGGGGGGGTATCCAGATTACTATTCTAAATTTCGAATAATTTATGGTTGGCTTGGTGAGACCAATAAAATGAAGCATCCAGGCTCTATTTAAAAAAAACCAATTGGTCATATATCTACGATTATTACTTTTATCATATTATCATATATTTGGCAGAAAATGTGAAACAAGAAAATCAGAAAAAACGGGGGGTTCGTAGCAAAAAGATGTGGTATTGCAGTATTTGTCCTATATGTGCAAATCCAAATCGAGCAGATCTTTCTTTACCCAGAGTCGAACAGAAATCTAAAAGAATTGAAGAAGCCCATTCAGAAACAAGAAAATGACATTGCGATTTCGATTCGATCTCGATGAAAACAATACATCAATGAAAAGTTAGTTCAATATGGTTAGTACTTTATCTATTTTATTACATTCTATCTATATTAATAGAATAGATAAAGGGGTCAAAAAAAGAAAAGTCGTCTTTCTTTTCTTGAAAAATGTAAGAAAAAAAGACCTTTCCTTTCTTTAGAAGTTCGGAAGAGTCCATTATGAAAAAGGAAAAAGGGTTGAAATCTACACATTGATTCCTTTTTGCGATTTTTGTTTGGTGAACTGTATACATCAAAAGGTGCATGTATGGCTCTTAGGTGATAAAATTTTATCCTAATCAATCGACTTTATCGAGAAAGATTACTTTGTTTAGGCCAAGAGGTTGATAGTGAAATATTGAATCAACTTATCGGCCTTATGGTATATCTCAGTATAGAGGATGACAACCAAGATTTGTATCTGTTTATAAATTCTCCAGGCGGATGGGTAATACCCGGAATAGCTATTTATGATACTATGCAATTTGTACAACCAGATGTACAAACAGTATGCATGGGATTGTTGGAACCAAAGTGGTCATGGTCCAGATAATCCCTTAAGTTTTGATGTTAACAAAGAGCTAATTTAAGATGAACAAAGATGTGTTATGGACTAAAATTTTATATTAAGTGTGCAGAACAAATCTAAATTGAGTCCAAAGACTATCCATAGTCCAAAGACGTTATCTCATCCAACATAGTCCAACACTTATTCTTGGTTTATGACTGGACGGTACTTTATAGAATCATTGAGTCCAAAGACTCTTTTGGTTACCCTCTGTAATAGCTAGTCCAATAAATGCTTTTAATTTCAAGCGCGAATACCCTGTAAAAGCATTTGAATTTACTATTCCCTATAAAAGGCTTATACCCGTGGGACAAAACATTCTTTGTAATATTCGTACAAAAGTAAAGCATAAGCCAGAATGTCTCTGCCACCTAAAGAAGTTGACCTTCTTGTTTTGGATAAACAAAAGGCAACTTTCGTTCTACTCAGAAGATATGTCAGCACCACTTTTAGCTATCACCCTGATAGTCTATTCTGCTGATCAGAAACTTCAGAAGCTATCAGACTCAACGGATCAAATGCATTCAATGCTCATCAGAACAGATCCTTTTCCATCCGTTGAAGACTGAAGACTGCTCAAAGAAAAGAGGCTATATATACCTTCATCTTTTGAAAGTGCAAGGTGACCAAAAACCAACAACTAAACCGAACTTCAGAAAAATACAAGTGCAGCAACACTTAGCATTTCAAAATCCTTCAAGAGATACAAGCAAATATTAGCTCAAGAGATAAAAGAGAAAATCTCAAGCTTGCAAAGCTAGAAAAGCTACTCTGATTCTCACTTTCATATTACTCTCTGTGTAGAGTTGTTTTCAAGAGTCTAAGCTTTAGTTTCGAATTCTCACATTTAGTGAGTTAGTAGAACAATCTTTTTCAAAACCTTAGCTTGGTTGAGCCTGAAGAGGCTTGTCTGTAAAAGAATACTTAGAGAATCTGAAGAGGTTGAGAATACTGCCTGAAGAGGTGTTGAATAGTTTGTAACAAAAGGTTTTTGTTATAGTGGATAAAGCTCTCAAGTAGAGAGGACTGGACGTAGCTCTTTGGTGAAGAGTGAACCAGGATAATATCTTTGTGTTCCTTTCTTTCCCTTCTCTTACTTTAGTTTTTGTCTAACAAACTAACTGGGATTGAATTGCCTTTCATTACGCTGTCTTCTTGTCTTAGTCGAAACTAAGTGAGCGTCCAATTTGGAGTTTGGAAGAGCTCTCTTTGCTTTTAATCGTTTTAAGCGTCCAATCTTGCGAAAATCATTATCTGCTTACGAAAAGATTTTAAAACCGTCTAAAGCACAATTCAACCCCCCTTCTTGTGTTTCAAACAGGTTCCTTCAATTGGTATCAGAGCTCAGCCTCTGGGTTGAGCACTTTGCCGTGTAGAGGAAAAGATCCTACTGCAGATATGTCTGGACCAGGTATGCCAAGCGGGAGTCAACCAGTTATGGAAGGCACTTCCATGACCAGACCGTCGTTCTTCAACGGTACTCACTACCTGTACTGGAAGGAGAGATTCAAAGGTTTCATCCTCAGTACAAACTCAGCTCTCTGGGCCAGAATCACAAACGGTCCTAACGTTTGTCTCAACTCTGACGGGACAGACAAAGCAGAGGACGACTGGACAGATGCTGAACGGGCTAGAATGGAACAGAATCATAAAGCAAGATATGCTTTAATGTGTGCTCTCAGTCCTGACGAATTTCAGAAGATTCACGCATGTGAATCAGCCAAACAAATATGGGACACCTTGTCTAATCTCCATGAAGGGACAACCAAGGTGAAGGACTCTAACATCATCATGCTGGTTGGCCAGTATGAAATGTTCACCATGGCTGAAGGAGAGTCCATCCTTGACATGATGGGTCGCTTTCAGACGATCATCAACAATCTGAAATCCCTTGGAAAGGTCTACACTACCAAGGAGAATGTCACCAAGATTCTTAGGAGTCTGCCTAAGAAATGGAGACCTCTGGTCACTGCAATCACCCAGGCCAAAGATCTCTCCGCTTTGACTCTGGATGATCTTGTAGGGATGCTTCAAGTTTATGAGCAGGAGCTTGATCTTGACAATCCCGGAAAGAAGAACAAGGGAATTGCCCTGAAAGCTAGGTCCAACAACTCAAAAGCCTTAAAAGTTGATGAGTCCAGTGATGAAGCTGATCAGTCTGATGATGATGTATCAGACGATGACGAGCTATCCTTTATCTCCAGAAAGATTCAGAATATGTGGAGAAAGAAAAATGGAATGAAGAGAAGGCCATTCCAAAAGAAAAGCTTCAAGGATCATGCTGAACCCAAGGATAAAAGTCAGCTGGTCTGTTTTGAATGTAACAAACCAGGACACTTCAAAGCTGATTGCCCTACGCTAAAGGACAAGAATAAGTTCTTCAAGAAGAAGAAAAATAACTTCATGGCAACTTGGGAGGACTTGAACTCTTCTGAAGAAAAAGAAGAAGAAACAAATGAAGAGGCTAATCTATGCCTCTGGTCCAACAAGCAAGATGAAGACTCTTCGGACGATGAACAATTTGTTATTCCCGAAGAAAGAAGTCAGGAGTCTACCTCTGGAAGAGGATGGAATGTGAATATTCCACCCATCTTCAAGGGAACAGACTATACTTATTGGAAATCAATTTTCCAACTATACGTCCAAGCTCAAAACTGTGAGTTGTGGGAAATCTTCACTAACGGAGATTATCGTCCAACGATTACCCTTGAGGACGGTTCAACATCGTCCAAACATGAAACAGACTGGACGAGTGATGATATCAGACGATGTTGTCAAAATGCCTATGCTAACTGGTGTCTTGTCAACGCTGTTGATCGTCCAAGACTGGACATGGTCTCGCAATACCAAACAGCTAAGGAGAAGCTGGACGCTCTGGAACATTTGTTCAGACCAAGGAGCTCGTCTACCTCAAATCTCTGCCTGATGGCCAAAAGCTCTTCGGACGCTGAATCAGAAGATGACGAGGTATCCGTTTCTGACTCTCTTCAAGAAGCATATGATGAACTGTTAAATGATTCTTCTATATTGCATCATCAATACATCGTGCTTAAGAGAAAATTGTCAAAAGTAAATAAGGAGTTGGAAGAGTCCAACAAACTAAATAAGCAGCTTATTGAAGAAAATAATAAGCTTAAAGCTGAGAATGTCAGTCTAACTGACAAACTCACCTCTGAGTTCAGTGAACCTCATTAGGTAACTAGACTAAAACAAGAGGTATCTGATCTCACCAAAAGCGTAACTAAGCTTGTTGGAGGATCAGAGAAGCTAGACCTGATATTGAGGTACACTAGATCACCTCATGATAAGTCTGGCCTAGGGTATGACTCTGAGAAACAAAATGTGTCTCAGAAAATATCATGGTCCAACAAAAATCACAAGGCTTTTCATTCCTATGGAAAGCAAAAAGAAAATAAATTGCATGCATCCAGAACTTACTGCATGATTTGTGGAAAGAGTGGTCACACCTTTTCAAAATGCATTTACAAAAACAAAAACAAAATGCATGGTCGAAGACCACCAACTAACCCAAAAGGACCCAAGTCTATCTGGGTACCTAAGAATATGATAATACCTGTTGCAGATCTGCTTAGCAACACAAAAAAGACCCCAGTCCTGGTACTTGGACAGTGGTTGCTCACGTCACATAACGGGAGAAAGGTGTATGTTCCAAGAAATCCGTGAGAAGTCTAGTGGATGGGTCACCTTTGGAGGCAACCAGAAGGGGAAGATAGTAGGTATAGGTAAGATTGGTAAGCATCCTCTTCCCTCTATTGATAATGTTCTTCTGGTTGAAGGATTAAAACACAACTTGCTTAGCATAAGTCAATTATGTGACAGTGGGTCTGTTGTTTCCTTCAATAAAGGTGAATGTATGGTCAAGAACCCTGATGGGTCCATCTTATTCACTGCCAAAAGGCAAAATAATCTGTACAAGATTAATTTGGGGGAACTTTCAACTCAAAGTGTATCATGTCTAGTGTCTGTGGAAGATGAGCGATGGATCTGGCACAAAAGACTTGGTCATGCTAGTATGAGATTAATCTCTAAACTAAACAAGCATAACCTTGTAAGAGGCTTACCAAAGATTGTGTTTAGATCAGACGCTCTATGTGACGCATGTCAAAAAGGAAAACAAGTTAAGAACTCGTTTGAGTCCAAGAACATTGTTAGTACTTCTAGACCACTGGAATTGTTGCATATTGATTTGTTTGGTCCAACAAGGACGGCCTCTGTCAATGGTAAGAAATATGGACTTGTCATAGTAGATGACTATACTAGATGGACATGGGTTAAGTTCCTTGCTCACAAGGATGAGTCTATCAAGGTCTTTTCTATATTCTGTAAGCGAGTTCAGAATGAAAAAGGCATATTCATCAGCTCGATCAGAAGTGATCATGGAGGCGAATTTGAAAATGAGCTTTTTCAAAGGTTCTGTTATGAAAGTGGTATTCATCACAATTTCTCTGCCCCTAGAACTCCACAACAAAACGGTGTTGTTGAGAGAAAGAACCGATCTCTTCAAGAGATGGCTAGGGCAATGCTAAGTGATAATTCTGTTCCTAAGCACTTCTGGGCTGAAGCCGTAAATACTGCCTGCTATATTCAAAACAGAATATACATAAGACCAATCTTGAATAAGACTCCTTATGAATTGTGGAAAGGATGCAAACCCAACATTTCTTATTTCCACCCCTTTGGATGTCAATGTTTTATTTTAAATACTAAGGATCAACCAAGAAAGTTTGATGCCAAAGTAGATAATGGAATATTGTTAGGATACTCTGAAACGTCCAAAGCTTTTAGAGTCTATAACTCTAGAACTTTGATTGTTGAAGAATCCATTCATGTTAAATTTGATGACAAACAGCCTGATAAGAGATTATCAGAGCTAGATGATTCTTTTGCAGATATGAATCTGAATGATTCAGATGCTCGTCCAACAACCAACAAAGACGAGGCATCAGACGCTACGAAGGACGCATCATCGTCTCAGCAAGCTGTAAATACCCCTCGTTCGTGGCAATTCAGAACTTATCATCCCGAGGATCAAATCATTGGCAAACCTAATGATAGCGTCCGAACAAGGTCAACCTTCAGAGAGCAAGCTGACTCAGCCTTCATCTCTGAGATGGAACCAAAGTCTGTGGACGAAGCCTTATTGGACGATTGCTGGATCCTCGCTATGCAAGAGGAGCTCAACCAGTTTCAACGCAGTGACGTTTGGACGCTGGTCTCCCTACCTAAGGATAAGTCTGTAATTGGAACCAAGTGGGTCTATCGCAACAAGCTGGACGAGGATGGCAAGGTGATAAGGAATAAAGCAAGGCTAGTTGCCCAAGGCTACTCACAAGAGGAAGATATTGATTATACTGAAACCTTTGCTCCAGTAGCTAGATTAGAAGCTATACGCATCTTTCTCTCATATGCTGCACATCATAACATCATGCTTTATCAAATGGATGTAAAAAGTGAATTCCTAAATGGTGTAATTAATGAAGAAGTATATGTTCTTCAACCACCCGGTTTTGAAGATCAGAACCGTCCTGAGCATGTATATAAGCTTAAGTAAGCTTTATATAGACTAAAGCAAGCTCCTAGAGCTTGGTATGAGAGACTCAGCTCTTTCCTAATGGAGAATGGCTTCTCAAGAGGAAAAGTGGACACAGCTCTTTTTAGAAAAGTAAATAAAAAGGAATTTATTGTTGCTCAAATTTACGTTGATGATATAATATTTGGTGCAACTGATGAATCTCTTTGCCAAGAGTTTTCTGAATTAATGCAAAGGGAATTTGAAATGAGCATGATGGGAGAACTAAAATTCTTCCTCGGACTTCAAGTAAAGCAAACTTCAGACGGAGTGTACATTCATCAGACGAAGTACACAAAGGAGCTTCTAAAACGCTTCAAGTTGGACGATTGTAAACCTATGAATACACCAATGCATCCAACGTCCGTGCTAAACAAAGATGATAAAGATAAAAGGGTAGACCAAAAGGTATATAGAGGTATGATTGGTTCCCTCTTATATCTAACTGCGTCCAGACCTGATATCATGTTTAGTGTTTGCTTATGTGCTCGTTTTCAATCTGATCCAAGAGAGTCTCATCTCTCAGCAGTAAAAAGAATCTTTAGATACCTAAAAGGTTCTACTAATCTGGGTCTTTTGTATAAGAAAATTGATGAATACAGATTAGTTGGATTCTGTGATGCTGATTATGCTGGAGACAGAATAGAAAGGAAAAGCACAAGTTGAGGGTGTCACTTCATTGGTGCTAATCTTGTCTCATGGTCAAGCAAAAGGCAAAGCACAATTGCTCTATCAACTGCTGAAGCTGAGTACATTGCTGCAGCCAGTTGCTGTTCACAACTGCTTTGGATCAAGCATCAGTTGGAAGACTACAACGTGTTTGTAAGCAACATCCCTATCATGTGTGATAACACTGCTGCTATTAATTTGTCAAAGAACCCCATACTGCATTCTAGAGCAAAGCATATAGAAATAAAACATCATTTTATTAGGGACTATGTGCAAAAAGGAACAATAGATATTCAATTTGTTGATACTGACCATCAATGGGCAGATATCTTCACTAAACCATTAGCCGAAGATAGGTTTATATTTATAAGAAAATATCTGAACATGCATTTCATTGATTGACTGAGAGTCCAATGCATGCGTCCAATATTTGCATTACGTCCAATATATGCTCACCCAATGTACTTTCTGAATGCTCATCTAATGCATTAATGAAACTCAATCTTTGTCGAATGAACCATTATCTTTCATTCCCTTAACTGAGTCAGTTTTTGTTTTCTTTATTTGCCAAAAATGCTTTTTACGGTTTCAAAGTCTGAACGTGTGTCAGGCATTTAATGCACGTCGTTTCGCTCTCTCTCTCTCTTTGAAAATACGAAAGGTTTTCGCTCTCTCTTCTCCTTTCTTTAAAACCTAAGTTCTGATAAAAATCAAACCTTTACAAAAAGCTTTAATCTTTCTTCTTGCATCTTCGAAAAGGAAAACCCTTTCTGAAAAACCCTTTTCTCTAAACATCCTCTCTGAAACTATGGCAACCTCTTCTGCTGCTGGCTCTAAGGGTAAAGGAAAAACCTTTAACGCTCAGATTGCTGATGTCATGATCGAGTACAAGTTTAACCTACAATTCCTGGCTGATAATGGGATTGACATCTTCTCTAACATCCATGCTGCTGGATGGTCAAGCTACTTTGAAGGTTCTCCAGTAATCTACCTTGCTCTAGTTAGGGAGTTCTGGACAAACCCCATTGTCTCTGCAAGAGAGATTCGCAACAAAGTGCTTGATACTGAAGTAATAGTATCTGAAGCAACCATCTCTAATGCGACTGGGTGCGCTCAATCAAGCATAACTGTTGAAGATGACTGGGAAGAAGAGATTGGTGATGCTTCCACCATCAGAGATTGTTTGTTGAAGAACTCAGGTGACAAACTCATAGCCTCAAAAATGACTGACAAGGCTAGGGTTCTTCACCAAATCTTGAACAAGGCTATCCTTCACAAGGTTGGGTCAAAGGATAATGTTTCAAAGGCTCACCAATTTTGTCTGGTTCATTTGATTCTTGAAAGGCAAATAAACCTTCCCCACCTACTCTTTTCCTTCTTCAAATATGCCATTGAAGGCTCTGGGAAGAATACTGCAATCATCTATGGTGCTCTTCTCTCAAAAATATTCGAAAAGCATATGATCTACGATGACCTTAAGAACATGGCTCCAGAAAGAAAGTTCAAATACTACGGAGTTCATGGCATTGAACGTGTGCATCAGCCTAAGTTTAGCAGGCAGAGTTTGGTGATGATGCAGTTGGACTGCCTCAAAAAGTCCAAACTTGAAGGAAAACAAAAAGGAGCTCAGACGCAAGGCTCAGAAGAAGCGTCTGAACAATGTGTCACTGCTGGACGCTCTGCTGAACGAGCTCGTCCAATAGCTAAGACTTCTTCTTCTCGTCCAAAGCTCATCGTCCAGCCATCCAGAAAAGGAAGCTAGTTCTAGCTCCCACTGGTGAGGATGACGAGGACAATCTACCCATCTCCAGGGTAGTTAAAGGGCCAAGATTGGAAACCTCATCTGCTGCACCTCTGCCTAAACCTTTGTCAACAAGGGCAAGGTCATCTCGAGCAAAGACCAAAGGTAATACTGAACCTATCTCCAGTTTAGTTATTATTTCTCCTATCGTCCAATCGTCTGAGATAGAAGACTTAACCTTTGAACCTTCCCTACCTCTCTCACCCACTAACCTACCACAAACTCAAACTCTCACCTCACCAAATGAACCCGAAGACTGGTTCACACCATGGGGAGATCACCCCTTCCAACCCTATGGTGCTCCCTACCCCAGACGGATCTTTCCCAAAAGCAAATATAGACGCCTCCCTGGAGTAGACTACAATAACAAATGCTCAATTTGGGCTGAGGTCAAACGCAAATTTCCTGTTCTATTCCTTAAACACACACCCCCCACTACAGAACCTCACCCCAAAAGCCCTCTTCCATTACCCGAGTATGAATTTGAACAACCCTCCACATCATCCACCTCACCACCTAAACTTCGCTATCACCCCATCCCATACACTTCAACTAAACCTCTGCCCTCTGAAACATACACTGCCCATGGACCCTTGGTTACCTGCCTTGAGAAGAAGATATTTCCTCCAAGGAAAGTCTATCCCAACCTTATCAAGGACAAGGCATTCCAATGGTGCCACTACAATATAAAGAGGCATGTTGTTCTTCGTCATGAAGACAAGAGAGGTTACAAGACGGAGTATGAAAGAAGGGCAAGGACGTTTGGCTTAAGCAACTACATTCTTGATCCCGACCTTTCTTTCATTCCAAGCTATCCATCAACTTGGAAGGAATATTCTGATGTCCGGGACTTTCTTCCTTACTATGCTGTGCGGAAGAAGTGTGACATGACTCGCGAAGCGAAGATCCATCACAACCTTCCAAAGAGATTTTGGTCAAAGTCATCTCGCACAAGAGTAGGAGTTGTTCCTCCTCGAGCTTGTCCAAGGCTCCCTATCCTAGATCCCAACAAGGATAAGGACCTTCGCAAAAGGCTTGAGTCATGGACGCTGCCTTACAAAAATGCATTTGATCCTCTGTTTTGGACAAAACATCGAGATGACTCTGGGGCTCTAGAAAGTATTTGGAAGAAAGATCCCCAATTCAGATTTGACCCAGATGCTAGGATCTATTGGGAAAACCACATCTGGAGATGCTCCCAAGAAGCATCATCATCTGGATTATCTGATGAGGAGAAAGCAGAGATTCGCGTCTACCCGAGACAATATCGAATCCGTGAAGCAGACTACATGATCATAGACGATATCTTTGGGATACCTCTTTATCCTAGAGATGTTTTGCCTATGCCTGCTATCAGATGGAGGGAAAACAAGTATGATGATGCTGATATCATACTTGAAGTGCTGCGTCCACCCGAACCTATCTTTGTTCCTCTTGTTCCTCCTACTCTCCCTCCTAAGCCGGTCATTCCTGAAGAGACTGGGGACACCGAAATCATCTATGCTGACCCTTCATCTGAAACTCATCATGAGGAAATGGAACAAGTTGCAGACTCAGCTCAGTCCAAGTCTCAACCTATCCCTCTCTCAATGATCCATCCTGTTGATCCATCTCCCTCTCAGGCTCTCAATGTTATTCCTGATCAAAGAGATGTGGACACAACACGGGCCACTGCTGAGAGTTCTGCCTCGGTTATTCCTCCTGAGTTTCAAGAGTTCGTCCAACGGACCATAGAAGCCAACAATGCGGTGCTCCTTCAGCAAATTGCGGCCATGCTCAAAGATTTCATTCCAAAACCTCCTCCCTCTTCTTAAAAATTTTGTTTTCTTTCAAATCAACTGACTATGATGTGTTTCTCACTCTTTTGTCTGATGACAAAAAGGGGGAAAAATGGATTGATTGAAGATTTAATATTTAAGGTTGATTGAATCTTTAAATGATACATGTGCTCATATGTGTTCATATCTGTCTTATATGCTTTAAATGTTTAAATGATTTAAATGATTAGAATGTTTGTCTTAGGGGGAGCCCTTCAGCTCCCTAGGACTCTTTGTTCAATCAAAATTAGTATGCTTTGTCATCATCAAAAAGGGGGAGATTGTTGGAACCAAAGTGGTCATGGTCCAGATAATCCCTTAAGTTTTGATGTTAACAAAGAGCTAATTTAAGATGAACAAAGATGTGTTATGGACTAACATTTTATATTAAGTGTGCAGGAGAAATCTAAATTGAGTCCAAAGACTATCCATAGTCCAAAGACTTTGTCTCGTCCAACATAGTCCAAAGACGTTATCTCGTCCAACATAGTCCAACACTTATTCTTGGTTTACGACTGGACGGTACTTTATAGAATCATTGAGTCCAAAGACTCTTTTGGTTACCCTCTGTAATAGCTAGTCCAATAAATGCTTTTAATTTCAAGCGCAAATACCCTGTAAAAGCATTTGAATTTACTATTCCCTGTAAAAGGCTTATACCCGTGGGACAAAACATTCTTTGTAATATTCGTACAAAAGTAAAGCATAAGCCAGAATGTCTCTGTCACCTAAAGAAGTTGACCTTCTTGTTTTGGATAAACGAAAGGCAACTTTCGTTCTACTCAGAAGATATGTCAGCACCACTTTTAGCTATCACCCTGATAGTCTATTCTGCTGATCAGAAACTTCAGAAGCTATCAGACTCAACGGATCAATTGCATTCAATGCTCATCAGAACAGATCCTTTTCCATCCGTTGAAGACTGAAGACTGCTCAAAGAAAAGAGGCTATATATACCTTCATCTTTTGAAAGTGCAAGGTGACCAAAAACCAACAACTAAACCGAACTTCAGCAAAAATACAAGTGAAGCAACACTTAGCATTTCAAAATCCTTCAAGAGATACAAGCAAATATTAGCTCAAGAGATAAAAGAGAAAATCTCAAGCTTGCAAAGCTAGAAAAGCTACTCTGATTCTCACTTTCATATTACTCTCTGTGTAGAGTTGTTTTCAAGAGTCTAAGCTTTAGTTTCGAATTCTCACATTTAGTGAGTTAGTAGAACAATCTTTTTCAAAACCTTAGCTTGGTTGAGCCTGAAGAGGCTTGTCTGTAAAAGAATACTTAGAGAACCTGAAGAGGTTGAGAATACTGCCTGAAGAGGTGTTGAATACTTTGTAACAAAAGGTTTTTGTTATAGTGGATAAAGCTCTCAAGTAGAGAGGACTGGACGTAGCTCTTTGGTGAAGAGTGAACCAGGATAATATCTTCGTGTTCCTTTCTCTCCCTTCTCTTACTTTAGTTTTTGTCTAACAAACTAACTGGGATTGAATTGCCTTTCATTACGCTGTCTTCTTGTCTTAGTCGAAACTAAGTGAGCGTCCAATTTGGAGTTTGGAAGAGCTCTCTTTGCTTTTAATCGTTTTAAGCGTCCAATCTTGCGAAAATCATTATCTGCTTACGAAAAGATTTTAAAACCGTCTAAAACACAATTCAACCCCCCTTCTTGTGTTTCAAACAGGTTCCTTCGGGGATTAGCTGCTTCAATGAGATCCTTTATTTTGGCAGGAGGAGAAATTACCAAATGTCTAGCATTCCCTCACGCTTGGCGCCAATGAGTCTTTTTTTCCTCAAATAAAAAGACTATACCTTCGCCCTATGAATATTAAGTAATAATAGCATGGCACTTCGAGTTGGATATGCAATTTTTTTTTCAAAACCATTCGATTATGTATCGAAAGAGTAGTATGAAAAAGGGGGTTATTTACGATTTGATCTGATCTATCGGGAGCCTATTTCAGTGTCACAAAATATTTTTGTTTTGAGTTTTCACATCGGAAAACTTTTAACAATATTTATTTTATGAAAGAATAGGAAAAACAAAAAAATTGTTTTTTATTTTATAACCATTTGAAAAAAAAAAAAAGAAACTTTGGGATTGCTAAATAACAGACGAAATAATAAAGCAAGGGAGCCGTCATAGTATTTTTTTTTTTGAAATACTCTAAAAAAGGAAGGATGGTTATTGGATCATTTACTGATATGGGTCTATCAGACCCAGTATATTTTCTATTTTTTCGATCTTCGATGTAAACTAAAAATCAATTCCATAGTATAGCCGTATGCAATATGCAAAAGAAGCCTGTACGGTTATTCAATTTTATCTTTGTTTTTTTTTTATTATTTTATTATTTTTTTCTCTCGCCTTATCGTGCGAGAGAGAAGAGACCTTTATGATGTTATATCATCAGGGTAATGATCCATCAACCCACTAGTTCTTTTTATAAGGCACAAACGGGAGAATTTATCCTAGAAGCGGAAGAATTATTGAAACTGCGCGAAACTATCACAAGGGTTTATGTACAAAGAACGGGCAAACCTTTATGGCTTGTATCTGAAGACATGGAAAGGGATGTTTTTATGTCAGCAGCAGAAGCCCAAGCCCACGGAATTGTAGATCTTGTAGCGGTTGCATAAAAGATTAACGAACGGCAAGGAAGGAGTCCGTGCAAATACATGATTTGAGATTTTATTTTATCTTCTTACTTAATCTTCTTACGGGATTTAAGGGAATAGTTCTATTAATAGAATATAAGTCATTCGTAATGATCGGGTTCGGATTGATCTAAACCAGCTCAGTATGTATACGACTCACCATGCCAACTATGAAACAACTTATTAGAAACACAAGACAGCCAATCTGAAATGTCACGAAATCCCCCACTCTTCGGGGATGCCCTCAGCGCCGAGGAATGTGTACTAGGGTGTATGTGTGACTCGTTCAAATCCATAGACTAAGACAAAAGAAAGAAAGGAAACAATTTATTCCAGTATCGGTAATCGGTTAAAAATCTATTAATAACATATATATTCTTCTATTGTGTATCAAATTTATGGTTTTGATTGGTGCCAACCCAATCACCTCAATTTGCAATTTAGGATGAAAAAAGCTTCCCCATTGGTATCAAATGGTTACCTCTTAAGCGGGGAAAATCCTATTTCAATTTAAAAAAGCGGAAAGATTATGCCTATTTTTGCAAGAACGGACTAAGAGGGTCAGCTACCCAGCTAATCTTCATACTTAAATACCATTACTGTATAGCTAGATTTCGTTGTGAAAGACCTATTATTAGATATTTCATGGGTAGAGCCAAAGAGTGTGAACTGTACAAGTTAACAATAAAATAACATTGATTAAATGAAGGGGGCTCCGATGTATAGAGAGGACCTGGCCGTTTAAAAAGTAATCATAGAAACGATGGAACTCACCATTTCTTTATCTATTTCTATTTAATTTACTATGTTTTTTTGATACCTAGTATCAATACAATTTCTTATTTTGTTTCGAGGTTAAATGCTTAGAAATAAAAAGAAAAAATCGTGGTTGGGAAGGTTATAGTAGCAAAAGCCATTGGAATTTTGATTTTATACATTGGAAGAATCTATTTTTGTTATTAATAGACTAGGAGCGGAAAAAAGAATAACTGAAAGAAAGGAAATCAAATAGTTATTCATAAAAAAAAAAGTCTTATTTTATTTATTCAATGACCAGAATTAAATGGGGATATATAGCTCAGAAACGGAGGACAAAAATTCGTTTATTTACATCAAGCTTTCGAGGGGCTCATTCAAGACCTACTCAACTATTACTCAAAAGAAAATAAAAGCTTTTTTTTTCGGCTCATCGGGATAGAGATAGGAAAAAAAGGGATTTTCGCGGTTTGTGGATCAGTCGAATAAATGCAGTAATTGGTGAGAATAAAAAAGATATATACTATAGTTATCATAATTTAATGTATAATCTGTACAAGAGGCAATTGCTTCTTAATCGTAAAATAGTTGCACAAATAGCTATATTAAAAGGAGATTGTCTTTTTATGATTGCCAACGAGATCATACAAAACTCTACTACTTTCCCGGAGACTGACTCCGGGAAAGTAGTAGAGTTATAGTCATCAAAATAACATCAAAATAAAATGAACAATCCGAATTGGATTGTCGTAGTTTTCGAACAAAACATCAATCCCCATTTGATTTGAGTTTAGATTCAAATTTGAATTCAATTGAAGAGTAACTCTATTTATTTTTTTAAGACTGATAGTAGTAGTTCTAGTGGTCAACTCACTTTTTTTCCTTTTTTAAGACTGATAGTAGTAGTTCTAGTGGTCAACTCACTTTTCTCAAGTTGTTTTCCATTATTAAGAAAAGGTAACGAAGATAAAATACGAGCTTGTTTTATAGCAATCGTAATTAATTGTTGTTGTTTTAAGGTCAATCTATTCACGCGTCTAGATAATATTTTTCCTTGTTCACTAATAAATCGACTAATTAAACTCATGTTTTTATAATCAATTCGATCCCCCAATTGCATCGGGGGCAAACGCCTACGAAGAGATCGCTTGGATTTAAGAAAGAGTCGCTTAGATTTATCCATGGTTTGTTTATTTCTATCTCGAAAATCCTATTTCTTACAAAAAAATGATTTATTTTGTTTTATTTCTATTTTTACTACCTACCTTTTATTTATTTAATATGAAAAATAGGTCATTTTTTTTCATGTTCCTTCCCTTTGTTTGGAAGGGTAACACAGAAGCGATCAATTTTATCTATTTCTTTATCTCTGCGTGAATCATATGTTTGCAACAACAAGGACAGAATTTTCTCAATTCCAATCGACTAGGCGTATTGTGTCGATTCTTTTGAGTAATATATCTGGAAATACCAGTTGATTCCTTATTTTTATTAACACTATTATGAGCACAATTGGTACATTCTAAAATAACCGTTACTCGGATATATTTACCCTTGGCCATGAACCTCCTTTGGGTTTTTGATTCACTTAACTCTTCAATTTTTGGATTCGAAGAAGAAAAAGAAAGGAACGAAAAAAGTAGAAGTTGATAATTCGAATTGCAGTGCAATATTTAAGTTTTCGTTTAAGTATCTTGTATGATATTGTTGCCCCTGCCCTAGCTATTCCATTTCAATTAATAATAGAGTGAGACCAGAATGGAAGTGAATTAATAATTTTCTATAATTATTAATTCATTTCCATTTCAGCTTGGGCCAGATCCAGATTCCGAGTTTCGCTGATGTTGAATTCACCTTTATTCTTTCTCTTTTAGAATTAGATTGGAATAAGTTAGAAAAGAGAAAGAATAAATAAAGAAGAAGAGGATTAATCACAGATATTGGATTGGATCTCGAATCTTCTTCAACCCTTCCTGTGCCAATAACTAGAATGAAAAAAAGGGGAATATCAATGCATCCGAGAATAAACGATTGATCTCTATCAAGAGACCGCTAAAGCCCCGAACCATAGAGTACTTATCACTGGTGCCACGGAGAGATATGTTTTTAGATCTTGCATTTAAAATCCTCCTTCTTTTTATTCTTTATTGTAATTTTTAATACATAATAACCTAGAGGAATAGGATCAGATGGTTATTTAGTTAATAAACACTTGTATTTGTCGGCAGAATTCCTAATTCAAATTGAAATGGACAATGATTCTTTAGATATTTTTTTAACAAAAAAGAAGTCTATTTCTGCCCGAGCGTTCCCTCAAAAAAATTTTCCGGTTTAGTTTAGGGAAATTTCCTATTTAATTTATTTATTTTCATACTTTATATATATATATATATATATATATATATATATATATATATATATATATATATATATATATATATTCTTTCTTTTCTATATTCTAATTATTATATTTTTTATTTAATTAAGTATTCTTATTTTATTCTATAGAATAAATATTTTTCTTTTTCATATCCTTATAATATACAATAGGAAACTAAAAAGAAAGAAAAAATGGCAGGATAATTGAATAATTGATATATATATATATATATATATATATATATATATATATATATATATCAACAGAGAAAAGAAAAATATGGAAAACAAGACAAAGATTCTTTACAATGACACTAGAAACCAATTGAGAGGGATATAGCGCAGCTTGGTAGTGCATTTGTTTTGGGTACAAAATGTCACGGGTTCAAATCCTGTCATCCCTATCCCTAACTATTACTTATCGACTTATCGTATGTATGAGCAGCAACAAGGGATCAATTGAGACCGATTCAGACATATACAATATCACAATATATTGATATTGTATATGTCTGAAAGATGTATTGGGGCCTCATAAAAATAAAAAATTATTTATGAGAATAAAGCGCTCTTAGTTCAGTTCGGTAGAATGCGGGTCTCCAAAACCCGATGTCGTAGGTTCAAATCCTACAGAGCGTGATTCCATTCTTGTGAGATCGAGAATGACACTGAAATATTTGAACAGCAGTCTCAAGTCCGAATTTGACACCTCCTGGGGATTAGGATTAAAACAAATAAATAGGAGGTCAATAAGCAAAAGAGATGTTAATTAATCAAAGGTCTAATTGATCACCACATTGATATTGTAAATAGGCAGTTACGAATAATCCAGCCAAAGGAACGGCCCCCACATTCAAAACCCCCTTTTTACCATTAGCAAGAACTTGTTTCACTTGCATATCATAAGGAATTCGAACAATCGCTTCAAATACAGTATCAGGAAGTACCGCTTGTGGGACCTCAATATCCACGGGCTTATTAGCTAAATGGCAATTGGCACATACAATATGGCCAGTTGCTTCGCGCGGATTTTCATAACCCTGCTGTGCAAAAATGGGATATTCATTTGAAATGGGTGCTCGAGTTATTGTATATATCATGAGCAATACGGAAATTGATCGAGTAATCTCTTCCTTTATCCAAGAAAAGGCATTTCTAGTTTGCATGGTCCAATCATTGATCCTGAAAATTTCTACTATAAAATTAGGTAGGATCACTGGCATAGTTCCCTATCCATGATTTTGCTATTTACTGAAAAAAATTTCCTGGAATAAGAATAAGTCAATTTTTGAATGTTTAGCTTTTGTACAAGATAAAAACTTTATAATTGGATCAGTGGATCGTTTTTTCAGTCATTCATTGAATGATAAATCACTACAAGTGACGAAGATACGCGATTTAAATAACGAAAAATCCAATATTTTAAAATTGTATCTAAAATTACTGGAAAAGTGAATCAAGACCAGATATAATTTGATCATTCTGAGCAAATCCAAAATCTTTATAGACAGAACCAATCATTAGTTCCCAACCATGGGTCAAATGGAATCCTATACATAAATCAGTGAATAAAAGAATAGAAAAAGCTTTTATTGTGTCACTTAAGTTATACAAGAATTATTGAACCCAAGAATTAAGAATAATAAGTTCTTGATTACCTAGAATAGAATAACCACTTAAAATAACGAAACAGATTATATTTATCGAGAAGTGCAAAATCGTATGGATACGATCTTTGTTGTGCGTCTTGATCAATTGGATGTTTTCTTTGTAGATTGCAGTACGAAGGTTTTGTAGACGTGTTTCAGGGTATTCCTTTAGCATTTCATCCAAGAGGAACAGTTCCTCGAATTCTATGAATTTTTTTAGAATACTCTTTTCTTGAAGGATATTCAAGAAATTTTCGGATTGCCTAGTATTCCACCAATTAGTAACCCAAGATTCCAGACTTTTATTAAATGTAAAAGAGATGCACCAGGGCAAAAAGACTATAGATGTAAGATATAGAAGGGGAATGAATGCTTTCTATTTTGGCATTTTTCGTCTTTAATGAACTCAGCTTCACCTCATTCGTCAACTCTATCTGATAATAATATTTCTATCAAGCATATGTTCTATTACAAGTCATAGAGCCTATATATATCTATATATTATATAAATATCTAAATCTATAATCTATTCCCGCATTTTTTTTTTCAAAATACTTCAATTGGTACATGCAAGAAATAGGTTTTTCTGAGCAGTAAAATCATACTGTCAGTGTAAAGCACAGATCGGGCTCCGTCTGGGTTTTCGACCAAAATTTAACCATAGCTTCCTACGATAGCGTAGAGCATGACTATGGTCTCGGATTATTTTATTTCACTCTCTAAACCCTCCAATAAAATACAAACAGATAAATAGTGTTTAAATAAAACGGAAAGCTCAAAAGCTTGAAAAAATTCGGGGCGTTACAGTAAGTTTCCATACCAAGGCTCAATCCAATTAAGTCTGTAGCGTCTACCAATTTCGCCATACCCCCCTTTTGTTTTAGATTGGGATATCATTAGGATACTTTTTTCATTTAAATTATGAAAATTATGCCAGAACTGTTGAATTGATTCAATACCGATTCCTATATTGAAAGATGTTTTCTCCTATTTGTGACACCCCCTTCGGGGGCACCACATGGTTACCTATTGCGGAAAATAAGATTTTCTAAGTATTTAACTTCTTATGAAAATCCGTGATAAAATTTTTCTTCTAACTTAGCTTACCATACCTCAACGTTACGTAAGCACGCATGTAAATAACCATCAAACAAAGTATACATAATAAGGTGTCTTAATATACTACATAGGCCTTAAACATACGGCCATTCAAAACATTCATGGCTTTCAGTAGCCAGAGCAATTAACTAGCTATTATTCAAAATAAAATAGGACATATCCTATAGCTGGTCGTACTCCAACAACATTGTGACTTCTCGTACGTCACACTCCTTCCGGGCCCTCAAGCATCAGGGAAAGGATCCCCAAATGTTTCGGTGGCATCTTGGAACTCATCTAAAGATGTAAGGGTGAGATACCAATATATGGATTCACACACGATAACCACATATATTACGCATCAATAGCACATAAGCATGTATAATTACCATGTATAAAGTTCTACTAGATAAACAAGTAGTATATCATAGGGTCTTATGCCCGACAGTCATCGTCATTTTCCAAAAGAAATGCATGACACTTCGATATTCATCATCTAATTCCTTACCTAATCTCCGGAGATACCAACACCATTTTATGGAAATTGAGTTGATCAAGCTCGATTGCCAATAAGGCACACCGTTGTTAAAACCATTGTGCACTGTCCAACACAAGGCACAGGCGATCACCGCTTATGGTTTTTCATTGTCCATCACCGTTTGAATATCCTGACCACCAAAATATCCAGAATAACACCGTTGGCACGTCTGCCGAATTTTAATGCATGGAAAAACGTTTCAAGTCTTGTCACTTTTCTTTGTGTTCGTTCTTTCGTTGTCGTAGCTCAAGGCTCTCGACTATTCATCGTTTACACCATTTTTAAAACCTTTCACCGTTAACACAGGACGAAACGTCCGAGTGCTCAATCGCGGATCCCTAGACCGATGCACCAGCCCAAGGTCCGTGGTAATAGAAAACATCATTCACCTTTAGTCACGTTTCCTCATAATAAGATGAGGACAAATAGTCCATAGGACACGCAATCCATAACACCGTTGCACGGCTTTTCGTACTGCTTTTACAGAACACTAGCATCCTGACGTCTCGTATGCTAGGATCACATTTTCATTGTTTATACATCGTTTTTCGTTCTGTGAAACACAAATGCAAAACGAAAACTCCACAACTCATCCAAGTTGTCGGATTTTACACCGTTGGGAAAACTTGTTTTATAGAAAAACTTTTCTATTTGAAAATGGTTTGAAAACCAACGAACTCTGATAAAAACTTAATTTTGGTTGAAAGTCCTTTCCCAAAGACCAACTTTTGAAAGGAAACAGCTGAGACCAAAATGTCATCCCAGAACAGCATTTCTGTTTTCAAAAACGTTTTCTGTGAATCTTTTCGGAATTAAAACATCGTTTTTAGCGTCAAAACATCCTAAGTTCCAAAAACTTGAATTTGTCCTGTTAATTTTACTTTTTCCACGTAAAGATTAATTTATTCTTAAAAACTAATTTTTCCTACTAACTTCATAAATTACTTTTGGATCCACTTTTTCTTTAGAAAAACAGCGTTGTTGAAAATACCCAACGTTTTCCACAAATAAATCTGTATCATTAATACGAAGCTTTTTAAAGCTTTTATCCCCATTACTTAATTGAGCACTGACCACTGTCAGGCTTCCCAATCAACAATCAACATCATAATATGTTTATAGCAGATAATACGGTTAAAACACATATTCAACTACTATAACACATATAAATCAACAATTATCAACAAATCAAATAATTGCCGAAAGTAAATAAATCAATCACCATACAACTTAATTACATATATACAAATCAAATATGATGACATGTAGTCATCGGGAGAATCCCTCAGGCATTTCCCCCCTTACGTCTTGAAGTTCCCGGTAAGCACAAAGTTGTCCGATCGGTCCACGAATTCTCCCGATTCCTTGTCCGATTACTCGTCGGCAACTAAACACAATCAAACAACCAATACAACAACTTTAAAACTCAAAAATTCTCTCCTAATTCCCCCTCCTACCTTCGGCCATGGGTAAGAAAATATGGCTAGGGAGTTCATAAAATTCTCATCTCTTGGATTCCATACTTATTAGGTGTGGTAAGACTAGATCAAAGTCTATTACACCAAAACTTGAACCAAAACTCCCTTCACTCATCAATGGAGGTTTCAGCCCCTTTTTTCCAATTGAGCTAGAGAGCTCTTTTGGTTTCCAACTCTTGGATCATGGTAGACCATCATGAACTAGGATCAAAGAAATTGATTTCACATAAACATGAGCTTTCTATGATTTTCTAGAGATTTTTGAATTTAGAACTTAGAAGTTTTAAACAAGAACTAATTTAAGAACCATGAAACTTATGGATCAAAGAGAGTAAGTATTAGAGATTTTACCTCTTGAAGCTTGAAAAACAAAATGAAGAAGAAAGCTTGCACTTGAAGACAACAATGGAGGTTTGAAGAAAATGATTAAGATGAAGAAGAGAAATGTGTAGGAAAACAAAGGGAGGGAGGGTGTATTTATAGGAGGAGTAACCGCCCCTCCTTGGTGGGATTTTGGCCCATGGCCCAATTTGTAGATATTTTATGGCAAAAGAGTAATTTCTCCTTGGAATAAAATTGTCCTTTCAACAAAAGATCTCATAAATATCTAGATATTTCCAGAAAATATCTAGATATTTTCAGAAACGTAATGATGACAGTGATGAGTCACCGGCATGCCATCCTAGGCGATGTGACTTCATGTTCATCCGTTTTTAGTCCCGTTACTTTCACGATTTAGTATTTCGCCCCAAGAAAGTCGTGAAAACTTATTTATTTTAAAAAATTTCAAAATCGCCAATTGTAACACGCCGAAAATCCTATATCTGTGAATAATGAATTTTATTTGCTTAAATTAGTTTATTTATTTTATTGGGTGCGTTATCATAGTCTATACACTTTTATAAGGCAAATATTATGCTATTGTTAATATTATTATTATGTATTTAGAAAAATATTATTTAAGTAATTTAAATAATATGATTGAAGGAAATTATTTTTCAAACTTAATCTATTTGATTTTAGATTTGAAAATAAAATGGTTTGGATTTAATCAAAAACTTATTTTGGACTATTGATTTCCTAGGTTGATAAATTTAATCATCAATCTCTATCTTATTTTGAATTTTGAAATTTTAGATTTGTTTCTCTTTGCTTCTAGATTAAAGGGTCAGATTTATTTCTTTTTTTGACTTAATCTCAACTACTCAATTTTTACCTATAACTACAAAAAAGAAAAAAAAAAAAAAAAGAGAAAAGACCCAGCAACCCCACCCCCACCGCCTGACTCTCTCTCTCTCTTTCTTTCTCTCTTTCTTTTTCTTTCTTTTCTTTCTTCTCCTTTCTCTTTCTTTTCCGCTCCTGGACGGCGTTCTCCCTCTCTCTCTAAATTTTCTCTCCTTCTCTCTTCATTTCCGGCCAACTCCGGCCACCCCTCACAAAACCAAAATCATAGAAATGTTCCTTATCTTCTCCTCTACAATTCTAACCAAACATTTTTCCAAACGGAGAAAGTTGACGACGGGGCCACCGCCACTGTTTGGGCGTTTTCCGGCCACCGTCCGGCCACCTTTCACCAAACCAACCTTGTAACTTTACTCTCCTCACCTTCCTCTACATTTCTAGCCCAACATTTTTGCAAACGGACAACGTTGACGGCGGAGCCACCGTAGAACCGCCACTGTTATGGGGTTTTCCGGCCACCGTCTGGCCTCCCTTTCCAGAAATGAACCAACCACGTGGAAGGCGACATCTTCATCCACGTTTTGGACCAAGCACCGCCACTGCCACCGCCGGAGCCGCCGTGCGCCGCCACCGTGCGCCACCGCCGGACCGCCGGAGCTGCTCTTTCTTCCTCCTGGGTAAAAATCCTCCATTCATTTATCTTGGTTTTTGATTTCATGAGGAACCCTAACCCTAAATCCCCAATTCAAAACCCTAGCATTTTAATTTCATGCTTTAAATGTGAAATTGATTATGTTTTTATGCAATTGGGTATATCAATTTCAAGTTCCCTATGTCAACTGTTCAAATCCCCCTTTGAATTTGGATTTCCCCAATTTTACTAAATTCCTAAATCTTTATCTTACTATAATTATGAAATTAATTCTGTTTTAGTACAATTAGGGTAGTTAATTAATGATTCCCGAAGATAATTTTATATTTCCGTGACCAAATTGGTTTTTCCCAAATTGATTTTATTGGAAAAGTAATTTGATTGGACTAAGTAAAATATTTAAAATCATTAGATTATGTTTTTAAATGATGATTAGTTAATTGATATGTTGTTTGGATGCTGAATGTGCTTGGATGTTATTTCTTGGTTTTTGGGTTGTGGCTATCCTTACTTGGGGGAGCTGGATATGCATTCTCGGAGTTGTTGTGGAGTTAGGACGTTTGGATTTGATGCTTGGAGTTGTTCATCAGAGAGACTTCATTTAAGGTAAGGGGATAAACCTGAGGAACTCCATTTCCGACAGCTATGTGCTGCATCGGTGTTTGTATTGTATTTAAATACTCTGTATCTGATTGTTGGTTGATTGCTTGGTTTACTGCTGCTGATTTGAGTATGTATGATACAACTGCTGATATAGTTGAATACATGCTATAATTGCTGAATAATTGTATGGATGTATCGTGTGCCCTGCTGTGGGATTTAAGGCGTTAGAGGACCTAATTTTGATTAGGATCCGACATCGTGTAACTTAAAAACTTTAAAAGTCTGAAATGTTAAATTGAGGAAATAAATATGTTTTATTGTTTCAGTTTAATTTAAGAGAGAATAAATGAATTATCTCTTTAGAAATAAAATAATTTGAAATAAAATATAACGAACAGCTGCTTTTAAGAAAAATCAACTTAAAAGAGCAAAGTTGTGAAAATGTGGGTTTTAATAACGAAAAACGATGTTTTTAAATTAAATAGGGCGTTAGAGACCTTTATTAGTTTTGAAATTAATAAAGTCAACCGTTTGAGGAAAAACGCTTGAGAAATGTGATTTTCAAAATTTATTGGTTTTATCCAAGGAAAAAGGTTTTTACAAGCTTTGTTTTAAGGTTTGTGTTTTACTGAAAAACAACGAAAGAAAAAGAAATAGTCTGTGGACTACATTTTGTTTTATGTAAAACCGATCTCGATGACTTTGTGTAAGTATCGGAGATTTGGGTTTTGATTTTCGAGTTTTCAAGAAAAGTGGTTTTAAAAGCTTAGAAACTAGAAACCGAGACGTCGGGGTTCTAGGGTTCTGTAGAACACGTGGATCAAGGATCCGTGCTAGTTGTGATCCTGTCGGCTTAAGGACGATCTTTGTGGTCCTGTAAGCTTGAGGATGTTTTTATATCTTGAATCCGGCATCCTTGACTGGTGCATCGGTTAGGGGTGTTGGGATTTAAGTTGTTTTGGACTAAGTGTTCTGTCTTGAGAAAATATGTTTTGGAGGCTTAAAGAGTCTAAGACATTATGGTGGTTGTTAGCATTGATGCTACAACGAGGAAATATTGATGCGACAAAGATCAATTATCGAAAACTAGATAGTTTTCTCATGCATTAAATGCGGGGCAGACGTGCCGTGAAACGGGGGACCTTGATAAGCAAGGAGAACCTGAGATGACTTATTTGCCATAACATTGTGCCTTGATGGACAATGGTGTCATACGTGTTCTTGGAACGTATTGTGCCTTGAGTTGGACAATATAGTATGACCATATTCTTGTGGAGTACTTCTGATTGCGCCCCCATGTGAGAATCGCGTAGTGTCATGGGATTCAAAGTACTCATTTCTGGGCCAAATATTGGTGTTAATCTTTAGAGCCTGATCAGCTCATTGCGAATGGTGATGGGATTTCCGGAAATCTAGTTTGAATATTAGTTGAGATATATGGAAGTGCCATGCATACGTTTAGAGGATAACGTTGATTGTGGGGTACGAAGCCCTTGTGCCTTTACTGCTGTTAGTGCTTGATTATACATGCTATACTATCTGATGTATGATGATTTGAATGAGTTATATTATACGAATCTGTTGTTTTGGATTGGGCATATAGTTGTCGTTTATGGATTCATATATTGGTTTCTCACCCTTGCCTGTACATGTTGGACACCCTGTGTGTTTTTGGATACATGTACAGATGTTTTGTTAACAGTCTTCTAAATCACTCTGGGACCCTCTAGCTTGAGTGCTTGAGGCTGACGACGAAGAGGTGTAGTTTGTTGACGACGAGACCTAGTCTCATTGGTACGACTTATGTTAGACAGTAAGTTTTATTGTCCATAGAATTCTTTTGTCAGACCAGCTCTTAAGATTTATAAATGTGTAAGTTCAGTCTTCCGACTGTGACTATGAGTGTTGTGCATTGAGAGATTCGAAGTATGTATGCCTAATGGCAGAACTAGAATTATTGTCATATATGATGAGTTTCATTTTGTTTCCTTGGATTGTTAAAGCTTTTCTTTTGGTATCAGATTTTCGCAATTATTATAGAGTTATTTTCGAAAACGTCTTTTATTAATAAGGGTAAATGGATATTTTGGGTTACAAAAGTGACACCCGGAGGAGAGGGGTGTTACAGAGTGGTATCAGAGCTGGTCGATTTCTTTCGGGATCTAGGTTATGGATTCATTGTGTTTTTGCTGTGTTTACTCTGTGTTTTGATTGGATAGAGGTCAGTAGGTGGAAGAACAGTCTATGATGACTTGCTCCTTTTGAAATCCGACCAATTGGATTGATTGGATCCGATGATCCAGATGTGTTCAGGCAGGTTCTCTGTATCGCAAGGCGAACAGGATTTCGCGTCGCGAGGCAGAGAAGGGATGTTTTGCTTCTCAGGCATGTTCTCTGTATCGCGAGGCGAACAGGATTTCGCGTCGCGAGGCAGAGAAGCTTCCCAGATATGTTCTCTGCATCGCGTGGCGAATGGGATTCGCGTCGCGAGGCAGAGGAGTAGTGTTTTCCTCTCGGGCAGGTCCCCTGCATCGCGTAGCGAACTGGATTTCGCGTCACGAAGCAGAGGGCATGTTTTCGTATCGCGGGGCGAATGAACTTTCGCGTCGCGAGGCCGAGAGTTGTGTTTTGTTTCTCTGGCAGGCTTCCTGGATCGCGAGGCGAAGGAGCGTTCGCGTCGCGAGTCCGAGGAGCTGTTCCTTGTCTTTCAAGCAGACTCTCTGGTTCGCGTGGCGAGAACTGTCTCGCGTCGCGATGCCGAGAGTTGGGATGTTTCTACTCGGGCTGACCCTTTGTCTCGCGTCGCGAGGGTACGGTCGCCTGGCGAGTAACTGGTTTCTTGTTCTTCTTTTTATTTCCTTCTTGGAAATAATGTATGTGTATAATTTATCTGAGTTACTAAGACTCTGAACTAGCAAGTAAGGGAAGACTCCTTTATATGTGAAGGAAGTTCGATTGTTGGGAAAGTTGCCAAGGAAAACAAGTGTACCTTAGACAAGTAGAGGAATACCAAAAGTTTCGGAAGTAGCTGCGTAGGTGGTTAGTAAGCGACCAAAGGGACGACAAGATAACGACATGTTTACAAATAGAGTTGAGAGACTGGAATGGAATCCAGGTGGAGCAATGGAAGTGTAGTAAGGACTAAGGCTTGATGATTTGAACAAAATGAAAATTTGTATAGCTATGTTATGATAATTCAATGTAGAATTAATCATATTGTTTTAAGTTAGCCGATACCCCTGATGGGAGTCCTTGTGTTAAAGGATAGATAACCCTATAATGTTGAAAGAGAGAAGACTTAGGAGCCCGATAATATTTCACCGATGATGTCCCTGGAAGTGTGGTATCGCGTGAAGTTTCTTCTGTTAGTATCTTAAGAAATGATTGGAACCTCCACTGTTTGTGGATTTGATGGATAAGACTTTTTGTCTCCATTAGGACAGATTGAGGTTTATGTGTTGTGGGTAGATTTGTGATCCATGCTGATGATGGTAAGGGGTATGTATGATACCTAAGTATACTTTTTCAAAGGTTACGACTGATCAGAGACTGAGTGGAAGAAAGAATGGAAGCAAGTCTTTAGCGACGGATTAGTAGTAGAGAGTAATTGACTAGCATGTGAAAAAGCTGATGATAAGTTTCTAAAGTTCGTTTTATTTATCCTAGAGAGTATGACCTTGTTGAATTGTTTCCCTGTCTAAACAATAGGTGACACACGTGTATGCGTGTTTTGTTGGGTTCTAATCGGGTTAAAGCCTTGTAAGAACTCATGATCAGTAAATGGTAATTATATATATGTAGCACCTTGTTTATCCTTTTGATATTATGTCGGACATCTGAATGAGGTGCCTATCGTGTAAGACTTTCAGGAGAATTTTCTGAAAATGTTCCAAGTTTGTGTTGCGAAGGATGTGGAGTTTCGATTGATCTAGTTTCTAGAGTCAGTCAGACCTCCATCGTTTTGTGTTGAATGTCGTCGCCTACAACTCTAATCGGGTTAGTCTACATGAAATGGAGTATTCATCCATTTCTTAATAAAATTGTTATCGACGGAGAAGTTCTTGTTTACTCTAGGAGCCACGATGAACATGAGGAAACCCTGTGGCACGTATTGCGGACCCTACGTGAGAAAAGCTGTCGTGAAGTTGCTTAAGCGCGAGTTTTGACTCGATGGTAGTGAAAATTCTTAAAGCATGCGATCCCAAACGAGTATTTGTACTCTCACTCCTACATAATCCTCAGTGTATTAGACATTTGAGTGAGTTGGTTTAATAGTATCCATGGGTCTGGATATTTTCATATCATTTCATTGAAAGTTTTGTTATGACTATTCCTTGGGTTGTAACACAAACGACTTCTTGATATTGGAAGTTTCTTGATGTCTAATCACCTTTACCTTCGGTAAATGTGATCTAATCTGATTCTTGGCCAGACTATTCATTTATTGATTCCCTAATCGGTTGGGAGATTCTTGTGAAAGAAGGAACTTTATTAGAGTCATGGGTTGTAAATATGTATTAGCTATGCATTTTTACACTCATGAACCTACTGAAGAATCTTTTTACATACTGGATATTCCTGCATTCTTTTCATAGTGGTAAAGTTCTTCCATATACTTTCTTATGAGAGTGAGACCAAGAAAATTTTCTTGTTGGAAATTTCTTTCCTTAATCCTTATGGATCGAGTAGAGACCGAGTTCAACAGATCACTTTCAACTCGAGTGGACGAGCAAGGAAAACGATTTGATCTTTGGAAGGTTAGTTAAGAGTAAGTGTAGTATCTACTGCGACAATTCCTTTTATAGGATAAATAAGAAATGATGAGAGTTGGTTAAAGTATAGTTATGACTGATAAGATGTGAACCTTTAAGATCAATCTCAGTAAGTGAGACAATTATCATAAGTCAAGTATTGATCGGGACATAATAGTAGTTAGGAGGTCAAGGGTAATTATCGATGTCTGTGGTTAAGATTGATTGTATGATTTTGGAGAATTGTAGGAAAGTGGCCTTGGTAGTTTGGTAGTTTTACCTAAGCTGAAGATTTATAGAAAAGGGGAATTCTTGAGTGAAACTAAGTTGTTAGCGAAGTTTAAAATTTATGTACCTTATGTGAATTCTTTTGGTTGTAGTTGTAGTTGCATTAATAGGTGCAACCATGTTTTGTAAGGTTGAGATGCATGATCGTGATGTAAATTGAAGAGATGGACTATGTTAAAAAAGAAAACTAAGACTAGGATTCGATATCTTGGATAGGGACTGATGGATGTGTTGTGATAGGAAGGTGTACCGTAATTTAAAATAAGTATGTGGAAGGAAGACTTCCTAAATGAATTAAAAGTGAAAGAGAAGTTGTTAAGTTTAATTATGCCTCTCACATGTGAGAAGATTAAGGTAGTATATTGAGGAGAAGGAGTATGGATTGAGGAGAAGTGATTTGATTTTAACGATAAATCGAACGGATAATAGGCATGAAGTTTGTTAGTAAGTTACAAGTGTTATCTAAGGAAGAAGTACGTACGGGAAGTACTTTGTGGAAACTGAGGATGAAGAGATCTTGTCTAGTTGAGCCACGAAATTTCGAGGACGAAAAATTTTTTTTTTAGTGGGGTAGTATTGTAACACCCCGAAAATCCTATATTTGTGACTAATGAATTTTATTTACTTAAATTAGTTTATTTATTTTATTGGGTGCGTTATCATAGTCTATACACTTTTATAAGGCAAATATTATGCTATTGTTAATATTATTATTATGTATTTAGAAAAATATTATTTAAGTAATTTAAATAATATGATTGAAGGAAATTATTTTTCAAACTTAATCTATTTGATTTTAGATTTGAAAATAAAATGGTTTGGATTTAATCAAAAACTTATTTTGGACTATTGATTTCCTAGGTTGATAAATTTGATCATCAATCTCTATCTTATTTCGAATTTTGAAATTTTAGATTTGTTTCTCTTTGCCTTTAGATTAAAGGGTCAGATTTATTTCTTTTTTTGACTTAATCTCAACTACTCAATTTTTACCTATAACTACAAAAAAGAAAAAAAAAAAAAAAAGAGAGAAAAGACCCAGCAACCCCACCCCCACCGCCTGACTCTCTCTCTCTTTCTTTCTCTCTTTCTTTTTCTTTCTTTTCTTTCTTCTCCTTTCTCTTTCTTTTCCGCTCCTGGACGGCGTTCTCCCTCTCTCTCTAAATTTTCTCTCCTTCTCTCTTCATTTCCGGCCAACTCCGGCCACCCCTCACAAAACCAAAATCATAGAAATGTTCCTTATCATCTCCTCTACAATTCTAACCAAACATTTTTCCAAACGGAGAAAGTTGACGACGGGGCCACCGCCACTGTTTGGGCGTTTTCCGGCCACCGTCCGGCCACCTTTCACCAAACCAACCTTGTAACTTTACTCTCCTCACCTTCCTCTACATTTCTAGCCCAACATTTTTGCAAACGGACAACGTTGACGGCGGAGCCACCGTAGAACCGCCACTGTTATGGGGTTTTCCGGCCACCGTCTGGCCTCCCTTTCCAGAAATGAACCAACCACGTGGAAGGCGACATCTTCCTCCACGTTTTGGACCAAGCACCGCCACTGCCACCGCCGGAGCCGCCGTGCGCCGCCACCGTGCGCCACCGCCGGGACCGCCGGAGCTGCTCTTTCTTCCTCCTGGGTAAAAATCCTCCATTCATTTATCTTGGTTTTTGATTTCATGAGGAACCCTAACCCTAAATCCCCAATTCAAAACCCTAGCATTTTAATTTCATGCTTTAAATGTGAAATTGATTATGTTTTTATGCAATTGGGTATATCAATTTCAAGTTCCCTATGTCAACTGTTCAAATCCCCCTTTGAATTTGGATTTCCCCAATTTTACTAAATTCCTAAATCTTTATCTTACTATAATTATGAAATTAATTCTGTTTTAGTACAATTAGGGTAGTTAATTAATGATTCCCGAAGATAATTTTATATTTCCGTGACCAAATTGGTTTTTCCCAAATTGATTTTATTGGAAAAGTAATTTGATTGGACTAAGTAAAATATTTAAAATCATTAGATTATGTTTTTAAATGATGATTAGTTAATTGATATGTTGTTTGGATGCTGAATGTGCTTGGATGTTATTTCTTGGTTTTTGGGTTGTGGCTATCCTTACTTGGGGGAGCTGGATATGCATTCTCGGAGTTGTTGTGGAGTTGGGACGTTTGGATTTGATGCTTGGAGTTGTTCATCAGAGAGACTTCATTTAAGGTAAGGGGATAAACCTGAGGAACTCCATTTCCGACAGCTATGTGCTGCATCGGTGTTTGTATTGTATTTAAATACTCTGTATCTGATTGTTGGTTGATTGCTTGGTTTACTGCTGCTGATTTGAGTATGTATGATATAACTGCTGATATAGTTGAATACATGCTATAATTGCTGAATAATTATATGGATGTATCGTGTGCCCTGCTGTGGGATTTAAGGCGTTAGAGGACCTAATTTTGATTAGGATCCGACATCGTGTAACTTAAAAACTTTAAAAGTCTGAAATGTTAAATTGAGGAAATAAATATGTTTTATTGTTTCAGTTTAATTTAAGAGAGAATAAATGAATTATCTCTTTAGAAATAAAATAATTTGAAATAAAATATAACGAACAGCTGCTTTTAAGAAAAATCAACTTAAAAGAGCAAAGTTGTGAAAATGTGGGTTTTAATAACGAAACACGATGTTTTTAAATTAAATAGGGCGTTAGAGACCTTTATTAGTTTTGAAATTAATAAAGTCAACCGTTTGAGGAAAAACGCTTGAGAAATGTGATTTTCAAAATTTATTGGTTTTATCCAAGGAAAAAGGTTTTTACAAGCTTTGTTTTAAGGTTTGTGTTTTACTGAAAAACAACGAAAGAAAAAGAAATAGTCTGTGGACTACATTTTGTTTTATGTAAAACCGATCTCGATGACTTTGTGTAAGTATCGGAGATTTGGGTTTTGATTTTCGAGTTTTCAAGAAAAGTGGTTTTAAAAGCTTAGAAACTAGAAACCGAGACGTCGGGGTTCTAGGGTTCTGCAGAACACGTGGATCAAGGATCCGTGTTAGTTGTGATCCTGTCGGCTTAAGGACGATCTTTGTGGTCCTGTAAGCTTGAGGATGTTTTTATATCTTGAATCCGGCATCCTTGACTGGTGCATCGGTTAGGGGTGTTGGGATTTAAGTTGTTTTGGACTAAGTGTCCTGTCTTGAGAAAATATGTTTTTGAGGCTTAAAGAGTCTAAGACATTATGGTGGTTGTTAGCATTGATGCTACAACGAGGAAATATTGATGCGACAAAGATCAATTATCGAAAACCAGATAGTTTTCTCATGCATTAAATGCGGGGCAGACGTGCCGTGAAACGGGGGACCTTGATAAGCAAGGAGAACCTGAGATGACTTATTTGTCATAACATTGTGACTTGATGGACAATGGTGTCATACGTGTTCTGGGAACGTATTGTGCCTTGAGTTGGACAATATAGTATGACCGTATTCATGTGGAGTACTTCTGATTGCGCCCCCATGTGAGAATCGCGTAGTGTCATGGGATTCAAAGTACTCGTTTCTGGGCCAAATATTGGTGTTAATCTTTAGAGCCTGATCAGCTCATTGCGAATGGTGATGGGATTTCCGGAAATCTAGTTTGAATATTAGTTGAGATATATGGAAGTGCCATGCATACGTTTAGAGGATAACGTTGATTGTGGGGTACGAAGCCCTTGTGCCTTTACTGCTGTTAGTGCTTGATTATACATGCTATACTATCTGATGTATGATGATTTGAATGAGTTATATTATATGAATCTGTTGTTTTGGATTGGGCATATAGTTGTCGTTTATGGATTCATATATTGGTTTCTCACCCTTGCCTGTACATGTTGGACACCCTGTGTGTTTTTGGATACATGTACAGATGTTTTGTTAACAGTCTTCTAAATCACTCTGGGACCCTCTAGCTTGAGTGCTTGAGGCTGACGACGAAGAGGTGTAGTTTGTTGACGATGAGACCTAGTCTCATTGGTACGACTTATGTTAGACAGTAAGTTTTATTGTCCATAGAATTCTTTTGTCAGACCAGCTCATAAGATTTATAAATGTGTAAGTTCAGTCTTCCGACTGTAACTATGAGTGTTGTGCATTGAGAGATTCGAAGTATGTATGCCTAATGGCAGAACTAGAATTATTGTCATATATGATGAGTTTCATTTTGTTTCCTTGGATTGTTAAAGCTTTTCTTTTGGTATCAGATTTTCGCAATTATTATAGAGTTATTTTCGAAAACGTCTTTTATTAATAAGGGTAAATGGATATTTTGGGTTACAAAAGTGACACCCGGAGGAGAGGGGTGTTACAGAGTGGTATCAGAGCTGGTCGATTTCTTTCGGGATCTAGGTTATGGATTCATTGTGTTTTTGCTGTGTTTACTCTGTGTTTTGATTGGATAGAGGTCAGTAGGTGGAAGAACAGTCTATGATGACTTGCTCCTTTTGAAATCCGACCAATTGGATTGATTGGATCCGATGATCCAGATGTGTTCAGGCAGGTTCTCTGTATCGCGAGGCGAACAGGATTTCGCGTCGCGAGGCAGAGAAGGGATGTTTTGCTTCTCAGGTATGTTCTCTGTATCGCGAGGCGAACAGGATTTCGTGTCGCGAGGCAGAGAAGCTTCCCAGATATGTTCTCTGCATCGCGTGGCGAATGGGATTCGCGTCGCGAGGCAGAGGAGTAGTGTTTTCCTCTCGGGCAGGTCCCCTGCATCGCGTAGCGAACTGGATTTCGCGTCACGAAGCAGAGGGCATGTTTTCGTATCGCGGGGCGAATGAACTTTCGCGTCGCGAGGCCGAGAGTTGTGTTTTGTTTCTCTGGCAGGCTTCCTGGATCGCGAGGCGAAGGAGCGTTCGCGTCGCGAGTCCGAGGAGCTGTTCCTTGTCTTTCAAGCAGACTCTCTGGTTCGCGTGGCGAGAACTGTCTCGCGTCGCGATGCCGAGAGTTGGGATGTTTCTACTCGGGCTGACCCTTTGTCTCGCGTCGCGAGGGTACGGTCGCCTGGCGAGTAACTGGTTTCTTGTTCTTCTTTTTATTTCCTTCTTGGAAATAATGTATGTGTATAATTTATCTGAGTTACTAAGACTCTGAACTAGCATGTAAGGGAAGACTCCTTTATATGTGAAGGAAGTTCGATTGTTGGGAAAGTTGCCAAGGAAAACAAGTGTACCTTAGACAAGTAGAGGAATACCAAAAGTTTCGGAAGTAGATGCGTAGGTGGTTAGTAAGCGACCAAAGGGACGACAAGATAACGACATGTTTACAAATAGAGTTGAGAGACTGGAATGGAATCCAGGTGGAGCAATGGAAGTGTAGTAAGGACTAAGGCTTGATGATTTGAACAAAATGAAAATTTGTATAGCTATGTTATGATAATTCAATGTAGAATTAATCATATTGTTTTAAGTTAGCCGATACCCCTGATGAGAGTCCTTGTGTTAAAGGATAGATAACCCTATAATGTTGAAAGAGAGAAGACTTAGGAGCCCGATAATATTTCACCGATGATGTCCCTCGAAGTGTGGTATCGCGTGAAGTTTCTTCTGTTAGTATCTTAAGAAATGATTGGAACCTCCACTGTTTGTGGATTTTATGGATAAGACTTTTTGTCTCCATTAGGACAGATTGAGGTTTATGTGTTGTGGGTAGATTTGTGATCCATGCTGATGATGGTAAGGGGTATGTATGATACCTAAGTATACTTTTTGAGAGGTTACGACTGATCAGAGACTGAGTGGAAGAAAGAATGGAAGCAAGTCTTTAGCGACGGATTAGTAGTAGAGAGTAATTGACTAGCATGTGAAAAAGCTGATGATAAGTTTCTAAAGTTCGTTTTATTTATCCTAGAGAGTATGACCTTGTTGAATTGTTTCCCTGTCTAAACAATAGGTGACACACGTGTATGCGTGTTTTGTTGGGTTCTAATCGGGTTGAAGCCTTGTAAGAACTCATGATCAGTAAATGGTAATTATATATATGTAGCACCTTGTTTATCCTTTTGATATTATGTCGGACATCTGAATGAGGTGCCTATCGTGTAAGACTTTCAGGAGAATTTTCTGAAAATGTTCCAAGTTTGTGTTGCGAAGGATGTGGAGTTTCCATTGATCTAGTTTCTAGAGTCAGTCAGACCTCCATCGTTTTGTGTAGAATGTCGTCGCCTACAACTCTAACCGGGTTAGACTACATGAAATGGAGTATTCATCCATTTCTTAATAAAATTATTATCGTCGGAGAAGTTCTTGTTTACTCTAGGAGCCACGATGAACATGAGGAAACCCTGTGGCACGTATTGCGGACCCTACGTGAGAAAAGCTGTCGTGAAGTTGCTTAAGCGCGAGTTTTGACTCGATGGTAGTGAAAATTATTAAAGCATGCGATCCCAAACGAGTATTTGTACTCTCACTCCTACATAATCCTCAGTGTATTAGACATTTGAGTGAGTTGGTTTAATAGTATCCATGGGTCTGGATATTTTCATATCATTTCATTGAAAGTTTTGTTATGACTATTCCTTGGGTTGTAACACAAACGACTTCTTGATATTGGAAGTTTCTTGATGTCTAATCACCTTTACCTTCGGTAAATGTGATCTAATCTGATTCTTGGCCAGACTATTCATTTATTGATTCCCTAATCGGTTGGGAGATTCTTGTGAAAGAAGGAACTTTATTAGAGTCATGGGTTGTAAATATGTATTAGCTATGCATTTTTACACTCATGAACCTACTGAAGAATCTTTTTACATACTGGATATTCCTGCATTCTTTTCATAGTGGTAAAGTTCTTCCATATACTTTCTTATGAGAGTGAGACCAAGAAAATTTTCTTGTTGAAAATTTCTTTCCTTAATCCTTATGGATCGAGTAGAGACCGAGTTCAACGGATCACTTTCAACTCGAGTGGACGAGCAAGGAAAACGATTTGATCTTTGGAAGGTTAGTTAAGAGTAAGTGTAGTATCTACTGCGACAATTCCTTTTATAGGATAAATAAGAAATGATGAGAGTTGGTTAAAGTATAGTTATGACTGATAAGATGTGAACCTTTAAGATCAATCTCAGTAAGTGAGACAATTATGATAAGTCAAGTATTGATCGGGACATAATAGTAGTTAGGAGGTCAAGGGTAATTATCGATGTCTGTGGTTAAGATTGATTGTATGATTTTGGAGAATTGTAGGAAAGTGTCCATGGTAGTTTGGTAGTTTTACCTAAGCTGAAGATTTATAGAAAAGGGGAATTCTTGAGTGAAACTAAGTTGTTAGCGAAGTTTAAAATTTATGTACCTTATGTGAATTCTTTTGGTTGTAGTTGTAGTTGCATTAATAGGTGCAACCATGTTTTGTAAGGTTGAGATGCATGATCGTGATGTAAATTGAAGAGATGGACTATGTTCAAAAAGAAAACTAAGACTAGGATTCGATATCTTGGATAGGGACTGATGGATGTGTTGTGATAGGAAGGTGTACCGTAATTTAAAATAAGTATGTGGAAGGAAGACTTCCTAAATGAATTAAAAGTGAAAGAGAAGTTGTTAAGTTTAATTATGCCTCTCACATGTGAGAAGATTAAGGTAGTATATTGAGGAGAAGGAGTATGGATTGAGGAGAAGTGATTTGATTTTAACGATAAATCGAACGGATAATAGGCATGAAGTTTGTTAGTAAGTTACAAGTGTTATCTAAGGAAGAAGTACGTACGGGAAGTACTTTGGGGAAACTGAGGATGAAGAGATCTTGTCTAGTTGAGCCACGAAATTTCGAGGACGAAAATTTTTTTTTTTAGTGGGGTAGTATTGTAACACCCCGAAAATCCTATATCTGTGAATAATGAATTTTATTTGCTTAAATTAGTTTATTTATTTTATTGGGTGCGTTATCATAGTCTATACACTTTTATAAGGCAAATATTATGCTATTGTTAATATTATTATTATGTATTTAGAAAAATATCATTGAAGTAATTTAAATAATATGATTGAAGGAAATTATTTTTCAAACTTAATCTATTTGATTTTAGATTTGAAAATAAAATGGTTTGGATTTAATCAAAAACTTATTTTGGACTATTGACTTCCTAGGTTGATAAATTTGATCATCAATCTCTATCTTATTTCGAATTTTGAAATTTTAGATTTGTTTCTCTTTGCCTTTAGATTAAAGGGTCAGATTTATTTCTTTTTTTGACTTAATCTCAACTACTCAATTTTTACCTATAACTACAAAAAAGAAAAAAAAAAAAAAAAAAAAGAGAAAAGACCCAGCAACCCCACCCCCACCGCCTGACTCTCTCTCTCTCTTTCTTTCTCTCTTTCTTTTTCTTTCTTTTCTTTCTTCTCCTTTCTCTTTCTTTTCCGCTCCTGGACGGCGTTCTCCCTCTCTCTCTAAATTTTCTCTCCTTCTCTCTTCATTTCCGGCCAACTCCGGCCACCACTCACAAAACCAAAATCATAGAAATGTTCCTTATCTTCTCCTCTACAATTCTAACCAAACATTTTTCCAAACGGAGAAAGTTGACGACGGGGCCACCGCCACTGTTTGGGCGTTTTCCGGCCACCGTCCGGCCACCTTTCACCAAACCAACCTTGTAACTTTACTCTCCTCACCTTCCTCTACATTTCTAGCCCAACATTTTTGCAAACGGACAACGTTGACGGCGGAGCCACCGTAGAACCGCCACTGTTATGGGGTTTTCCGGCCACCGTCTGGCCTCCCTTTCCAGAAATGAACCAACCACGTGGAAGGCGACATCTTCCTCCACGTTTTGGACCAAGCACCGCCACTGCCACCGCCGGAGCCGCCGTGCGCCGCCACCGTGCGCCACCGCCGGGACCGCCGGAGCTGCTCTTTCTTCCTCCTGGGTAAAAATCCTCCATTCATTTATCTTGGTTTTTGATTTCATGAGGAACCCTAACCCTAAATCCCCAATTCAAAACCCTAGCATTTTAATTTCATGCTTTAAATGTGAAATTGATTATGTTTTTATGCAATTGGGTATATCAATTTCAAGTTCCCTATGTCAACTGTTCAAATCCCCCTTTGAATTTGGATTTCCCCAATTTTACTAAATTCCTAAATCTTTATCTTACTATAATTATGAAATTAATTCTGTTTTAGTACAATTAGGGTAGTTAATTAATGATTCCCGAAGATAATTTTATATTTCCGTGACCAAATTGGTTTTTCCCAAATTGATTTTATTGGAAAAGTAATTTGATTGGACTAAGTAAAATATTTAAAATCATTAGATTATGTTTTTAAATGATGATTAGTTAATTGATATGTTGTTTGGATGCTGAATGTGCTTGGATGTTATTTCTTGGTTTTTGGGTTGTGGCTATCCTTACTTGGGGGAGCTGGATATGCATTCTCGGAGTTGTTGTGGAGTTGGGACGTTTGGATTTGATGCTTGGAGTTGTTCATCAGAGAGACTTCATTTAAGGTAAGGGGATAAACCTGAGGAACTCCATTTCCGACAGCTATGTGCTGCATCGGTGTTTGTATTGTATTTAAATACTCTGTATCTGATTGTTGGTTGATTGCTTGGTTTACTGCTGCTGATTTGAGTATGTATGATATAACTGCTGATATAGTTGAATACATGCTATAATTGCTGAATAATTATATGGATGTATCGTGTGCCCTGCTGTGGGATTTAAGGCGTTAGAGGACCTAATTTTGATTAGGATCCGACATCGTGTAACTTAAAAACTTTAAAAGTCTGAAATGTTAAATTGAGGAAATAAATATGTTTTATTGTTTCAGTTTAATTTAAGAGAGAATAAATGAATTATCTCTTTAGAAATAAAATAATTTGAAATAAAATATAACGAACAGCTGCTTTTAAGAAAAATCAACTTAAAAGAGCAAAGTTGTGAAAATGTGGGTTTTAATAACGAAAAACGATGTTTTTAAATTAAATAGGGCGTTAGAGACCTTTATTAGTTTTGAAATTAATAAAGTCAACCGTTTGAGGAAAAACGCTTGAGAAATGTGATTTTCAAAATTTATTGGTTTTATCCAAGGAAAAAGGTTTTTACAAGCTTTGTTTTAAGGTTTGTGTTTTACTGAAAAACAACGAAAGAAAAAGAAATAGTCTGTGGACTACATTTTGTTTTATGTAAAACCGATCTCGATGACTTTGTGTAAGTATCGGAGATTTGGGTTTTGATTTTCGAGTTTTCAAGAAAAGTGGTTTTAAAAGCTTAGAAACTAGAAACCGAGACGTCGGGGTTCTAGGGTTCTGCAGAACACGTGGATCAAGGATCCGTGTTAGTTGTGATCCTGTCGGCTTAAGGACGATCTTTGTGGTCCTGTAAGCTTGAGGATGTTTTTATATCTTGAATCCGGCATCCTTGACTGGTGCATCGGTTAGGGGTGTTGGGATTTAAGTTGTTTTGGACTAAGTGTCCTGTCTTGAGAAAATATGTTTTTGAGGCTTAAAGAGTCTAAGACATTATGGTGGTTGTTAGCATTGATGCTACAACGAGGAAATATTGATGCGACAAAGATCAATTATCGAAAACTAGATAGTTTTCTCATGCATTAAATGCGGGGCAGACGTGCCGTGAAATGGGGGACCTTGATAAGCAAGGAGAACCTGAGATGACTTATTTGTCATAACATTGTGCCTTGATGGACAATGGTGTCATACGTGTTCTGGGAACGTATTGTGCCTTGAGTTGGACAATATAGTATGACCGTATTCTTGTGGAGTACTTCTGATTGCGCCCCCATGTGAGAATCGCGTAGTGTCATGGGATTCAAAGTACTCGTTTCTGGGCCAAATATTGGTGTTAATCTTTAGAGCCTGATCAGCTCATTGCGAATGGTGATGGGATTTCCGGAAATCTAGTTTGAATATTAGTTGAGATATATGGAAGTGCCATGCATACGTTTAGAGGATAACGTTGATTGTGGGGTACGAAGCCCTTGTGCCTTTACTGCTATTAGTGCTTGATTATACATGCTATACTATCTGATGTATGATGATTTGAATGAGTTATATTATATGAATCTGTTGTTTTGGATTGGGCATATAGTTGTCGTTTATGGATTCATATATTGGTTTCTCACCCTTGCCTGTACATGTTGGACACCCTGTGTGTTTTTGGATACATGTACAGATGTTTTGTTAACAGTCTTCTAAATCACTCTGGGACCCTCTAGCTTGAGTGCTTGAGGCTGACGACGAAGAGGTGTAGTTTTTTGACGACGACACCTAGTCTCATTGGTACGACTTATGTTAGACAGTAAGTTTTATTGTCCATAGAATTCTTTTGTCAGACCAGCTCTTAAGATTTATAAATGTGTAAGTTCAGTCTTCCGACTGTGACTATGAGTGTTGTGCATTGAGAGATTCGAAGTATGTATGCCTAATGGCAGAACTAGAATTATTGTCATATATGATGAGTTTCATTTTGTTTCCTTGGATTGTTAAAGCTTTCCTTTTGGTATCAGATTTTCGCAATTATTATGGAGTTATTTTCGAAAACGTCTTTTGTTAATAAGGGTAAATGGATATTTTGGGTTACAAAAGTGACACCCGGAGGAGAGGGGTGTTACACCAATAACGTTCGCAATTTTATTTAAAGCCTAATAGTTTCGTTTACGAGTCCAAATTAGGTCATCTGAGCAGTAAAATAATACTGTCAGTGTAAAACGCAGACCGGACTCCGTCTGAGTTTTCGACCAAAATTTAACCATAGCTTCCTACGATAACGTAGAGCGTGACTATGGTCTCGGATTATTTTATTTCACTTTCTATACTCTCCAATAAAATACAAATGGATAAATACTGTTTAATTAAAACAGAATGCTCAAAAGCTTGAAAAAAAATCGGGGTGTTACACTATTTGATTTATTCTCTTTCATCCACTATATCGGATACTCATATTTGGTCGAATAAAAAATCATTCTATTATTTCTGTATTCACAATTCAATATACATAGATATATACCGAATATCTATCTATTTTATATGCCCCCTATCATTTTATCATGCAATTTAGAATACTCGAATGGTCAATTCTTTTTTTTTTTAATAAAAAATGCACTTATTAATTTATTAATTTAGAATAGCCAATAGCTATAACTAATCTAATGGTTATAAAAAACCATTAGATTAAATTCTAATTATACATTCATTCATTTAGTAATTTGAATATTTTTTGATTCTATCTAATGAAATAGTAATTCGATATTTTTATCAAATTACTAATTACTTAAAAAATTTTCTTTGAAAATCCAATTTTTTAGAATTCTAATGGATAAATCTATGCATTATACATATTTAATCTTAATGTATAAGAATATTGTAATAGAAATTTCTGTTTATTGTAATCTAATTCTTCATTATTTTATTATAAATTCTAATACTATACTACTCTATTATATAAATAGAAGATACTTTAAATTTATAATATAAATATAAAATATTCTATAATATAGAAATTTTCATAATATCGAAATATTATAGAATATATAAATAATATAAAATATATCTATATAGATATACTATGTAACTATATATTATAATTTAACAATATATATGTATACACAAAAATAGATTAATTATTATATTATTCCTTTTTGTTTTAATAAAAAAACAAAGTAAATGATATTTTATTTGAATTATAAAAACTGAAAAAGGAAAATCTTACCATACACTATACTAAACTAATTAAACTAATTAAGATGAAGAATTGTTTTATTGATACACATATATTTGATAAATTATTTGAGAAATAGATAGATCAAAATCTTTTCTATGAACTATTAATCGTTATCTTCAAATTGTTATGTTCTTTTTTATGTTATGTCCTAGAATATCAAAGATATATTAAATATTTAATATTCTATATCTTTTTATATGTTCGTAATAATTAATTATGTTAGGAATAGCTTATAATAAACAGTAAAAAAATAAGATCCCAGTAGCTTAGCTTATTAAATTCCTATGCACGCACAATTTCTGTGTTATGTGAGCCCGCTTAGCTCAGAGGTTAGAGCATTGCATTTGTAATGCGATGGTCATCGGTTCGATTCCGATAGCCAGCTTTTCTTTATTTGTTTTGGTTTTTTACATAATTTTTGAGGGATAAACAAATTGAGGAAGTTCGATCTCTGTAGAACAAATCAAGAAAAAAAACCTACCATTTGATTTTCTATATACAATAGAATAAGGTTCAGATATTGATAGAATTCATCTAATTCTTCTTTGTATAGTATAATACTTTATTTAGTAGATTTCCCTTCATTTATCATATTTGTGTCATTTAGTTTAGTTTTAATTTCGATTTATGAAATTTTCACAAAAGGAGTCTTTATGTCACGTTACAGAGGGCCTCGTTTCAAAAAAATACGCCGTCTGGGAGTTTTACCAGGACTAACTAGTAAAAGGCCTACAGCTACAGTCAGAACCAATCACGCTCCAGTAAAAAATCTCAATATCGTATTCGTTTAGAGGAAAAACAAAAAATTGCGTTTTCATTATGGTCTTATAGAACAACAATTGCTTAAATACGTTCGTATCGCCGGAAAAGCTAAAAGGTCAACCGGTCAAGTTTTACTACAATTACTTGAAATGCGTTTGGATAACATACTTTTTCGATTGAGTGTGGCTTCGACTATTCCTCAAGCCCGCCAATTAGTTAACCATAGACATGTTTTAGTTAATGGTCATATGGTAAATATACCAAGTTATCACTGCAAACCTCAAGATATCATTACAGCGAAGGATGAACCAAAATCTAGAGCTCTGATTCAAAATTATCTTGATTCAGCTCCTCGTGAGGAATTGCCAAACCATTTGACTCTTCACCCATTCCAATATAAAGGATTAGTCAATCAAATAATAGATAGTAAATGGTTTGGTTTGAAAATAAATGAATTGCTGGTTGTAGAATATTATTCTCGTCAGGCTTAACCTAACTAAAGTAACAAGAATTTATTTTGATCCGAGGAGATTTTTTCCATTCATGTATCATAGACATAGATATAGGAAGATTTTCATTCCTTGCCCACTTTTTCCAGTATTTTTTGTATTACAGAAAGAAATTAGGAAATAGGATCAATCCATATCCAAGAAAGTTGGAATAATGGTATCCACTGTTATTTGTGTTATTTGAAACATTGCGGTCAGTAACATTGATGAATTAGGTAAAGGTGCGGAAAGAGAGGGATTCGAACCCTCGGTACAAAATTTCGTACAACGGATTAGCAATCCGACGCTTTAGTCCACTCAGCCATCTCTCCCCAACTGAAAAAGCCCTCTTTATTATCTTATCTCTTTTTTATTATTTTATATTTCTATTTGTGACACCCCCTTCGGGGGCACCACATGGTTACCCGTTGCGAAAAATAAACTTTAATTAATTGTGCTGGTTTACTTTCGGAAAATAAGATTTTCTAAGTATTTAACTTCTTATGAAAATCCGTGATAAAATTTTTCTTCTAACTTAGCTTACCATACCTCAACGTTACGTAAGCACACATGTAAATAACCATCAAACAAAGTATAGATAATAAGGTATCTTAATATACTGCATAGGCCTTAAACATACGGCCATTCAAAACAGTCATGGCTTTCAGTAGCCAGAGCAATTAACTAGCTGTTATTCAAAATAAAATAGGACATATCCTATAGCTGGTCGTAATACTACAACATGGTGACTTCTCGTACGTCACACTCCTTCCGTGCCCTCAAGCATCAGGGAAAGGATCCCCAAATGTTCCGGTGGCATCTTGGAACTCATCTAAAGATGTAAGGGTGAGATACCAATATATGGATTCACACACGATAACCACATATATTACACATCAACAGCACATAAGCATGTATAATTACCATGTATAAAGTTCTACTAGATAAACAAGTAGTCTATCGTAGGGTCTTATGCCCGGCAGTCATCGTCATTTTCCAAAAGAAATGCATGACACTTCGATATTCATCATCTAATTCCTTACCTAATCTCCGGAGATACCAACACCATTTTATAGAAATTGAGTTGATCAAGCTCGATTGCCAAAAAGGCACACCGTTGTTAAAACCATTGCGTACTGTCCAACACAACGCACAAGCGATCACCGTTTATGGTTTTTCATTGTCCATCAAGGCACAATGATATATACACCGTTTGAATATCCTGACCACCAAGATATCCAGAATAACACCGTTGGCATGTCTGCCGAATTTTAATGCATGGAAAAACGTTTCAAGTCTTGTCACTTTTCTTTGTGTTCGTTCTTTCGTTGTCGTAGCTCAAGGCTCTCGACTATTCATCGTTTACACTGTTTTTAAAACCTTTCACCGTTAACACAGGACGAAACGTCCGAGTGCTCAATCGCGGATCCCTAGACCGATGCACCAGCCCAAGGTCCGTGGTAATAGAAAACATCATTCACCTTTAATCACGTTTCCTCATAATAAGAGGAGGACAAATAGTTCATAGGACACACAGTCCATAACACCGTTGCATGGCTTCTCGTGCTATTTTTACAGAACACTAGCATCCCGACGTCTCGTATGCTAGGTTCACGTTTTCATCGTTTATACATCGTTTTTCGTTCTGTGAAACACAAATCCAAAACAAAAACTCCGCATATGACATCCCCTTCTGGACATCACATGGTAACCCATTACGGAAACTAAAAACTTTTTGTTTTGAAAAACACTCACTCGAGTGGTTATAGAAATCTGATACCAAAAACAAAACAGAACAATCATATAAAACAAATTGCCATTCATCCTTTGTAATAATAACTCAACCTCGGCATAAGGCGTAAATCATTTTCCCAATCTTTCCATACGCCATATGTACATAAAAAATCCTAAGAGTTGGTCTAATACAAGAACATCTAAAGATGGTAAAGTATACTACCTAGTATACTTCAAACCCTTGAGACTAAGCCTCGTTTTTGCCAGTCCACACATCCTTGCCGTCGACGTAAAGTGACTCCAACTTCGGGGTCCCAAAGTGGCCCGGAGATCCACTAAAATGTATCTGTACATGTATCCAAAAACACAACAGGGTGTCCAACATGTACAGGCAAGGGTGAGATACCAATATATGGATTCAAACAAGATAACTATATGCATTACAGACAACAGCACATGGACATATACAATCATTATGTACAAAATTCTACTGGATAAACAAGTAGTATATCATAGGGTCTCATACCCGACAGTCATCGTCATTTTCAAAAGAAATGCATGACACTTCAATATTCATCTAGCATTCGATTCTTAATTTCCGGCAATCCCATCACCAAATAAATGAGTTGATCAGACTCGATTGCCAATAAAGGCACACCATATTTACCACATCACATTGACCAACACAGGGTACAATGTTTCACATTATATGGATTTCATTACCATGGATTTCAATACCATATCACGCGATCCAACACAGGGCATAGCGTTTCACATTATATGGATTTATTTACCATGTCACGTTGTCCAATCCAGGCATAACGCTTCACATTACAGGGACTTCAGTACCATATCACACTATCCATACAGGGCATAGCGCTTCACTTTATATGGATTTCATTACCATATCACACTATCCACACAGGGCATAGTGCTTCACTTTACATGGATTTCTTTACCATATCACACTGTACAAATGCTTCACATTATATGGATTTTATTCATTGTCCATCAAGGCACAATGTTACACAATGACTTAAAGTCATCACAGGGTTCCCTGCCATCAAGGTCCCCCAATCCAGATGGCACGTCTGCCTAAAAAACAAATGCATGAGAAAAATATTTCAAGTCTTGCCACTTTTCTTTGTGTTTGTTCTTTCGTTGTCGTAGCTCAAAGCTCTCGACTATTCACAATTTACATCGTTTTACAACTTTTCATCGTTGGCACAGGACGAAACATCCGAGTGCTTAATCGCGGAATTCTAGACCGATGCACCAGCCCAAGTTCCATGGTAATAGAAAACATCATTCACCTTTAATCACGTTTCCTCATAACAAGGGGACGTTTCCCCATAACAAGAGGAGGACACACAGTCCACAGGACACGCAGTCCATAACATTGTTGCACGGCTTCTCGTGCTATTTGTACAGAACACTAGTATCCTGACGTCTCGCATCTAGGTTCACGCTTTTCATCATTTTTCACCGTTTTTCGTTCTGTGAAACACAAATCCAAAACGAAATCTCCGAAACTCATCCAAGTTGACAGATTTTATATCGTTGGGAAAACTCGTTTTACAGAAAAACTTTTCTATTTGGAAACTGCTTTGTAAACCAGTGGATTTCAGATAAAATTTATCTTTTGTTGCAAAGTCCCTTCCCAAAAACTATTTTTGAAAGGAAATAGCTGAGACCAAAAACGTCGTCCCAAAACAGCATTACTATTTTTCAAAAACGTTTTCTGTAAATCTTTTCGGAATTAAACATCGTTTAGCCTTCAAACGTTCTAAGTTCCACCACTTGACTTACTTTTTCCACATAAAAATCAAGTTACTCTTAAAAACTAACTTTTCCTACTAACTTTATAAAATATTTTAGGATTTCTCTTTTCCTTTAGAAAACTAGCATCGTTGAAAATCCCAAACGTTTTTTTCCAAATCAATCTTTGGTATTACTACAAAGCTTTTTAAAGCTTTTATCTTTGTTAGTTAATTGAGCACTGACTACTGTCAGGCTTTCCAAATCAGCAATCCACACCAATACAATTAACAATTCAACATATAGTAGATAACATAGTCTATCACATGCCTTAAAGTACTCGAACACATAACTACAGATAGTCATCAACATATCAAATAATATCTGAGCATGACTTAAACAACCAACATACAGTCAAACCAATAGATTCAGACAACACACCAATAACACATAGTTATCGTAAAATCCCTCCGGCAAACCCCCCTTACCTCTTGAAGTTCCCGGTAAGCGTAAAGTTGTCCAATCAGTCCGTAAGTCGCCCGGTTTCTCGTCCGATTACTCGTCGGCAACTACACACAATCAATCAATCAATACAACAATTGAAAAACACAAAAATTCTCTCCTAATCCCGCCTCCTAGCTTCGGCCATGGGTAAGAAAATATGGCTAGGGAGTTCCAAAAATTCTCATCTCTTGGATTCCATCCTTATTAGGTGTGGTAAGACTAGATCAAAGTCTATTACACCAAAACCTGAACCAAAATCCTACTCACTCACATATAGGGGTTTCGGCCCCATTTTTCCAACTGAGCTAGAGAGCTCTTTTGGTTTCCAACTCTTGGATCATGGTAGACAATCATGAACTAGGATCAAAGAAATTGATTTGGTGTAAAAAAGATTTTTCTACAATTTCTTATGGATTTTTGAAGTTCTAAGTTCAAAACTAAACCATCATGAATCATGGAGATTAAAGAGAGATTAAGAGATGAAAGTTGAGGATAATACCTCCTAGATGACAAAGCTTGTGAAGAAATCAACAAAAGTCACTCAAAAGCTTGAAGATCTATGGAGAAAAGTGAAGAAAAAGCTTGAAGGAGAAGAAGAAATGGTGAGAAAAGTGAGATGGGGGAGAAAGAAAGACTTGGCCGAAAGGCCAAGTGTGAGTGAAGGTGAGGTATTTATATTTGGTCACAATGGCAATCTTGTAGTTAGTTAGAAGGGTATTTTGGTAATTTCACGTCCAGATATTTTTCGGTATATTATATTTTATTCGGGACCACAAGAAATTGATACGTGTCCTCCATAGGGATTTGACACGTGGCATGGTGATGATGTCATGATGATGTCATCTTATCCGTTAGTAGGTCCATGAAAGTCATGTATTCAGCTCCGTTGTCCACCCGATTTAGGGTTTACGTCCAAATAACATATAATGACTTCTTTGTTTTGAAAATTTTCAAAAGAACCAATATTGTTGGAAATAAAATATAAAACCTAATGGTTTCGTTCACGAGTCAAAATTAGGTCGTTTGAGCAATAAAATCATACTATCAGTGTAAAACGCAGACCGGACTCCGTCTGAGTTTTCGACCAAAATTTAACCATAGCTTCCTACGATAGCGTAGAACATGACTATGGTCTCGGATTATTTTATTTCACTCTCTAATCCCTCCAATAAAATGCAAGCGAATAAATACTGTTTAATTGAAACAGAAAGCTCGAAAACTTGAAAAATCGGGGTGTTACATTACTAGCCCACTAAAAAAAAAATTTCGTCCTCGAAATTACGCAACTCAAAACTTGACAGAATTCTCTTACATCCTTAGATTTCACATCATACTCCCCATATGAATTTTCCCCTAGGTGACACTTGTAATCTGACAGCAATTTCATACTTATTCTTCGTTGAATTCACCTTACTCTCTCACATGTGAGAGGCATTATTAAACTTAATCATTTTTCTTTTTACACTAACCCATTTAGTAAGACTCCTTCCTACATTTTTAACTCTCGCTGTTGATACCAACATTTAAACCACGACACACATTCCATTTATAATTCCTATATCGGTTCTTATCCAAGATATCCAATCTTAAACTTAGCTTCCTTCGAAGCATGGTCTACCTCTCCAATTTACATTATAATCATGCCCCTTAACTTTAAAGAACTTGATTGCACCTCCTAACGCAACTACAACCAAACGTATTCGAATCAGCTAGAAGTCCTAAATACAATAAATCTTTAACTTTTCTAACCACTTAGCTCCCATTCAAGACCTCCTCACTCAGTTTAGACAAAACTACTAAGGACACTCTCCTATAACTCTTCAAACTTTTACTACCAATCTGAACTACAGATGTTGATCAGCATCCTAGATTCTCCGACGACTATTCTGCCTCTAACAATATTTGACTGACAATAATTGCCTCACTCACTGATAACTCACTGAGATTAAAGTTACAGATTCACATCGTATCAGTCGTAATCTATACCTCAATAAATTCCCGCCACTTCTAGTCTATCCTGCTAAAAGAATTCTCGTAGTTAGGTATCACACTTAATCCTAACCGACCTTCACAAGATCCATTCATCTTTCTTGGTCGTCCACTTGGGTTGCGGGTGATCCGTTGAACTCAGTCACTACTCGGTCCTTGAAGGCTAAGGAAAGAAATTTTTCACGAAAGAAATTTCCAACAGAAGAAATATTCTTGGTCTCAATGACGCAGGAAAGTATATAGAAGAGTTTAATTGTTTCTTCACAGCATGTAGGAACATCCAATATGTAAAAAGATTCTTTAGTAGGTTCGTGAGTGTAAAAATGCATAGCTAATACATGTTTACAACCATGACTCTAATAAAGCCCTCTTTTCCATAAGAACCTTCCAACAGATCAGGAAATCAAAAGATAAACAGTCTGGCCAAAAATCAGACTGGATCACATTTACCAAAGGTAAAAGTGATTCGACTAGTTTTCATCAAGAAACTTTCAATCAAGAAATGTGAAGATGTCCAGACAATTGGATGTTGTCCAAATAATCTACTCAGATGTCGAATACACTGAGGATTATGTAGGAATGTGAGCACAAATACTCGTTGGGATGGCATGCCCTAAGAATTCCACTTCGCTCGAGTCCAAACTCACACTTAAAGAACTTCACGACCGCCTTTCTCCCGTGGGGTCCACAACACTTGCCACAAAGTCTCTTCACGTTCCTCGTGACTCTCCGAGTAAATAAGAACATTGCCGATGACGACGAATGGACGAAGAAACGGACGAAAATTCCATTTCACATAGCCTAACCTGGTTAGCTTTGTAGGTGAGATTCTACCCAAAGCGATGAAGATTTGATTGAATCTAGCGACTAGATCAATCAAAAACTCAACATCCTTAGTAAATGCAACTTGGAAAATTCTCGGGAAAACTCTCCAGAGAAATCCTCCACGACAGGCATCTCATTCCAATATCTGACACAATCCCCAAAGGGTAAATGATGCGTCAACATGAACATGAGCATCCTTTACTAAACATGAGTTCTCACAAGGTCTCAACGTGATTAGAACTCAACCAAATACACATCCTTGTGTGTCAACACACATTGTTTCGTTAAGGAAACCATTTCAACAGGGTCCTACACTTATGGAGATACAAAACGAACTCTTGAAACTTATCATCCGTCTTTTGCTTATCCATCAATTATCGGGAAAGTCATTCCTTACTACCAACCTTCGCAAAGACTTACCTTAAGGATCGATTACTTAAATCAACTCCCATTATCATGTCAAACGCTTAAACCAGTTCCCACCTCGTTACTACTTGTCTTAATTTCATCAACAAGCTCTCATGCACTTTAAATCTTACTAGGCTCACTTAAGAATCCTATTATCTAAGCGAATATCCAAACTTAATATCAAACTTAGTCCAAGTCCTCAAAATTCGAAAGCACCGAAACAAAGAGACAACAATATCCTCAGATAATGGTCGCAAACGAGTCTAACCTAATCCATCTTACGTTATATCAACGAGATAATATTCCTATCCATATAGGATTCATTGTAATTCTTTCCCTTACGTATACCAGTCCTAAGGTACTCATTCTATGGCCAAAATCCGTTCTTCCATTCTTATTCACTCAGTCTCTGATCATTCGTAACCCTCGGAAAGTATCCCTGGGTATTATACGAATTCTTCCCCATCATCAGCATGGACCACAAATATACCCATGAGATGTAACCTTTTATCTGTCCCAATGGAGACAAAAATCATGTCCATCAAATCCATAAACAGCGGAGGCTCCAATCACTTCTTAAAAATAACACCAGAAGAAACTTCACACTATTACCACCCTTCGAGGGACATCATTGCTGAAATATTATCAGGCTCCTTACTTTCCTCTTTTTCAACATTATAGGGTTTTCCATCCTTTCAAACAAGGACTCTCATCAAAGGCATAAGCTAACTTAAAATATTATGATTAAACCTACATCGAATCATCATAACACAGTTATACAAATTTCCATCTTGTTCAAATCACCAAGCCTTAGTCCTTACTACACTTCCATTACTCCACTTGGATTCCTTTCCAGTCTCTCAACGCTCTTAGCAAACTTACCATTATCTTGCCATTCCATTGGTCGCTTACTAGCCACCTATACATCTACTCCAAAACTTTTTGGTATTCTTCTACTTGCCCAAGGCACACTCGTTTCCTTGGCAACTTTCCCAACAATAGAACTTCCTTCACATATAAGGGAGTCTTCCCTTACTTGCTAGCTAAGAGTCTACCATCCTCGACTCATAACGTAAAGGTCATATTCAAGCCTATTTGCTAGAACTGGCTAAGGAAATACCTCAAAGCCTACCTTACTTAGTAATTCAGATAACTCTTTTATAAGAGTCTCAACGTATCTGGATCATCGGATCCGACCAATCCAATCTGTTCCACAAGGAACAAGTCGTAACAGAGTATTCTTACTCTGACTGACCTTTACCAAAACAAAATACAGAGTAAACACAGCAAAAACATCATGAATCCATAACCTCGATCCCAAAAGACATCGACCAGCTATGATACCACTAATGTGACACCCCCTTCTGGGACATCACATGGTAACCCATTACAGAAATTAAAAACATTTTGTTTTGAAAAACACTCACTCGAGTGGTTATAGAAATCTGATACCAAAAACAAAACAGAACAATCATATAAAAAAAATTGCCATTCATCCTTTGTAATAATAACTCAACCTCGGCATAAGGCGTAAGTCATTTTCCCAATCTTTCCATACGCCATACGTACATCAAAAATCCTAAGAGCTGGTCTAATACAAGAACATCTAAAGATGGTAAAGTATACTACCTAGTATACTTCAAACCCTTGAGACTAAGCCTCGTTGTTGCCAGTCCACACATCCTTGCCGTCGACGTAAAGTGACTCTAGCTTTGGGGTCCCAAAGTGGCCCGGAGATCCACTGAAATGTATCTGTACATGTATCCAAAAACACAACAGGGTGTCCAACATGTACAGTCAAGGGTGAGACACCAATATATGGATTCAAACAAGATAACTATATGCATTATAGATCAACAGCACATGGACATATACAATCATTATGTATAAAATTCTACTGGATAAACAAGTAGTATATCATAGGGTCTCATACCCGACAGTCATCGTCATTTTCAAAAGAAATGCATGACACTTCAATATTCATCTAGCATTCGATTCTGAATTTCTGGAAATGCCATCACCAAATGAATGAGTTGATCAAACTCGATTGCCAATCAAGGCACACCATATTTACCATATCACACTGACCAACACAGGGTACAATGTTTCACATTATATGGATTTCATTACCATGGATTTCAATACCACATCACGCGATCCAACACAGGGCATAGCGTTTCACATTATATGGATTTATTTACCATGTCACGTTGTCCAATCCAGGCATAACGCTTCACATTACATGGACTTCAGTACCATATCACACTATCCACACAGGGCATAGCGCTTCACTTTACATGGATTTCATTACCATATCACACTATCCACACAGGGCATAGTGCTTCACTTTACATGGATTTCTTTACCATATCACACTGTACAAATGCTTCACATTATATGGATTTTATTCATTGTCCATCAAGGCACAATGTTACACAATGACTTAAAGTCATCACAGGGTTCCCTGCCATCAAGGTCCCCCAATCCAGATGGCATGTCTGCCTAAAAAACAAATGCATGAGAAAAATGTTTCAAGTCTTGTCACTTTTCTTTGTGTTTGTTCTTTCGTTGTCGTAGCTCAAAGCTCTCGACTATTCACAATTTACATCGTTTTACAACTTTTCATCGTTGGCACAGGACGAAACATCCGAGTGCTCAATCGCGGAATTCTAGACCGATGCACCAGCCCAAGTTCCATGGTAATAGAAAACATCATTCACCTTTAATCACGTTTCCTCATAACAAGGGGACGTTTCCCCATAACAAGAGGAGGACACACAGTCCACAGGACACGCAGTCCATAACATTGTTGCACGGCTTCTTGTGCTATTTGTACAGAACACTAGTATCCCGACGTCTCGCATACTAGGTTCACGTTTTTCATCATTTTTCACCGTTTTTCATTCTGTGAAACACAAATCCAAAATGAAATCTCCGCAACTCATCCAAGTTGACAGATTTTATATCGTTGGGAAAACTCGTTTTACAGAAAAACTTTTCTATTTAGAAACTGCTTTGTAAACCAGTGGATTTCTGATAAAATTTATCTTTTGTTGCAAAGTTCCTTCCCAAAAACTATTTTTGAAAGGAAATAGCTGAGACCAAAAACGTCGTCCCAGAACAGCATTACTATTTTTCGAAAACGTTTTCCGTTAATTTTTTCAGAATTAAACATCGTTTAGCCTTAAAACGTTCTAAATTCCACCACGGACTTACTTTTTCCACATAAAAATCAAGTTACTCTTAAAAACTAACTTTTCCTACTAACTTCATAAAATATTTTAGGATTTCTCTTTTCCTTTAGAAAACTAGCATCGTTGAAAATCCCCAACGTTTTTTCCCAAATCAATCTTTGGTGTTACTACAAAGCTTTTTAAAGCTTCTATCTTTGTTAGTTAATTGAGCATTGACTACTGTCAGGCTTTCCAAATCAGCAATCCACCCCAATACAATTAACAATTCAACATATAGCAGATAATATAGTCTATCACATGCCTTAAAGTACTCGAACACATAACTGCAGATAGTCATCCACATATCAATTAATATCTGAGCATGACTTAAACAACCAACATACAGTCAAACCAATAGATTCAGACAACACACCAATAACACATAGTTATCGTAAAATCCCTCGGGCAAACCCCCTTACCTCTTGAAGTTCCCGGTAAGCGTAAAGTTGTCCAATCAGTCCGAAAGTCGCCCAGTTTCTCGTCCGATTACTCGTCGGCAACTACACACAATCAATCAATCAATACAACAACTGCAAAACACAAAAATTCTCTCCTAATCCCCCCTCCTAGCTTCGGCCATGGGTAAGAAAATATGGCTAGGGAGTTCCAAAAATTCTCATCTCTTGGATTCCATCCTTATTAGGTGTGGTAAGACTAGATCAAAGTCTATTACACCAAAACTTGAACCAAAATCCTACTCACTCACATATAGGGGTTTCGGCCCCATTTTTCCAATTGAGCTAGAGAGCTCTTTTGGTTTCCAACTCTTGGATCATGGTAGACAATCATGAACTAGGATCAAAGAAATTGATTTGGTGTAAAAAAGATTTTTCTACAATTTCTTATGGATTTTTGAAGTTCTAGGTTCAAAACTAAACCATCATGAATCATGGAGATTAAAGAGAGATGAAGAGATGAAAGTTGAGGATAATACCTCCTAGATGACAAAGCTTGTGAAGAAATCAACAAAAGTCACTCAAAAGCTTGAAGATCTATGGAAAAAAGTGAAGAAAAAGCTTGAAGGAGAAGAAGAAATGGTGAGAAAAGTGAGATGGGGGAGAAAGAAAGACTTGGCCGAAAGGCCAACTGTGAGTGAAGGTGAGGTATTTATATTTGGTCACAATGGCAATCTTGTAATTAGTTAGAAGGGTATTTTGGTAATTTCACGTCCAGATATTTTCCGGTATATTATATTTTATTCGGGACCACAGGAAATTGACACGTGTCCTCCATAGGGATTTGACACGTGGCATGGTGATGATGTCATGATGATGTCATCTTATCCGTTAGCAGGTCCAAGAAAATCATGTATTCAGCTCCGTTGTCCACCCGATTTAGGGTTTACGTCCAAATAACATATAACGACTTCTTTGTTTTGAAAATTTTCAAAAGAACCAATATTGTTGGAAATAAAATATAAAACCTAACGGTTTCGTTCACGAGTCAAAATTAGGTCGTTTGAGCAGTAAAATCATATTGTCAGTGTAAAACGCAGACCGGACTCCGTCTGAGTTTTCGACCAAAATTTAACCATAGCTTCCTACGATAGCGTAGAACATGACTATGGTCTCGGATTATTTTATTTCACTCTCTAATCCCTCCAATAAAATGCAAACGAATAAATATTGTTTAATTGAAACAGAAAGCTCGAAAGCTTGAAAAATCGGGGTGTTACACCGCAACTCTTCCAAGTTGTCGGATTTTACACCGTTGGGAAAACTCGTTTTACAAAAAATCTTTTCTGTTTGAAAATGGTTTGAAAACCAATGAACTGTGATAAAAACTTAATTTTGGTTGAAAGTCCTTTCCCAAAAACCAACTTTTGAAAGGAAACAGCTGAGACCAAAATGTCTTACCAGAAAAGCATTTCTGTTTTCGAAAACGTTTTCCATAAATCTTTTCAGAATTAAAACATCATTTTTTTAGCGTCAAAACGTCCTAAGTTCCAATGACTATAAATTTTTCCTGTTAATTTTACTTTTTCCACATAAA